>CM059802.1:467831-820331 GCA_030435695.1 Brachymystax lenok tsinlingensis
GAGTGTTTCCGATCAATACTACTAATTATGTGCATATCCTAGTTTCTGGGCCTGAGTGGGAGGCATTTTACTTTGGGCACGCCAGACTCTCCAAAACTCTGAACACTGATGCCACTCCCAACAGGTTTTAAACGTAGCACCTCGGCATGGCTGCCGGTCCAGACGGTATCCCTAGCCACGCCCTCAGAGCATGCGCAGACCAGCTGGCTGGTGTGTTTACGGACATATTAAATCAATCCCTATCCCAATCTACTGTTCCCACATGCTTCAAGAGGGCCACCATTGTTCCTGTTCCCAAGAAAGCTAAGGTAACTGAGCTAAACGACTATCGCCCCATAGCACTCACTCTCCGCCATCATAAAGTGCTTTGAGAGACTAGTCAAGGATCACATCACCACCACCCTACCTGACACCCTAGACCCATTCCAATTTGCTTACCGCCCCAATAGGTCCACAGACTCCACACAATTGCAATCACACTGCACACTGCCCTAACCCATCTGGACAAGAGGAATACCTATGTAAGAATGCTGTTCATCGACACAGCTCAGCTGCTTAACACCATAGTACCCTCCAAACTCATCATAAAGCTCGAGACCCCAGGTGGTGAGGGTAGGAAACAACATCTTCACCCCACTGATCCTCAACACAGGGGCCCCACAAGGGTGCGTTCTCTGCCCTCTCCTGTACTCCCTGTTCCCCCATGACTGCGTGGTCATGCACGCCTCCAACTCATCAAGTTTGCAGACGACACTACAATGGTAGGCTTGATTACCAACAACAATGAGAGGGAGGAGGAGGAGGAGGTGAGGGCCCTCGGAGTGTGGTGTCAGGAAAATAACCTCACACTGAACGTCAACAAAACAAAGGAGATGATTGTGGACTTCAGGAAACAGCAGAGGGAGCACCCCCCTATCCACATCGACGGGACAGTAGTGGAGAAGGTGGGAAAGTTTTAAGTTTCTCGGTGTACACATCATGGACAAACTGAAATGGTCCACCCACACAGACAGCGTGGTGAAGAAGTCGCAACAGCGCCTCTTCAACCTCAGGAGGCTGAAGAAATTTGGCTTGTCACCAAAATCACTCACAAACTTTTACAGATGCACAATCGAGAGCATCCTGTTGGGCTTTCACCACCTGGTACGGCAACTGCTCCGCCCCCAACCGTAAGGCTCTCCAGAGGGTAGTGAGGTCTGCACAACGCATCATCGGGGGCAAACTACCTGCCCTCCAGGACACCTACACCACCCAATGGCACAGGAAGGCCAAAAATATAATCAAGGACAACAACTACCCGAGCCACTGCCTGTTCACCCTGCTATCATCCAGAATTGCAGGAAAATGGTTATAAAAATGCCAACAATTTCATGGGGAGGACCCCCACGTAGTTATTATTTTCTTAGATTTCTACCATTAATTATTTGATTTCTCTCTAGAGAAACAACATTACAAAAGAACTGGAACTAAATGGAATTCAAGTAATTGAACCGACATCAGACAATTAGTTGTTTAATACCCCAAAAAAAAATAAATAAATATGAAAGGTTGAGATTTGAGATTCTTCTAAGTAGCCACCCTTTGCCTTGATGACAGCTTTGCACACTCTTGGCATTCTCTCAACTAGCCAACCAGCCGCAGGTAGCCTAGTGGTTAGAGCGCTGGGCTAGTAACTGAAAGGTTGTAAGATTGAATCCTCGTCGCTCTGCCTCTAAACAAGGCAGTTAACCCACTGTTCCTAGGCCGTTATTGAAAATAAGAATTTGTTCTTAACTGACTTGCCTAGTTAAATAAAGGTAAAATAAAAATTTGGTAAAAGACCAAGTCCATATTATGGCAAGAATAGCTCAAATAAGCAAAGAGAAATGACAGTCCATCATTACTTTAAGACACGAATGTCAGTCAATCCATAACATTTCTAAAACTTTGAAAGTTTCTTCAAGTGCAGTCGCAAAAACCATCAAGCTCTGATAAAACTGTCTCTCATGAGGACCACCACAGTAAATGAAGACCCAGAGTTACCTCTGCTACAGAGGATAAGTTCATTAGAGTTACCAGCCCCAGAAATTGCAGCCCAAATAAATGCTTCAAGAGTTCAAGTATCAGACACATCTCAACATCAACTGTTCAGAGGAGACTGTGTGACTCAGGCTTTCATGGTCGAATTGCTGCAAAGAAACCACTACTAAAGGACACCAATAATAAGAAGAGACTTGCTTGAGCCAAGAAGAGACTTGCTTGATGAGTCCAAATTTGAGATTTTTGGTTCCAACCGCTGCGTCTTTGTGAGACGCAGAGTAGGTGAACGGATGATCTCCGCATGTGTGGTTCCCACCGTGAAGCATGGAGGAGGTGTGGGAGTGCTTTGCTGGTGACACTGTCAGTGATTTATTTAGAATTCAAAGCGCACTTAACCAGCATGGCTACCATAGCATTCTGCAGCGATACGCCATCCCATCTGGTTTGTGCTTAGTCCCACTATCATTTGTTTTTCAACAGGACAATGAGCCAACACACCTTCAGGCTGTGTAAGGGCTTTTTAACCAAGAAGGAGAGTGGTGGAGTGCTTTATCAGATGACCTGGCCTCCACCTGGCATCCACAATCACCCGACCTCAATGATTTGGACCGCAATGTGAAGAAAAAGAAGCCATGAAGTTCTCAGCATATGTGGGAACTCCTTCAATACTGTTGGAAAAGCATTCCAGGTGAAGCTGGTTGAGATAATGCCAAGAGTGTGCAATGCTGTCATCAAGGCAAAGGGTGGCTACTTTGAAGAATCTCAAATATAAAATATATTTTGATTTGTTTAAGATGTGTTATTTCATAGTTTTGATGTCTTCTACTATTATTCTACAATATAGAAAATAGTAAAACTACAGAAAAACCCTGGAATGAGTAGGTGTCCAAACTTTTTGACTGGTACTGTATATGTATATATATATATAATGTGTGTGTATGTGTGTGTTGTGTTGTAGGCCTGTGTCCAGACTGGAACCAGTGGGACCAAACTAAACCAGTGGAAAACGCCCGGGAGGCCATGAAACAGGCTGATAACTGGCTGGGCATCCTCAGGTACACTAGCCATCACACTGTTCTCTATGGAGTCAGGCTAACAGGCTAATTACATTATCCCTCAGGTTTGCTAGCTACGCTACCGCCACACTGTTCTCTATGGAGTCAGGCTAACTGGCTAACGACCAGTTGGGTATCCCTCAGGTTCGCTAGCTATGCCAACCGCTAAACTGTTCTCTATGGAGTCAGTCTAGCGACTCCC
Organism: Brachymystax lenok tsinlingensis; assembly: GCA_030435695.1. Lineage (NCBI taxonomy): Eukaryota > Metazoa > Chordata > Actinopteri > Salmoniformes > Salmonidae > Brachymystax > Brachymystax lenok. Next base: position 471,108 of record CM059802.1, read on the forward strand.
TCAGGTACCCTATTACAGATACGTGATGTAATAGGTACGAGATGAGTGGCGGTACTGTAATCACTGTGTGGCGCATTATGTGTGCAGCGTGTCTGTGTGTACAGTTGGCATCTTGGCAGGGTTGGTAGAATGTGTAACGGTGGTATGATTGGTATACTGTAGTTGATTAAAACCCATAGGATGTGTCAATACTGTAGTTGATTAAAACCCATAGGATGTGTCTATACTGTAGTTGATTAAAACCCATAGGATGTGTCTATACTGTAGTTGATTAAAACCCATAGGATGTGTCTATACTGTATACTTGTAGTTGATTAAAACCCATAGGATGTGTCTATACTGTAGTTTATTAAAACCCATAGGATGTGTCTATACTGTAGTTTATTAAAACCCATAGGATGTGTCTATACTGTAGTTGATTAAAACCCATAGGATGTGTCTATACTGTTGTTGATTAAAACCCATAGGATGTGTCTATACTGTAGTTGATTAAAACCCATAGGATGTGTCTATACTGTTGTTGATTAAAACCCATAGGATGTGTCTATACTGTAGTTGATTAAAACCCATAGGATGTGTCTATACTGTAGTTGATTAAAACACATAGGATGTGTCTATACTGTAGTTGATTAAAACACATAGGATGTGTCTATACTGTAGTTGATTAAAACCCATAGGATGTGTCTATACTGTAGTTTAATTAAACCCATAGGATGTGTCTATAGTGTATATGAAAATAGAAGTTTTAACATGTCTACTAATCGATTGATCGAAAAGAACAGATGACTCTGTCACAGCTTCTGATGAAGTCTCTACCTGTTCTTTTTCTGGCGAAGCGTCATGGCTCGCACGCCAACGGCCTTCTAACCATTGCCGATCCACTTTTCATTTTTCCATTTGTTTTGTCTTTGTCTTTGTTTTATACACACCTGGTTTCAATTCCCCATGTTTGTGTGCGTTATTGTTCCTGTGATTGTCAGTCCATATGTTGGTGGGCATGGTATTGTTTGGTACTTTGTTATTTCTATTGAGTAAACTACGCTGTGTTGCTCATCTCTGCTGTCCCGCGCCTGACTCCAATTGCACCAGCTACACCCGGCACCTGACAGAATAACGCACCTAACAATGGAGTCAGCAGGTGCAGACATCCCCGTGTTGGTGGTTGAGAAGCGCCCAGCAGCATGCGCACCATATTGCAACGCCTCTGCACCGCCATGGATCGCATCCTGCAGACGCATGGACCGTTGGGAGAGAAGAGGAGTTCCTCCAACGCCTCCACCAGCACCACCACAGTCACCACTGCTCAACCCTCCTTCACCTGGTCCCAGTGGCATTTGGCTCACGCTGCCGAGGGAGTATGATGGGACGGCTGCAGGATGCCAGGGGTTCCTACTCCAGCTGTTGCTCTACCTGGCGACCGGCCCACCCGGCTCCTTTGGGTCATGAGAGCGTGTCCGCCTCGTCTCCTGCCTTCAGGAAAGCCCTGGAGTGGGCCATAGCCGCATGGGGGGAAGGAGAAGTGGTGTTGGACCACTACGAGGACTTACTGACGGCAGGTAGCCTAGTGGTTAGAGCGCTTGGACTTGTAACCGGAGGGTTGCAAGTCTCAATCCCGAGCTGACAAGGTAAAATCTGTCGCTCTGCCCCTGAACAAGGCAGTTAACCCACTGTTCTCGGGTGCTGAAGATGTGGATGTTGATTAAGGCAGCCCCTGCACCTCTCTGATTCAGAGGGGTTGGGTTAAATGCGGAAGACACATTTCAGTTGAAGGCATTCGGTTGTACAACTGACTAATAATGGTGACTTTGACTTCACCTGCCGTGATTCGGGCTGTTTTCGAACGACAGGGCCCTGATCTATCACTACAGGTGTAGTTTGGCAGAGGACGTCCGTCGGGAGTTGGCCTGCAGGGACACTACTCTCACCTTTGACCAGCTGGTGGACCTGTCCATCCGGTTGATAACCGGACTGCATTTTTGCAAATGCACAGTCATTAAATTTCAGTTTGTCTATTTCGATTTCCAAGTACTTATATGTCAAATCAAATCAAATCAAATTTTATTTGTCACATACACATGGTTAGCAGATGTTAATGCGAGTGTAGCAAAATGCTTGTGCTTCTAGTTCCGACCATGCAGTAGTAACTAACAAGTAATCTAACAAATTCACAACAACTACCTTATACACACAAGAGTAAAGGAATGAATACGAGTATGTACATATAAATATATGGATGAGCGATGGCTGACCGGCATAGGCAAGATGCAGTAGATGGTATGGAGTACAGTATATACACACATATATATATATATATATATATATATATATATATATATATATATATATATATATATATATACACACACATACACACATACACACACACATATATGAGATGAGTAATGTAGGATATGTAAACATTATATAAATGGCATTGTTTAAAGTGGCTAGTGATACATTATTTCATCCAATTATAATTATTAAATTGGCTAGAGATTTGGGTCGATGACCGAACGGCATAGGCAAGATACAGTAGATGGTTTAGAGTAGAGTGGATACATTTGATATGAGTATGTCGGATACGTAAACATTATATACAAAATTGTTTAAAGTGGCTAGTGATACATTTGTTACATCCAATTCCTATGTATAAAGTGGCTAGAGATTTAAGTCAGTATGTTGGCAGCAGCCACTCAATGTTAGTGATGGCTGTTTAACAGTCTGATGGCCTTGAGGTAGAAGCTGCTTTTTCAGTCTCTCGGTCCCAGCTTTGATGCACCTGTACTGACCTCGCTTTCTGGATGATAACGGGTGAACAGGCAGTGGCTTGGGTGGTTGTTGTCCTTGATGATCTTTTTGGCCTTTCTGTGACATCGGGTGGTGTAGGTGTCCTGGAGGGCAGGTAGTTTAACCCCGGTGATGCTGTGCAGTCCTCACTACCCTCTGGAGAGCCTTGATGTTGTGGGCAGAGCAGTTGCCGCATTCAGGCGGTGATACAGCCCGACAGGATGCTCTCGACAGTATCTGTAAAAGTTTGTGAGTGATTTTGGTGACAAGCCAAATTTCTTCAGCCTCCTGAGGTTGAAGAGGCGCTGTTGCGCCTTCTTCACCACGCTGTCTGTGTGGGTGGACCAATTCAGTTTGTCCGTGATGTGTACGAGGAACTTAAAACTTTCCACCTTCTCCACTACTGTCCCCTCGATGTGGATAGGGGTGCTCCTCTCCTGTTTCCTGAAGTCCACGATCATCTCCCTTTGTTTTGTTGGACATTGAGTGAGAGGTTATTTTCCTGACACCACACTCCGAGGGCTCCTCACCTCCTCTCTGTAGGCCGCCTCGCCGTTGTTGGTAATCAAGCCTACCATTGTAGTGTCGTCAGCAAACTTGATGATTGAGTTGGATGCGTGCTTGGCCACGCAGTCATGGGTAAACAGGGAGTACAGGAGAGGGCTGAGAACGCACCTTGTGGGGCCCCAGTGTTGAGGATCAGCGGGTGGAGATGTTGTTTCCTACCCTCACCACCTGGGACCGGCCCGCCAGGAAGTCCAGGACCCAGTTGCACAGGGCTGGGCTCGAGACCCAGGGTCTCGAGCTTAATGACGAGCTTGGAGGGAACTATGGTGTTAAATGCTGAGCTGTAGTCGATGAACAGCATTCTTACATAAGTATTCCTCTTGTCCAGATGGGTTAGGGCAGTATGCAGTGTGATTGCGATTGCGCTGCCTGTGGACCTATTGGGACGGTAAGCAAATTGAGTGGGTCCAGGGTGTCTGGCAGGATGGAGGTGATATGATCCTTGACTAATCTCTCAGCACTTCATGATGACGGAAGTGAGTGCTACGGGCGATAGTCATTTAGCTCAGTCACCTTAGCTTTCTTGGGAACAGGAACAATGGTGGCCCTCTTGAAGCATGTGGGAACAGCAGACTGGGATAGGGACTGATTGAATATGTCCGTAAACACACCAGCCAGCTGGTTCATGCGATGCTCTGAGGACACGCCAGGGATGCCATTCGGGCCGGCAGCTCTTGCGAGGGTTAACACATTTAAATGTTTTTTCTCACATTGGCTGCGGTGAAGGTGAGCTCCGCAGGTTTTGGTAGCGGGCCGTGGTCGGTGGCACTCCGTATTGTCTCTCAAAGCGAGCAAAGAAGTTGTTTAGTTTGTCTGGGAGCAGGACGCCATGGTCCGCGACGGGCTGGTTTTCTTTTGTAGTCCGTGATTGACTGTAGACCCTGCCACATTCCTCTTGTGTCTGAGCCATTGAATTGTGACTACTTTGTCTCTATATTGACGCTTAGCTTGTTTGATTGCCTTGCAGAGGGAATAGCTGCACTGTTTGTATTCAGTCATGTTTCCGGTAGCCTTTACCTGGTTAAAAGCAGTGGTTCGCGCTTTCAGTTTTGCGCGAATGCTGCCATCAATCCATGGTTTCTGGTTGGGGAAGGTTTTGATATTTGCTATGGGTACAACATCACCAATGCATTTGCTAATAAACTCGCCACCGAATCAGTCGTGATATATCAATGTTGTTGTCAGATGCTATCCGGAACATATCCCAGTCCACGTGTTCAAGCAATCTTGAAGCATGGAATCAGATTGTTCGACCAGCGTTGAACAGACCTGAGAACGGGCTGCTTTCCTGTTTTAGTTTCTGTTTGTAGGCTGGGAGCAACAAAATGGAGTCATGGTCAGACTTGCCGAAAGGAGGGCGGAGAATAGCCTTGTATGCATCACGGAAGTTGGAATAACAGTGGTCCAGGATTTTACCAGCCCGGTGGCACATTCGATATGCTGGTAAAATTTCGGGAGCCTTGTTCTTAAATTAGCCTTATTAAAAATCCCCAGCCACAATAAATGCAGCCTCAGGATATGTGGTTTCCAGTTTACATAGAGTCCCGATGAATTTCTTTCAGTGCCGCCGATGTATCAGCTTGAGGGGATGTACACGGCTGTGATTATAATCGAAGAGAATTCTCTTGGTAGATAATGCGGTCTGCATTTGATTGTAAGGAGTTCTAGGTCAGGTAAACAAAAGGACTTGAGTTCCTGTAGGTTGTTATGATCACACCACGACTCGTTAATCATAAGACATACACCCCCGCCCTTCTTCTTACCAGAGAGATGTTTGTTTCTGTCGGCGCGATGCGTGGAGAAACCAGGTGGCTGTACCGACTCTGATAACGTGTCCTGAGTGAGCCATGTTTCCGTGAAGCAAAGAACGCTGCAGTCTCGGATGTCTCTCTGAAAGGCAACCCTCGATCGGATTTCGTCTACTTTGTTGTCAAGAGACTGTACATTAGCGATTAAAATACTTCGGGAGAGGTGCACGATGCGCTGGCCGACGTAGCTTGACCAAAAGACCGGCGCTTTCCTCTTCTCCGGCGCCGCTGTTTTGAGTAGCCACGTGTTATCCAGTCTGTTGTTGTGTTTGGGTTAGCAAACCGAGAATCCTCTTTGGGAAAGTCGATTCCTGGTCGTAATGTTGGTAAGTTGACGTTGCTCTTATATCCAATAGTTCCTCCCGGTTGTATGTAATAAAACTTAATATTTTCCGGGTAACAAATGTAAGAAGTAAAACATAAAAACCAAAATACTGCATGGTTTCCTGAGAACGTGAAGCGAGGCTGCCATCTCTGTCGGCGCCGGAAGTCACTCTATCGAGTGATTCCCCGTTGATCTTCGTAGGGGGTAGTGGTGTTTCGTTCCATCTGAAATCATTTTCCATCTCTTTGTTTTCTTAACATTTATTTCAAGAAAGTTATCTGCACAGCAATCGGATGAATGTTGCCGCTTCTCTGTCAAAACCTTGAGGAGAGGCTTGGTCTGGGTGAAGGAAACCCACAACAGCTATGTCACCTGCACATTTAAAAATGTGTGGGCTGCGCCAGAGGCTTGACTATCGTTTTGTGTACAGTATTGGTGAAAGTACGCAACCTTCAGGGGCTCCCTTATTCACCATTCTAAATGTAGAGATGGCAGAGTTAAATGGTTCAAAAGGAAACTATTTATCCACTTAATCAGTAGAGAGTTCAAAAGTATTTATGTTTTTATCACGACAGTTTACAATCCCTGGTTACTCCAAGCAGTTTAGTCTCCTCAACTTGCTCAATTTCCACATTATTCATTACAAGATTTTGTTGAGGTTTAGGGTTTAGTGAATGATTTGTCCCAAATACAATGCTCTTAGTTTTGGAAATATTTAGGACTAACTTATTCCTTGCCACCCATTCTGAAACTAACTGCAGCTCTTTGAAGTGTTGCAGTCATTTCAGTCACTGCAATAGCTGACGTGTATATTGTTGAGTCATCCACATACATAGACACACGGGCTTTACTCAAAGCCAGTGGCATGTCATTAGTAAAGATTGAAAAAAGTAAGGGGCCTAGACAGCTCCCCTGGGGAATTCTTGCTTCTACCTGGATTATGTTGGAGAGGCTTCCATTAAAGAACACCCTCTGTGTTCTGTTAGACAGGTAACTCTTTATCCACATTATAGCAGGGGGTGTAAAGCCATAACACATACGTTTTTCAAGCAGCAGACTTTGATCAATAATGTCAAAAGCTGCACTGAAGTCTAACAAAACAGCCCCCACAATTTGTGTAAGTGCTGTGCTTGTTGAATGTCCTTCCCTATAAGCGTGTTGAAAGTCTGTTGTCAATTTGTTTACTGTAAAATAGCTCTGTATCTGGTCAAACACTCTTTTTTCTAAAAGTTTATAAGGGTTGGTAACAGGCTGATTGGTTGGCTATTTGAGCCAATAAAGGGGGCTTTACTATTCTGAGGTAGCGGAATGACTTTTCCTTCCCTCCAGGCTTGGGGGCACACACTTTCTAGTAGGCTTAAATTGAAGATATGGCAGATAGGAGTGGCATTATCGTCCGCTATTATCCTCAGTAATTTTCCATCCAAGTTGTCAGACCCTGGTGGCTTGTCATTGTTGACAGACAACAATAATCTTTTCACCTCTTCCACACTTACGTTACGGAATTCAAAATTACAATGCTTGCCTTTCAAAATTTGGTTAGATATACTTAGATGTGTAGTGTCAGCATTTGTTGCTGGCATGTCATGGTAAGTTTGCTGATCATGCCAATTAAAAATAATGAATTCGTAGTATAGTTTCTTCTTCTTTTTATGCAGTTTAGTCACATGATTTATCAATTTGCAGTGCTTTTCCAATCGGTTGTGCAGCCAGACTTATTTGCCATTCCTTTGCCTCGCCCTCTCAACCATACACTTTTAAATTCCTCATCAATCCACAGGATTTAACAGTTTTACAGTCATTTTATTAATGGGTACATGCTTATTAGTGACTGGGATAAACAATTTTATAAATGTGTCAAGTGCAGCGTCTGGTTGCTCTTCATTACCAACAAATATTCTATCATACTCTAATTCCACCGACTTCAAAACCTGGTCGTCCAGAAAGTGGAGAGCAACACTTATGCAGTTCTACTACGCAATACATAAAACAAGCTGTGTTAGAAAGGATTACCTACACATACTGACCAGCTCAAATAGACAGAAGCGTGCTAAATGACCAATCCAAACTCATCACTTATCATGTCCAACCCACTCATTATCTCTTATTCATATTTACAGAAGGCGACCACAACCCTACCAGACAAACACCAGACAGTCACCTGTACCCTGTCTGGTTGAGTTGTGGTCGTCTGAGGAGATGACTGTCTGGTGACTGTCTGGTTGAGTTGTGGTCGTCTGAGGAGATGACTGTCTGGTGACTGTCTGGTAGGGTTGTGGTCGTCTGAGGAGATCGGGTACAGGTGACAGTCTGGTGACTGTCTGGTAGGGTTGGGGTCAGGATTGTTTTAAAATCAATTCCTGCTACCCTCTGCAGGTGTGTTTGTGTCTAAACAGTGTGTCCGGTCTGGTTTCCTAGGTGATAACCCCAGAGGAAATCGTTGACCCAAATGTAGATGAACATTCCGTGATGACATACCTGTCCCAGTTCCCAAGTCCAACTGAAGCCTGGCACACCCCTGTGCCCCCGAACTCAACCCCAAGAAGGCCTGTGCATATGGACCAGGTACACTAGCACACCTGACATCATCACCAAATATATGTTTTATTTGGTCACATACGACAGGTGCAGTGAAATGTGTTGTTTTACCGGTCAGACATAGTAGTACGGCGCCCTGGAGCAATTTAGGTTAAGTGCTTTGCTCAAGGGCACACCGAATATTTTTCACCTTGTCGGATCAGGTTTTCTGAACCAGCAACTTTTGGTTACTGGCCCAACGCCCAACCGCTAGGGCTACCCGTCGCCCCACCACCACCACCACACCCACCCACCCACCCACTACTAACATCACCACTACCATCATCACCACCACTAACATCATCACCACCACTACCATCATCACCACTACCATCATCACCACCACTACCATCATCACCACCACTACCATCATCACCACCACTACCATCATCACCACCACTACCATCATCACCACTACTACCATCATCACCACCACTACCATCATCACCACTACCATCATCACCACTACTACCATCATCACCACCACTACCATCATCACCACTACTACCATCATCACCACTACTACCATCATCACCACCACTACCATCATCACCACTACTACCATCATCACCACCACTACTACCATCATCACCACCACTACCATCATCACCACTACTACCACCATCACCACTACTACCATCATCACCACTACTACCATCATCACCACCACTACCATCATCACCACTACTACCATCATCACCACCACTACCATCATCACCACTACTACCATCATCACCACCACTACCATCATCACCACTACTACCATCATCACCACTACTACCATCATCACCACCACTACCATCATCACCACTACTACCATCATCACCACCACTACCATCATCACCACTACCATCATCACCACCACTACCATCATCACCACCACTACCATCATCACCACTACTACCATCATCACCACTACTACCATCATCACCACCACTACCATCATCACCACTACTACCATCATCACCACCACTACCATCATCACCACTACCATCATCACCACTACTACCATCATCACCACCACTACCATCATCACCACTACTACCATCATCACCACCACTACCATCACCACCACTACCATCATCACCACTACTACCATCATCACCACCACTACCATCATCACCACTACTACCATCATCACCACCACTACCATCATCACCACCACAACCATCATCACCACTACTACCATCATCACCACTACTACCATCATCACCACCACTACCATCATCACCACTACCATCATCACCACTACTACCATCATCACCACCACTCACCATCATCACCACCACTCACCATCATCACCACTACTACCATCATCACCACTACTACCATCATGACCACCACTACCATCATCACCACTACCATCATCACCACCACTACCATCATCACCACTACTAACATCATCACCACTACTACCACCATCACCACTACTACCACCATCACCACTACTACCATCATCACCACTACTACCACCATCACCACCACTACCATCATCACCACTACCATCATCACCACCACTACCATCATCACCACTACTAACATCATCACCACCACTACCATCATCACCACCACTACCATCATCACCACCACTACCATCATCACCACCACTACCATCATCACCACTACTACCATCATCACCACCACTACCATCATCACAACCACTACCATCATCACCACTACTACCATCATCACCACTACTACCATCATCACCACTACTACCATCATCACCACCACTACCATCATCACCACTACTACCATCATCACCACCACTACCATCATCACAACCACTACCATCATCACCACTACTACCATCATCACATCACCACTACCATCATCACCACCACTACCATCATCACCACTACTAACATCATCACCACCACTACCATCATCACCACTACCATCATCACCACCACTACCATCATCAACACTACTACCATCATCACCACTACCATCATCACCACCACTACCACCATCACCACTACTACCATCATCACCACTACTACCATCATCACCACTACTACCATCATCACCACCACTACCATCATCACCACTACTACCACCATCACCACCACTACCACCATCACCACTACTACCATCATCACCACTACTACCATCATCACCACTACTACCATCATCACCACTACTACCATCATCACCACTACTACCATCATCACCACTACTACCATCATCACCACCACTACCATCATCACCACTACTACCATCATCACCACCACTACCACCATCACCACTACTACCATCATCACCACTACTACCATCATCACCACTACTACCATCATCACCACTACTACCATCATCACCACTACTAACATCATCACCACCACTACCATCATCACCACCACTACCACCATCACCACTACTACCATCATCACCACCACTACCATCATCACCACCACTACCATCATCACCACTACTACCATCATCACCACTACTACCATCATCACCACCACTACCATCATCACCACTACCATCATCACCACTACTACCATCATCACCACCACTACCATCATCACCACTACCATCATCACCACCACTACCATCATCACCACCACTACCATCATCACCACTACTACCATCATCACCACTACTAACATCATCACCACCACTACCATCATCACCACCACTACCATCAACACCACCACTACCATCATCACCACCACTACCATCATCACCACTACTACCATCATCACCACTACTACCATCATCACCCACCACCACCATCATCACCACTACTACCATCATCACCACTACTACCATCATCACCACTACTACCATCATCACCACCACTACCATCATCACCACTACCATCATCACCACCACTACCATCATCACCACTACTAACATCATCACCACTACTACCATCATCACCACTACTACCATCATCACCACTACTACCATCATCACCACCACTACCATCATCACCACTACTACCATCAACACCACCACTACCATCATCACCACCACTACCATCATCACCACTACTACCATCATCACCACTACTACCATCATCACCACCACTACCATCATCACCACTACCATCATCACCACTACTACCATCATCACCACTACTACCATCATCACCACCACTACCATCATCACCACTACCATCATCACCACTACTACCATCATCACCACTACTACCATCATCACCACCACTACCATCATCACCACTACTACCACCATCACCACTACTACCATCAACACCACTACCATCATCACCACCACTACCATCATCACCACTACTACCATCATCAACACTACTACCATCATCACCACCACTACCATCATCACCACTACTACCATCATCACCACTACTACCATCATCACCACTACTACCATCAACACCACTACTACCATCATCACCACCACTACCATCATCACCACTACTACCACCATCACCACTACTAACATCACCACCACCACTACCATCATCACCACCACTACCATCATCACCACCACTACCATCATCACCACCACTACCATCATCACCACCACTACCATCATCACCACTACTACCATCATCACCACCACTACCATCATCACCACTACTACCATCATCACCACTACTACCATCATCACCACCACTACCATCATCACCACCACTACCATCATCACCACCACTACCATCATCACCACTACCATCATCACCACTACTACCATCATCACCACCACTACCATCATCACCACCACTACCATCATCACCACCACTACCATCATCACCACCACTACCATCATCACCACCACTACCATCATCACCACTACTACCATCATCACCACTACTACCATCATCACCACCACTACCATCATCACCACCACTACCATCATCACCACTACTACCATCATCACCACCACTACCATCATCACCACTACTACCATCATCACCACTACTACCATCATCACCACTACTACCATCATCACCACTACTCACCATCATCCACCACCACTACCATCATCACCACCACTACCATCATCACCACTACTACCACCATCATCACCACCACTACCATCATCACCACCACTACCATCATCACCACTACTACCATCATCACCACTACTACCATCATCACCACCACTACCACCATCATCACCACTACTACCATCATCACCACCACTACCATCATCACCACCACTACCATCATCACCACCACTACCATCATCACCACACCACTACCATCATCACCACTACTAACCATCATCACCACCACTACCATCATCACCACCACTACCATCATCACCACCACTACCATCATCAACACCACCACCATCATCACCACTACCATCATCACCACCACTACCACCATCACCACCACTACCACCATCACCACTACCACCATCATCACCACTACTACCATCATCACCACTCACTACTACCATCATCACCACTACCACCATCATCACCACTACTACCATCATCACCACTACTACCATCATCACCACCACTACCATCATCACCACCACTACCATCATCACCACTACTACCATCATCACCACTACTACCATCATCACCACCACTACCATCATCACCACCCTACTACCACCATCATCACCACCACTACCATCATCACCACCACTACCATCATCACCACCACTACCATCATCACCACCACTACCATCATCACCACCACTATCATCATCACCACCACTATCATCATCACCACCACTATCATCATCACCACCACTACCATCATCACCACCACTACCATCATCACCACCACCACTACCATCATCACCACTACTACCATCATCACCACCACTACCATCATCACCACCACTACCATCATCACCACTACTACCATCATCACCACCACTACCATCATCACCCACCACTACCATCATCACCACTACTACCATCATCACCCACCACTACCATCATCACCACCACCACTACCATCATCACCACTACTCACCATCATCACCACCACTACCATCATCACCACCACTACCATCAACACCACCACTACCATCATCACCACCACTACCATCATCACCACTACTACCATCATCACCACCACTACCATCATCACCACTACCACCATCATCACCACTACCACCATCATCACCACTACTACCATCATCACCACCACTACCATCATCACCACTACCATCATCACCACCAATACCATCATCACCACTACTAACATCATCACCACTACTACCACCATCACCACTACTACCATCATCACCACTACTACCATCATCACCACTACTACCATCATCACCACCACTACCATCATCACCACTACTACCATCAACACCACCACTACCATCATCACCACCACCACCATCATCACCACTACTACCATCATCACCACCACTACTACCATCATCACCACCACCACCATCATCACCACCACTACCATCATCACCACCACTACCATCATCACCACTACTACCATCATCACCACCACTACCATCATCACCACCACTACACCACATCATCACCACCACTACCATCATCACCACTACTACCATCATCACCACCACTACCATCATCACCACTACTACCACCATCACCACTACTACCATCAACACCACCACTACCATCATCACCACCACTACCATCATCACCACTACTCACCATCATCACCACTACTACCATCATCACCACCCACCACCATCATCACCACTACTACCATCATCACCACTACTACCATCATCACCACTACTACCATCAACACCACTACTACCATCATCACCACCACTACCATCATCACCACTACTACCACCATCACCACTACTAACATCATCACCACCACTACCATCATCACAACTACTACCATCATCACCACCACTACCATCATCACCACCACTACCATCATCACCACCACTACCATCATCACCACTACTACCATCATCACCACCACTACCATCATTACCACCACTACCATCATCACCACTACTACCATCATCACCACCACAACCACCATCACCACCACTACCATCATCACCACCACTACCATCATCACCACTACTACCATCATCACCACTACTACCATCATCACCACCACTACCATCATCACCACCACTACCATCATCACCACCACTACCATCATCACCACCACTACCATCATCACCACCACTACCATCATCACCACTACTACCATCATCACCACTACTACCATCATCACCACCACTACCATCATCACCACTACTACCATCATCACCACCACTACCATCATCACCACCACTACCATCATCACCACTACTACCATCATCACCACCACTACCATCATCACCACTACTACCATCATCACCACTACTACCATCATCACCACTACTACCATCATCACCACCACTATCATCATCACCACCACTACCATCATCACCACCACTACAATCATCACCACTACTACCATCATCACCACCACTACCATCATCACAACCACTACCATCATCACCACCACTACCATCATCACCACTACTACCATCATCACCACCACTACCATCATCACCACCACTACCATCATTACCACCACTACCATCATCACCACTACTACCATCATCACCACCACTACCATCATTACCACCACTACCATCATCACCACTACTACCATCATCACCACTACTACCATCATCACCACCACTACTACCATCATCACCACCACTACCATCATCACCACTACTACCACCATCACCACCACTACCATCATCACCACCACTACCATCATCACCACTACTACCATCATCACCACTACTACCATCATCACTACTACCATCATCACCACTACTACCATCATCACCACTACTACCATCATCACCACCACTACCATCATCACCACCACTACAATCATCACCACTACTACCATCATCACCACCACTACCATCATCACAACCACTACCATCATCACCACCACTACCATCATCACCACTACTACCATCATCACCACCACTACCATCATCACCACCACTACCATCATTACCACCACTACCATCATCACCACTACTACCATCATCACCACTACTACCATCATCACCACCACTACTACCATCATCACCACCACTACCATCATCACCACTACTACCACCATCACCACCACTACCATCATCACCACCACTACCATCATCACCACTACTAACATCATCACCACTACTACCACCATCACCACTACTACCATCATCACCACCACTACCATCATCACCACTACTACCATCATCACCACTACTACCATCATCACCACTACTACCACCATCACCACCACTACCATCATCACAACCACTACCATCATCACCACTACTACCATCATCACCACCACTACTATCATCACCACTACTACCATCATCACCACTACTACCATCATCACCACCACTACCATCATCACCACCACTACCATCATCACCACCACTACCATCATCACCACCACTACCATCATCACCACTACTACCATCATCACCACCACTACCATCATCACCACTACTACCATCATCACCACCACTACCATCATCACCACTACTACCATCATCACCACTACTACAATCATCACCACTACTACCATCATCACCACTACTACCACCATCACCACCACTACCATCATCACCACCACTACCACCATCACCACTACTACCATCATCACCACCACTACCATCTTCACCACTACTACCATCATCACCACCACCACTACCATCATCACCACTACTACCACCATCACCACTACTAACATCATCACCACCACTACCATCATCACCACTACTACCACCATCACCACCACTACCATCATCACCACTACTACCACCATCACCACTACTACCATCATCACCACTACTACCATCATCACCACCACTACCATCATCACCACTACTACCATCAACACCACTACCATCATCACCACCACTACCATCATCACCACTACTACCATCATCACCACCACTACCATCATCACCACCACTACCATCTTCACCACTACTACCATCATCACCACCACCACTACCATCATCACCACTACTACCACCATCACCACTACTAACATCATCACCACCACTACCATCATCACCACTACTACCATCATCACCACTACTACCATCATCACCACCACTACCATCATCACCACTACCATCATCACCACCACTACCATCATCACCACCACTACCACCATCACCACCACTACCATCATCACCACTACTACCATCATCACCACCACTACCACCATCACCACCACTACCATCATCACCACCACTACCATCATCACCACCACTACCATCATCACCACCACTACCATCATCACAACCACTACCATCATCACAACCACTACCATCATCACCACTACTACCATCATCACCACCACTACCATCATCACCACTACTACCACCATCACCACTACTACCATCATCACCACCACTACCATCATCACCACCACTACCATCATCACAACCACTACCATCATCACCACCACTACCATCATCACCACTACCATCATCACCACTACTACCATCATCACCACCACTACCATCATCACCACTACTACCATCATCACCACTACTACCATCATCACCACTACTACCATCATCACCACTACCATCATCACCACTACTACCATCATCACCACTACTACCATCATCACCACTACTACCATCACCACCACTACCATCATCACCACTACTACCATCATCACCACCACTACCATCATCACCACCACTACCATCATCACCACCACTACCATCATCACCACTACTACCATCATCACCACTACTACCATCATTACCACCACTACCATCATCACCACTACTACCATCATCAACACTACTACCATCATCACCACTACTACCATCATCACCACCACTACCATCATCACCACCACTACCATCATCACCACCACTACCATCATCACCACTACTACCACCATCACCACCACTACCATCATCACCACTACTACCATCATCACCACTACCATCATCACTACTACCATCATCACCACTACTACCATCATCACCACTACTACCATCATCACCACTACTACCATCATCACCACCACTACCATCATCAACACTACTACCATCATCACCACTACCATCATCACCACTACTACCATCATCACCACTACTACCATCATCACCACCACTACCATCATCACCACTACTACCATCATCACCACTACTACCATCATCACCACTAGCATCATCACCACTACTACCATCATCACCACCACTACCATCATCACCACTACTACCATCATCACCACTACTACCATCATCACCACTACTACCATCATCACCACTACTACCACCATCACCACTACTACCATCATCACCACTACCACCATTTAAAAATATGAGTATGCAATAACCCATCACAATTTCTCTTTGATTCTCTCTCTCTCTCTCTCTCTCTCTCTCTCTCTCTCTCTCTCTCTCTCTCTCTCTCTCTCTCTCTCTCTCTCTCCAGGTATAGAGCCAGTTGGTAACGTTATGATGAAGAAGGCGGTGTTTACAGTGGAGACTGTCAGTGCTGGGATGGGAGAGGTCCTTGTACATGTTGAGGACCCTGCTGGAAACAGGGAGGAGGTATACACTCGTGCACACACACTGCATACACATATTGTCTTTCTTTATCTCTGTGTGTCATCTCTCTGTATCGCTGTGTGACATGTCTCTGTCTCTGTCTCTGTCTCTCTCTCTCTCTCTCTCTCTCTCTCTCTCTCTCTGTATCGCTGTGTGACATGTCTCTGTGTGTCTCTGTCTCTGTCTCTCTCTCTGTATCTCTGTGTGACATCTCTCTCTGCCAATTCAATTCAAGGGCTTTGTTGGCATGGGAAACATATGTTAACATTGCCAAAGCAAGTGAAGTAGATAATAAACAAAAAATGAAATAAACAATAAAAAGTAAACATTACACTCACATAAGTTCCAAAAAGAATAAAGACATTTCAAATGTAATATTTTGTCTACATACAGTGTTGTAATGATGTGCAAGTAGTTAAAGTACAAAAGGGAAAATAAATAAACATGAATATGGGTTGTATTTATAATGGTGTTTGTTCTTCACTGGTTGCCCTTTTCTTGTGGCAACAGGTCACACATCTTGCTGCTGTGATGGCACACTGTGGTATTTCACCCAGTAGATATGGGAGTTCAACAAAATTGGGTTTGTTTTCGAATTCCTTGTGGATCTATGTAATCTGAGGGAAATATGTGTCTCTATGGAGGTTAGGAAGTGCAGCTCAGTTTCCACCTCATTTTGTGGGCAGTGTGCAGATAATCTGTCTTCTCTTGAGAGCCAGGTCTCCCTATGGTGGTCTTTCTCAATAGCAAGGCTATGCTCACGGAGTCTGTACATAGTCAAAACTTTCCATATGTTTGGGTCAGTCACAGTGGTCAGGTATTTTGCCACTGTTTAGGGCCAAATAGCATGCTAGTTTGCTCAGTTCTTTTGTTCATTTCCAAAGTGATAAGTAATTATCTTTTTGTTTTCTCATGATTTGGTTGGGTCTAATTGTGTTGCTGTCCTGGGGCTCTGTGGGGTCTGTTTGTGTTTGTGAACAGAGCCCCAGGACCAGGTTGCTGAGGGGACTCTTCTCCAGGTTAATCTCTCTGTAGGTGATGGCTTTGTTATGGAAGGTTTGGAAATCACTTCCTTTTATGGGGTTATAGAATTTAACGGCTCTTTTCTGGATTTTGATAAATAGCGGGTATCGGCCTAATTCTGCTCTGCATGCATTATTTGGTGTTTTACGTTGAACACTGCAGAATTCTGCATGCAGAGTCTCAATTTGGTGTTTGTCCCATTTTGTTAATTATTGGTTGGTGAGGGGACCCCAGATCTCACAGCCATAAAGCGCAATGGGGTCTAAAACTGATTAAAAAAAAATTTCTCCAGATCCTAATTGGTATGTCGAATTTTATGTTCCTTTTGATGGCATAGAAGGCCCTTCTTGCCTTGTCTCTCAGATCATTCACAGCTTTGTGGAAGTTACCTGTGGCGCTGATGTAGACATTTGACTTCTTTTTCCCCCAACACCACTTTCCATCAATTTGTATAACAGGCCCTTATGCCAAATTGAGTCAATCTTTGCCTTTTTTTGTTTGTTTGTCAATTAGGGTGTGCAGGGTGAATACATTGTCTGTCATACGGTAATTTGGTTAAAAGCCAATTTGACATTTGCTCAGTACATTGTTTTTGATGAGGAAATGTAGGTCTGCTGTTAATGATAATGCAGAGGATTTGCTGTTGACTCATATCCCACAGTAGTTATTAGGGTCAAATTTGTCTCCACTTTTGTGGATTGGGATGATCAGTCATTGTTTCCAAATATTGGGGAAGATGCCAGAGCTGAGGATGATGTTAAAGAGTTTAAGTATAGCCAATTGGAATTTGTGGTCTGTATGTATTTTATAATTTCATTGAGGAGACCATCAACACCACAGACCTTTTTGGGTTGGAGGGTTTTTGTTTTGTCCTGTAGTTCATTCATTGTAATTGGAGAATCCAGTGGGTTCTGGTAGTCTTTAATAGTTGATTCTAAGATTTGTATTTGATCATGTATATTGTTTTGCTGTTTGTTCTTTGTTATAGAACCAAAAAGATTGGAGAAGTGGTTTACCCGTACATATCCGTTTTGGATAGATAACTCTTCATGTTGTTGTTTGTTTAGAGTTTTCCAGTTTTCCCAAGAAGTGGTTAGATTCTATGGAATCTTCAATTACATTGAGCTGATTTCTGACGTGCTGTTCCTTCTTTTCCCGTAGTGTATTTCTGTATTGTTTTAGTGATTCACCATAGTGAAGGCGTAGGCTCAGGTTTTCTGTGTCTCTTTGTTTTTGGTTGGATAGGTTTCTCAATCACTTTCTTCTGTTTTTTGCATTCTTCATCAAACCATTTGTCATTGTTGTTCATTTTCTTAGGGTTTCTTCTTGAAATGTTTTGATTTGATAGGGAAGCTGAGAGGTTAGATATACTGTTTATCAGGAATGAAGGTAAGACCCAGATGCAGACATGTCGAATGGTTTAATATTCCAACAGGCAATAGACAGGTCAAAGCAGGCAGGGGTCAGTAAACCAGAGGTGGGGTAACGGTACCGGGGGGCAGGCAGGCTCAGGGTAGGCAGAGGTCAATAATCCAGAGGTGGGGCAAAGGTACAGGTCGGTAGGCAGGCTCAGTGTCAGGGTAAGGCAGAGGTCAAAAATCCAGCAGGGGGGGCAAAGGTACAGGTCGGCAGGCAGGCTCATTGGCAGGCAGAGTGGTCAGGCAGGCGGGCTCCGTGTCAGGACAGGCAAGGGTCAAAACCAGGAGGGCGAGAAAAAGGAGAGACTGGGAAAAGCAGGAGCTGAGAACAAAAACGCTGGTTGACTTGACAAAAAAGACGAACTGGCAACAGACAGACAGAAACCACAGGTATAAATACACAGGGGATAATGGGGAAGATGGGTGACACCTGGAGGGGGGTGGAGACAATCACAAAGACAGGTGAAATAGATCAGGGTGTGAAATTGTTAAATTTTCTACTGCTAAGTTTACACCTTCACCATTACAGTGGAACATTTTGTTCAGGAACTTGTCTAGAAGGGATTGAATTTGTTGTTGCCTAATTGTTTTTTTGGTTGATTTCCACACTACTTTCCTTCCATCTATAGCATTTCTTAATATTATTCAGTTCCTTTGGCTTTGATGCCTCATCACTGAGCATAGCTCTGTTCAAGTAGAGTGTGATTTTGCTGTTATCTGATAGGGGTGTCAGTGGATTGACTGTAAACGCTCTAAGAGACTATGGGTTGAGGTCAGTGGTAGTCTACAGTACTACTGCCAAGAGTTGAGCTGTAGGAGTCCCCTCGAAGCCTACCATTGACTATGTACATACCCAGCGTTCGACAGAGCTGCAGGAGTTGTGATCTGTTTTTGTTGGTTATGTTGTCATAGTTGTGCCTAGTGATTCCAAGATGGCGTGGCAGTCGGACATTTGTTTTTGTCTTGTCTCGTCCTGTCCCGTCAAAACATGGTTTTCCTTGTTTTTTTTTCGTATTTATTTTTCGTAAATATTTTAATATCACTTTCCATCTACGGACTGAATATACTCTCTTGCAACCCGCCTCACCCAATGTGGTACGGATCTGCTATTTTTACACTTTACTATTTTTATACTGAAGAACTGGAACCCCATCAAAAGCTAGCCAGCTAACTGGCTACTAGCTAGCCGGAGCCCGCTAACTGTCTAGAGCTCATCGGACTGTTAGCCTAAGAGGCCTATCGGACAATTTCTTTGGCCACTATACCTGTTCTGCCAATTGGCCTGGTTTACCACACGGAGCTCTGCTGATCCGTCTTCTGAGCCGGAACCCCAACAGCAGTTAGCCAGCTACTAGCTAGTAGTCAACTAGCCACTGCTAGCGGTCATCAGCCACCTCTAGCACGGACAACTCAAGCCAGTCTGCACAGCACGACTCAAACCAGAGCAAATTATTTTTCTCCATATCTCCAGATTCCTACCGCAAGCCATGAACCCTTTTTCACCTGGATCATCGCAGCTAGCTGGCTGCTATCCAAGTGACCACTCCTGGCTAACGTCTTTGTCCCGAAGCAAGGACCAGTTAGCCTGGAGCCAGCCTTGCTAGGCCCATCTGCTAGGCCCATCTCCCGGCTAGCCGTAGAGGTCCATCAGCCACTCCTTGGGCTACAATACCTATTTTGCCAACTGGCCTGGACCCCCGCCGACCCATTTTTTCCTCAACTGGCTCCGCCGTCGCAACGTCCCCTAAATGCCACGGCCCGCTAGCTGTCCTGAGCACATCGGACTGTTAGCTTAAGAGGCCCATCAGACAAACTCTTTGGCCACTATACCTATTTTGCCAATTGGCCTGGTTTACTATAGTCAAAGTCAAAGTCACCATTATTAGTCAGTTGTACAACCGAATGCCTTCAACTGAAATGTGTCTTCCGCATTTAACCCAACCCCTCTGAATCAGAGGTGCGGGGGGCTGCCTTAATCGACATCCACGTCTTCGGCGCCCGGGGAACAGTGGGTTAACTGCCTTGATCAGGGGCAGAACGACAGATTTTTACCTTGTCAGCTCGGGGATTCGAACTTGCAACCCTCCGGTTACAAGTCCAACACTCTAACCACTGGGATACTTGCCGCCCCTATACAGAGCCCTGCCGATCCGTATGCCGACGGAACAGCACAAGGGGGCCACAACAGACTTTCTTCCATCACAACGTCTCCTCCAAGGCCTTTCTGCTAGCTTACTATCCCCGGCCCGCTAGCTGCTTGAAGCCACTCACTGGACTCCTATGATCATTCGGCCACGCATGACTCTCGCTAACGTCAATATGCCTTGTCCATTGCTGTTTTGGTTAGTAATTGTTGCCTTTTTTCACTGTAGAGCCTCTAGCCCTGCTCAATACGCCTTAGTTAACACTTTAGTTCCACCTCCCACACTTGCAGTGACATCACCTGGTTTAAATGATATTTCTAGAGACAATATCTCTTTCATCGTCACTTTATGCACAGGTTTACCCCCACTGTATTCACATCCTACCATACCTTTGTCTGTACATTACACCTTGAATCTATTCTACCGTATCCAGAAATCTGCTCCTTTCACTATCTGGTCCGAAAATACTACACGACCAGTCCTTTTAGCGTTTAGCTGTACCCTTATCTTACTCCTCCTCTGTTCCTCTGGTGATGTGGAGGTTAATCCAGGCCCTGCAGTGCCTAGCCCCACTCCCATTCCCCAGGCGCTAACATTTGTTGTCTTCTGTAAACCGTAAAAGCCTTGGTTTCATGCATGTTAACATTAGAAGCCTCCTCCCTAAGTTAGTTTTATTCACTGCCCTAGTACACTCTGCCAACCCGGATGTCCTAGCCGTGTCTGAATCCTGGCTTAGGAAGACCACCAAAAACCTTGACATTTCCATCCCTAACTATACCATTTTCTGACAAGATAGAACTGCCAAAGGGGGCGGTGTTGCAATCTACTGCAGAGACAGCCTGCAGAGCTCTGTCTTACTATCCAGGTATGTGCCCAAACAATTCGAGCTTCTACTCTTAAATATCCAGCTTTCAAGAAACAAGTCTCTCACCGTTGCCGCTTGCTATAGACCACCCTCTGCCCGCAGCTGTGCCCTTGACACCGTATGTGAACTGATTGCCCCCCATCTATCTTCAGAGTTCGTGCTGCTAGGTGACCTAAACTGGGACATGCTTAACACCCCGGCCATCCTACAATCTAAGCTTGATGCCCTCAATCTCACACAAATTATCAACGAACCTACCAGGTACAACCCCAAATCCGTAAACACGGGCGCCCTCATAGATTTCATCCTAACCAACTTGCCCTCCAAATACACCTCTGCTGTCTTCAACCAAGATCTCAGCGATCAATGCCTCATTGCCTGCATCCGTAATGGGTCTGCGGTCAAACGACCACCCCTCATCACTGTCAAACGCTCCCTCGAACACTTCAGCGAGCAGGCCTTTCTAATCGACCTGGCCCGGGTATCCTGGAAGGATATTGAACTCATCCCGTCAGTAGAGGATGCCTGGTCATTCTTTAAACAAGCATGCCCCTTTCAAAAAAAATGGAACCAGGAACAGATACAGCCCTTGGTTCTCTTCAGACCTGACTGCCCTTGACCAGCAAAAAAACATCCTGTGGCGTTCTGCATTAGCATCGAATAACCCCCGCGATATGTAGCTTTTCAGGGAAGTTAGGAACCAATATACACAGGCAGTTAGGAAAGCTAAGGCTAGCTTTTTCAAGCAGAAATTTGCATCCTGTAGCACAAACTCAAAAAAGCTCTGGGACACTGTAAAGTCCATGGAGAATAAGAGCACCTCCTCCCAGCTGCCCACTGCAATGAAACTAGGAAATACTGTCACCACCGACAAATCCACTATAATTGAGAAGTTCAATAAGCATTTTTCCACGGCTGGCCATGCTTTCCACCTGGCTACCCCTAACCCGGTCAACAGCACGGCACCCCCCACAGCAACTCGCCCAAGCCTCCCCCATTTCTCCTTCACCCAAATCCAGATAGCTGATGCTCTGAAAGAGCTGCAAAATCTGGACCCTTACAAATCAGCCGGGCAAGACAATCTGGACCTTCTCTTTCTAAAATGATCTGCCCAAATTGTTGCAACCCCTATTACTAGCCTGTTCAACCTCTCTTTCATAACGTCTGCAATTACAAAAGATTGGAAAGCTGCCGCGGTCATCCCCCTTTCAAAGGGGGAGACACTCTAGACCCAAACTGCTACAGACCTATATCTATCCTACCCTGCCATTCTAAAGTCTTCGAAAGCCAAGTTAAGAGAGATGACAAGATTCAATTTGAGACAGTTTAGTTGTTTTTCAGCTGTGAACTATAGTTGTGAACAGTTTTTGTATGATCATATTGTAAATCATGTTTTCAGGCTGATTCCACACTTCAACTATTACAACACTGGAATGCTCGATAACAGGAGTCACTATATGGCATTTTAAACACTTTTCCATGAACTGGATCTAAAATCATATTTAACTCAATGTTCGAGCTAAAACTAGTGCAGTACTGGTAGGACAGATGATAGGGACACTATGAGACACTATTTAGAATGTTGCAACTGTGAAATAACGTTTTAAACAGTTTTTCATGAACAGTCTAAAATGCGGTTCATCTCATATTTAAATGCAAAAACTTGTGCAACACTGTTAACAAACAGATTACCGATCATTTCGAATCCCACCGTACCTTCTCCGCTATGCAATCTGGTTTCAGAGCTGGTCATGGGTGCACCTCAGCCACGCTCAAGGTCCTAAACGATATCATAACCGCTATCGATAAGAGACATTACTGTGCCAAGGCTTTCGACTCTGTCAATCACCACATTCTTATTGGTAGACTCAACAGCCTTGGTTTCTCAAATGATTGCCTCGCCTGGTTCTCTGATAGAGTTCAGTGTGTCAAATCGGAGGGCCTGTTGTCCGGACCTCTGGCAGTCTCTATGGGGGTGCCACAGGGTTCAATTCTCGGGTCGACTCACTTCGCTGTAAACATCAATGATGTCGCTCCTGCTGCTGGTGAGTCTCTGATCCACCTCTACACAGACGACACCATTCTGTATACCTCTGGCCCTTCTTTGGACACTGTGTTAACTAACCTCCAGACGAGCTTCAATGCCATACAACTCTCCTTCCGTGGCCTCCAACTGCTCTTAAATGCAAGTAAAACTAAATGCATGCTCTTCAACCGATCACTGCCCGCACCTGACCGCCCGTCCAGCATCACTACCCTGGACGGTTCTGACTTAGAATATGTGGACAACTACAAATACCTAGGTGTCTGGTTAGACTGTAAACTCTCCTTCCAGACTCACATTAAGCATCTCCAATCCAAAATTAAATCTAGAATTGGCTTCCTATTTCGCAGCAAAGCATCCTTCACGCATGCTGCCAAACATACCCTCGTAAAACTGACCATCCTACCGATCCTCGCCTTCGACGATGTAATTTATAAAATAGTCTCCAACACTCTACTCAACAAATTGGATGCAGTCTATCACAGTGCCACCCGTTTTGTCACCACAGCCCCATATACCACCCACTACTGCGACCTGTACGCTCTCGTTGGCTGGCCCTCGCTTCAATACTCGTCGCCAAACCCACCGGCTCCAGGTCATCTACAAGTCTTTGCTAGGTAAAGCCCCGCCTTATCTCAGCTCACTCGTCACCATAGCAGCATCCACCTGTAGCACGCGCTCCAGCAGGTATATTTCACTGGTCATCCCCAAAGCCAATTCCACTTTTGTCCGCCTTTCCTTCCTGCCAATGACTGGAACGAACTACAAAAATCACTGAAGCTGGAGACTCATATCTCCCTCACTAGTTTTAAGCACCAGCTGTCAGTGCAGCTCACAGATCTCTGCACATAGCCCATCTGTAAACAGCCCATCCAACTACCTCATCCCCATACTGTATTTATTTATTATCGTGTATCTTGCTCCTTTGCACCCCAGTATCTCTAAAAAAATCACCTTTATTTAACCAGGTAGTTCTATATGATGTCATAATACAGGTAGGCTAGTTGAGAACAAGTTCTCATTTACAACTGCGACCTGGCCAAGATAAAGCACAGCAGTTTGATACATACAACAACAACAAAGAGTTACACATGGAATACACAGACATACAGCCAATAATACAGTAGAGAAAATATATAAAAATAAATAAGTATATTTACAGTGAGGGCAAATGAGGTAAGATAAGGGAGGTAGGGCAATAAATAGGCCATGGTGGTGAGGTAATTACAATATAGCAATTAAACACTGGGATGGTAGATGTGCCATGTTAGGGGATGGTCTGGTTAATATAGCACTGTGCCATGCCAGGGGATGGTCTGGTTAATATAGCACTGTGCCATGTCAGGGGATGGTCTGGTTAATATAGCACTGTGCCATGCCAGGGGATGGTCTGTGTTAATATAGCAGTGTGTCATGCCAGGGGATGGTCTGGTTAATATAGCACTGTGCCATGCCAGGGGATGGTCTGGTTAATATAGCACTGTGCCATGCCAGGGGATGGTCTGTGTTAATATAGCACTGTGCCATGCCAGGGATGGTCTGGTTAATATAGCACTGTGCCATGCCAGGGGATGGTCTGGTTAATATAGCACTGTGCCATGCCAGGGGATGGTCTGGTTAATATAGCACTGTGTCATGCCAGGGGATGGTCTGGTTAATATAGCACTGTGCCATGCCAGGGGATGGTCTGGTTAATATAGCACTGTGTCATGCCAGGGGATGGTCTGTGTGGAAAATTAAGTTGCTTACGTTCCGCTCTTTGTAGCAGTCAGCAAATAGTGTCTCTGAATTGTCCTTGAGGAGCTTTTTAAAAAAACGTATTCCATGCTGTGTTATTTTTAACTTTTTTTAATTGCCTAAAATTACATACCCAAATCTAACTGCCTGTAGCTCAGTCCCTGAAGCAAGGATATGCATATTCTTGGTACCATTTGAAAGCAAACACTTTGAAGTTTGTGGAAATGTGTATTGAATGTAGGAGAATATAACACAATGGATCTGGTAGAAGATAATACAAAGAAAAAAACAACCGTTCTTTTGTATTTTCTTTGTACCTGTCACGTTTCTCTTCCGAAGGGACAGACCAAGACGCAGCGATGTAGCCAGAATACATGTTTTAATGAAAACACGGAACGAGACGGAACAAAACAATAAACGGAGAACGTAACAAATAACATAACTGACTAGACAAACACAGCTATGAACTTACAATAACCCACGAACCCAGAGTGAAACCTACCAACCTAAATATGGTTCCCAATTAGAGACAACGACACACAGCTGCCTCTAATTGGGAACCATTACCCAACATAGATCTATGACACCTAGAACAAACAAACCCTACACCAAAACAAAACCAAAACGCTCCAGCCTGTAATCTCGGGCCTGGGCGTTACCCGTTACAGTACCCCCCCCCAAAGGCGCGGACTCGGACGGCCCAAAAATCTGTGGGGGGTCTTGAATGGGTCCCTTCGTCCCAGGTGGGGGCTCCGGTGCTGGCCGTGCTGGTCTGAAGTCCTGAACCGGAGGCCCTGGACCATCTCCTGGAACTCTGGTGCGTGGAGTTGGAACTGGCCTTACCGGACCCACGATGCTCACGGGGACTCTGGTACGTGGAGCAGGAACTGGCCGTACTGGACTCATAATGCTCACTGGTACTCTGGTGCGTGGAGCGGGAACTGGTCGTACTGGACTCGTGATGCTCACTGGAACTCTGGTGCGTGGAGCGGGAACAGGCCGAACTGGACTCATGATGCTCGCGGGGACTCTGGTGCGTGGAGCGGGAACAGGCCGAACTGGGCTCGTGATGCTCACTGGAACTCTGGTGCGTGGAGCGGGAACTGGCAGTACCGGACTCGTGATCCTCACTGGAACACTGGTGCGTGGAGCAGGAACTGGTCGTACTGGACTCGTGATGCTCACTGGAACTCTGGTGCGTAGAGCAGGAACTGGTCGTACCGGACTCGTGATGCTCACTGGAACTCTGGTGCGTGGAGCAGGAACTGGCAGTACCGGACTCGTGATGCTCACTGGAACTCTGGTGCGTGGAGCAGGAACTGGCAGTACCGGACTCGTGATGCTCACTGGAACTCTGGTGCGTGGAGCAGGAACTGGCAGTACCGGACTCGTGATGCTCACTGGTACTCTGGTGCGTGGAGCAGGAACTGGCAGTACTGGACTCGTGATGCTCACTGGAACTCTGGTGCGTGGAGCAGGAACTGGTCGTACTGGACTCGTGATGCTCACTGGAACTCTGGTGCGTGGAGCAGGAACTGGCAGTACCGGACTCGTGATGCTCACTGGTACTCTGCTGCGTGGAGCAGGAACTGGCAGTACTGGACTCGTGATGCTCACTGGAACTCTGGTGCGTGGAGCAGGAACTGGCAGTACTGGACTCGTGATGCTCACTGGGAGCTGGGTGCGCGGAGCCGGAACAGGACGTGCTGGACTCTCTAAGCGCACAGGGACCTTGCTGCGCGGAGCCGGAACAGGACGGGCTGGATTCTCTAAGCGCACGGGGAGCTGGGTGCGCGGAGCCGGGACAGGACGTGCTGGACTCTCTAAGCGCACAGGGACCTTGGTGCGCGGAGCCGGAACAGGACGTGCTGGACTCTGAAGACGCACTGGGAACCTGGCACGTGGAACAGGGACTGGACGTGTAGAAACCACTACACGGACTGGGATCTTGGAACATGGAACAGGGATCTTGGAGCGTGGAACAGGGATCTTGGAGCGTGGAACAGGGATCTCGGAGCGTGGAACAGGGATCTCGGAGCGTGGAACAGGGATCTCGGAGCGTGGAACAGGGATCTCGGAGCGTGGAACAGGGATCTCGGAGCGTGGAACAGGGATCTCGGAGCGTGGAACAGGGATCTCGGAGCGTGGAACAGGGATCTCGGAGCGTGGAAACAGGGATCTCGAAACGTGAAACAGGGATCTCGAAATGTGAAACAGGGATCTCGAAACGTGAAACAGGGATCTCGAAACATGGAACAGGGATCTGGAAGCATGGAACAGGAGTCTGGAAGCATGGAACAGGAGTCTGGAAGCATGGAACAGGAGTCTGGAAGCATGGAACAGGAGTCTGGAAGCATGGAACAGGGACTGGACGTGTAGAAACCTCCACCCGGACCGGGGACCTGATATGGAGAGCCGACAGCATACCTCCAGCTAGCTCACTAACCCTGGCCTCACGGGTGAGTGGAGCTGGAATCTCTCGGACTGGGCTGTGGATTCGTACCGGAGATTCTGCCCGTAGGACCACAGGATAACTTGGTCCCAAAAGGCGCACTGGAGACCTGGCGCGCAGAGCTGGCACCACTCTACCAGGTAGCACACAGACCTCGGCCCAACCAATGAGTGGCGCTGGGATCTCTCACACTGGGCTGTGGACACGTACCGGAGACACCGCACGCAGAACCGGAGCAGGATATCCGGGTCCCAGGAGGCGCACTGGAGACTTAGCGCGCAGAGATGGCACCACTCTTACTGGCTGAACCCTCAGTTTCGCCCGACTAATGAGTGGAGCGGGAATCTCTCGCACCGGCCTCTGAATCCCTGTAGGGGAAACCGTGCGCAACACTGCATAGCACGGTGTCCCTTCGGTGCGACGCTCTCCCCAACGCTCTCTCCACAAAGCACGAGGAGTTGGCTCAGGAGTCCCTCCTGAACCGCCAACCTCCTCGTGTGCCCCCCCCCCCCAAACGTTTCTTGGGGCTGCCTTACGGACCTCCGTGCCAGGCGAGATCCGATGAGGTCCTCCCTGGTCCAGTACTCCCGGGTCTCTCGCTGCTTGGTCTTCGGTTGGTGGGTTATTCTGTCACGTTTCTCTTCCGAAGGGACAGACCAAGACGCAGCGATGTAGCCAGAATACATGTTTTAATGAAAACACGGAACGAGACGGAACAAAACAATAAACGGAGAACGTAACAAAGAACATAACTGACTAGACAAACACAGCTATGAACTTACAATAACCCACGAACCCAGAGTGAAACCTACCAACCTAAATATGGTTCCCAATTAGAGACAACGACACACAGCTGCCTCTAATTGGGAACCATTACCCAACATAGATCTATGACACCTAGAACAAACAAACCCTACACCAAAACAAAACCAAAACGCTCCAGCCTGTAATCTCGGGCCTCGGCGTTACAGTACCATCATCATTGAAATGCAAGAGAAAGGCCATAAAGTATTATTCCAGCCCAGGTTCAATATTCTAGATGGCAGCAGTGTATGTGCAAAGTGTTAGACTGATCCAATGAACCATTGCATTTCTGTTCAAACTTTTGTATCAAAACAATATATATGAATAACTTTTCATGTTCAAAACTGTGCACTCTCCTCAAACAATAGCATGGTATTCTTTCACTGTAATATCTACTGTAAATTGGACAGTGCAGTTAGATTAACAAGAATTTAAGCTTTCTGCCAATATCAGATATGTCTATGTCCTGGGAAATGTTCTTGTTACTTACAACCTCATGCTAATCGTATTAGCCTACGTTAGCTCAACCGACACTGATCCCGAAGAAGTTTTAAGCTTAATATGACAAAATTACCGACAGACTATTGTCTTTTACTTTTTGGCTTCAGAAGTTGGTTCAGACTGAACATTTGTGTTGGCTGTTATTTCCAGGTTTCTGCTGTGTTTCTTCTGAAGGTTTTGGTTTGGTAGAAGTTTCTTCTTGACAGTCCTTGGTAGTAATAATCCATTCAGGTAATTTTGTCCAAAATCAAGGTTTTAGTTAAGGAATTTTGATTTGTATTGAAGGTTTTAATGTTGAGGTTAATATCCCGTGTAAGTCTTTGAGGGAAATTCTAGTTTATCTACATTTATCCAACTCTAATTCTCTCTCTCTCTCTATGCATCCTCCTGTCAGGCCAAGGTGACAGCCAACAATGATACGAACCAAACCTACTCTGTCTTCTACATACCCAAAGTCACTGGGATGCACAAGGTACACTTTCTGTTCTATCCCTACCCTAACCTTAACCCTTATTCCTAACCTATCCTGACCTTAACCCTTTTTCCTAACCTTTCCTAACCTTAACCCTTATTCCTAACCTACCCTAACCTAACCTTACCCTTATTACTACCCTTAACCCTTACTCCTAACTTAACCTTCGCTAACCTTAACACATATTCCTAACCTACCCAAACCTTAACCCTTACTCCTAACTTAACCTTCGCTAACCTTAACCCATATTCCTAACCTACCCTAACCTAACCTTAATCCTTATTCCTAACCTGACCTACCCTACCTTAACCTTAACCCTTATTCCTACCCTAACCTTAACCCTTAATCCTAACCTAACCCTACTGTTGTTGTTCGGCAGCCCCTTTAACCCAAACTCTTACATGACATGCTATGTATTATGACCAGGTGACGGTGTTGTTTTGTAACAGTGTGTATTATGACCAGGTGATGGTGTTGTTTGGTAACAGTGTGTATTATTATCAGGTGATGGTGTTGTTTGGTAACAGTGTGTATTAAGACCAGGTGATGGTGTTGTTTGGTAACAGTGTGTATTATTACCAGGTGACGGTGTTGTTTGGTAACTGTTTTACCAGGTGACGGTGTTGTTTGGTAACTGTTTTACCAGGTGACGGTGTTGTTTGGTAACAGTGTGTATTATTACCAGGTGACAGTGCTGTTTGCAGGGCTGCACATCAATAAGTCTCCTTATGAGGTGGATGTGGGGATGGCTCAGGGAGACAGCACTAAAGCTACAGCCCAGGGACCTGGACTAGAACCTGCCGGGAACATCGCCGATAAGACCACATACTTTGACGTCTACACCGCAGGTACACACTGTTCTCTCCCTTCACAGATCTACACCGCAGGTACACTGTTCTCTCCCTTCACAGATCTACACCGCAGGTACACACTGTTCTCTCCCTTCACAGATCTACACCGCAGGTACACACTGTTCTCTCCCTTCACAGATCTACACCGCAGGTACACTGTTCTCTCCCTTCACAGATCTACACCGCAGGTACACACTGTTCTCTCCCTTCACAGATCTACACCGCAGGTACACTGTTCTCTCCCTTCACAGATCTACACCGCAGGTACACACTGTTCTCTCCCTTCACAGATCTACACCGCAGGTACACTGTTCTCTCCCTTCACAGATCTACACTGCAGGTACACTGTTCTCTCCCTTCACAGATCTACACCGCAGGTACACACTGTTCTCTCCCTTCACAGATCTACACCGCAGGTACACTGTTCTCTCCCTTCACAGATCTACACCGCAGGAACACTGTTCTCTCCCTTCACAGACATTGAACTCTGTGACTGTTTTATAATCACCAATGGTCTCTTGCTGACATCGCTGAGCAGTTTCCTTCCTCTCTGGCAGCTCAGTTAGTAAGGACGACTGTATATTTGTCGTTTTTGGCTGGTTTGTGTATTACATGTGTAATGTGTGTGTATATATATGTATAACACTGGGTGTACAAAACATTAGGAACACATGCTCTTTCCACCGTCTAGGTGAATCCAGGTGAAAGCTATAATCCTTGTTGTTACTTGTTAAATCCACTTCAATCATTGTAGATGAAAAGTCCATTCCCCAACGAATTCAGGGCAAAAAGGGGGTAAGACTCAATATTAGGAAGGTGTTCCTAATGTTTTGTACACTTAGTGTTTATTATATATTGCAGGAAAAGACACCACAATCCATACACATCCGTCCATTTCCTTCCCACTTCTTTAACAAATAAGAACGTATATAGAATATATTGGTATGGTGCTAAGGCTCTCCCTGTGTCCAGGTGCTAAGGCTCTCCCTGTGTCCAGGTGCTAAGGCTCTCCCTGTGTCCAGGTGCTAAGGCTCTCCCTGTGTCCAGGTGCTAAGGCTCTCCCTGTGTCCAGGTGCTAAGGCCTCTCCTGTGTCCAGGTGCTAAGGCCTCCCTGTGTCCA
Source organism: Brachymystax lenok tsinlingensis (assembly GCA_030435695.1). Classification (NCBI taxonomy): domain Eukaryota; kingdom Metazoa; phylum Chordata; class Actinopteri; order Salmoniformes; family Salmonidae; genus Brachymystax; species Brachymystax lenok. The sequence continues at coordinate 504,113 of CM059802.1, forward strand.
GGTGCTAAGGCCTCCCTGTGTCCAGGTGCTAAGGCTCTCCTGTGTCCAGGTGCTAAGGCTCTCCCTGTGTCCAGGTGCTAAGGCTCTCCTGTGTCCAGGTGCTAAGGCTCTCCTGTGTCCAGTTGCTAAGGCTCTCCCTGTGTCCAGGTGCTAAGGCTCTCCCTGTGTCCAGGTGCTAAGGCTCTCCCTGTGTCCAGGTGCTAAGGCTCTCCCTGTGTCCAGTTGCTAAGGCTCTCCCTGTGTCCAGGTGCTAAGGCTCTCCCTGTGTCCAGGTGCTAAGGCTCTCCCTGTGTCCAGGTGCTAAGGCTCTCCCTGTGTCCAGGTGCTAAGGCTCTCCCTGTGTCCAGTTGCTAAGGCTCTCCCTGTGTCCAGGTGCTAAGGCTCTCCACTGTGTCCAGGCGCTAAGGCTCTCCCTGTCTTCAGGTGCTGGTGTGGGAGGGGTGGAGGTGGTGATCATGGACCCAGCGGGTAAGGCTCTCCCTGTGTCCAGGTGCTAAGGCTCTCCCTGTCTTCAGGTGCTGGTGTGGGAGGGGTGGAGGTGGTGATCATGGACCCAGCGGGTAAGAAGGACGTGGTGGTGTGTCAGATAGAGGATAGGGGCAACAGTTTGTACCGCTGCACCTACAAACCCACCCTGGAGGGGGCGCACACCATCTACGTTACATTCGCTGGAGGACAGATCAGCAAGAGCCCCTTCGCTGTCAACATAGAAGCGGGTGAGACAGGAGGGGGGAAGGAGGGGAGGACAGATCAGCAAGAGCCCCTTCACTGTCAACATACCAACACATGAAACAGAATTTGAAATAGTTTTTCTGTTTCCAATTCTAGTTTTTCTGTTTCTAGTGTTTCATTTTCTAGTTTTTCAGTTTCTAGTCTTTCTGTTTCTTGTGTTTCTGTTTCTAATTCTAGCTTATTGTCTAGTGTTTCTATTTCCATTGCTTCTGTTTTTATTGTTTCTGTTTCTAGCTTTTGTGTTTCTAGTTTTTGTGTTTCTAGTGTTTCTGTGTCCATTGTTTCTGTTTCTAGTGTTTGTGTTTCTTGTGTTTCTAGTGTTTGTTTCTATTGTTTCTATTTATTTGGTTCTAGTGTTTCTGCTTCTAGTGTTTCTCTTCCAAGTGTTTCTCTTTCTGGTGTTTCTGTTTTTAATTTTTCTGTATCTATTGTTTCTTTGTCTATTGTTTACATTTCTGTGTTTCTAGTGTTTTTGTTTCCGGTATTTCAATTTATAGTGTTTGTTTATAGGGTTTGTGTTTCTATGGTTTCTGTTTCTATTTCTAAGGTTTCTGTTTGTTTCAGTTTCAAGTGACTATTGCTTCTTTTTTTGGTGTTTCTAGTGTTTCTGTTTTTAGGGGTTTCTGTTTCTAGTATTTCTGTTTTGTAGTAATTCTGTTTCTAGCTTTTTTATTTATTTTTCTAGTGTTTCTGTTTCCATTGTTTCTGGTTCTAGTGTTGCTGTTTCTAGTTTTTCTGATTCTGTTTCTAGTGTTTTTTTTCCTGGGTTTGTTTTTCTAGGGTTTCTGTTTCTTGTGTTTCTGTTTCTAGTGTTTCTGTTTTTAGTGTGTCTGTTTCTAGTGTTTATTTTTCTAGTGTTTCTTTCTGGTGTTTCTGTTTCAAATTTTTCTGTATCTAGTGTTTCTTTGTCTATTGTTTATGTTTCTGGTGTTTATGTTTCTGTGTTTCTAGTGTTTCTGTTTCCGGTATTTCTATTTATAGTGTTTGTTTATAGGGTTTGTGTTTCTAGGGTTTCTGTTTCTATTTCTAAGGTTTCTGTTTCTAGTGTTTCAGTTTGAAGTTTTTTTGCTGGTGTTTCAGTGACTATTGCTTCTTGTTTTGGTGTTTCTAGTGTTTCTGTTTTTAGTGTTTCTGTTTCTAGTGCTTCTATTTCTCGTGCTTCTGTTTTTTGTGTTTCTAGTGTTTCTGTTTCTAGTATTTCTGTTTCTAGCTTTTTTATTTATTTTTCTAGTGTTTCTGTTTCTATTGTTTCTGGTTCTAGCGTTTCTGTTTCTTCTGTTTCTGTTTTTAGGGATTCTGCTTATTGTCTAGTGTTTCTATTTCCATTGCTTCTTTTTTTATTGTTTCTGTTTCTAGCTTTTGTGTTTCTAGTGTTTCTGTGTCCATTGTTTCTGTTTCTAGTGTTTGTGTTTCTTGTGTTTCTAGTGTTTGTTTCTATTGTTTCTATTTATTTGGTTCTAGTGTTTCTGCTTCTAGTGTTTCTCTTCCAAGTGTTTCTCTTTCTGATGTTTCTGTTTTAAAATTTTCTGTATCTATTGTTTCTTTGTCTATTGTTTACGTTTCTGTGTTTCTAGTGTTTTTGTTTCCGGTATTTCAATTTATAGTGTTTGTTTATAGGGTTTGTGTTTCTATGGTTTCTGTTTCTGTTTCTATTTCTAAGGTTTCTGTTTGTTTCAGTTTCAAGTGACTATTGCTTCTTTTTTTGGTGTTTCTAGTGTTTCTGTTTTTAGGGGTTTCTGTTTCTAGTATTTCTGTTTTGTAGTAATTCTGTTTCTAGCTGTTTTATTTATTTTTCTAGTGTTTCTGTTTCCATTGTTTCTGTTTCTAGTGTTGCTGTTTCTAGTTTTTCTGATTCTGTTTCTAGTGTTTTTGTTTCCAGGGTTTCTGTTTCTAGGGTTTCTGCTTCTCGTGTTTCTGTTTCCAGTATTTCTGTTTTTAGTTTGTCTGTTTCTAGTGTTTCTGTTTCTAGTGTTTCTGTAACTGCTTCTAGTTTTTCTGATTCCGTTTTTTCTGTTTCTAGTGTTTCTAGTGTTTCTGTTTCTAGTGTTTCTATTTCTAGTGTTTCTGTTTCTAGTGTTTCTGCTTTTGGTGTTCATATTTCTATTGTTTCTGTTTCTTGTGCTTTTGTTTTTTGTGTTTCTAATGTTTCTGTTTCTAGTTGTTTCTAGCTTTTTTATGTATTTTTCTAGTGTTTCTGTTTCTATTGTTTCTGGTTCTAGTGTTTCTGTTTCTGTTTTTAGGGATTCTGCTTCTGTTTCTAGTGTTTTTTGAGTTTTTGTTTATTTTTCTATTCTTTCTGGTTCTAGTTTTTCTGTTTCTAGTGTTTGTGTTTCTGGTGTTTGTGTTTCTAGTGTTTCTGTTTCTTTTTTTGTCTCTAGTGTTTCTGTTTCTAGTGTTTCTGTTTCTAGTTTTTGTGTTTCGGGTGTTTGTGTTTGTAGTGTTTGTGTTTGTAGTTTGTGTTTTTAGTGTTTGTGTTTTTGTGTATCTAGTTTTTGTGTTTAGTGTTTCTGTTTCTGTCTATTGTTTCTGTTTCTAGTGTTTCTGCTGGTAGTCTTTGTGTTTTTAGTGTTTGTGTTTCTGTTGTTTGTTTCTGATGCTTCTGTTTCTAATGTTTCTGTTTCTAGTGTTTTTGTTTCTTTTTCTTGTCTTTCTTTTTCTTGTCTTTCTGTTTCCTGTGTTTCTGTTTCTAGTGTTTTTGTCTGCAGTGTTTCTGTTTCTACGGTTTATTTTTCTAGTGTTTTTGTTTCTAGTGTTTCTGTTTCTAATGTTTCTGTTTCTACTGTTTATTTTTCTAGTGTTTTTGTTTCTACTGTTTTTGTTTCTAGTGTTTCTGTTTCTAATGTTTCTGTTTCTTGTGTTTTTGTTTGTTTTTCTCGTCTTTCTTTTTCCTGTGTTTCTGTTTCATGTGTTTCTGTTTTTAGGGTTTCTGTTTCTGTTTCCAGTGTTTAATTTTCTAGTGTTTCTGTTTCTATCATTTGTGTGTTTACTGTTTTTTGTTTTTGTGTTTCTAGTGTTTGTTTCCAGTGTTTCTGTTTCTAGTGTTTCTGTGTCTCTTTCTATTGTTTGTGTTTTTAGTGTTTGTGTTTCATGTGTTTGTGTTTCTCTATTGTTTGTGTTTCTAGTGTTTGTTTCTTGTTTTTAGTGTGTCTGTTTCAGGTTTAGTGTTTCTGTTCTTGTCTGTAGTGTTTCTGTTTCTAGTGTTTCTGTTTCTAGTGTTTCTGTTTCTAGTGTTTCTGATTCTAGTGTTTCTGTTTCTTGTTTTTCTGTTTCTAGTGTTTCTGTTTCTAGTGTTTCTGTTTCTAGTGTTTCTGTTTCTAGTGTTTTTGTTTTCGTGTTTCTGATTCTCGTGTTTCTGTTTCTCGTGTTTCTGCTTCTGGTTTTTCTGTTACTGGTCCTTCATTTTCTGTTTCTGATTCTTAAAGTTACAAATAAGGACAGATATGTTTACTCCTCTCTCTCAGTGTCTCTCTCTCGATCCCCCTGCAGTTGTTGTCCTCATCCTTCAGTTTCTATTCAAACTATGTGTTCAATTCTATGTATTAAACTCTAAACCCCCCACCTCTCCAGCTTGTAACCCCAGCCAGGTACAGGCTAAGGGGCGTGGTCTGCAGCCTAAAGGCCTCAGGGTGAAGGAGACAGCTGACTTCAGAGTCTTCACCAAAGGAGCTGGGACTGGAGAACTCAAAGTCACCGTCAAGAGCTCCAGTGAGTCTACTACACTACCCAGCAGCCCATATGTTTTATAAACTACACTACCCAGCAGCATCTCTGTTTTATAAACTACACTACCCAGCAGCCTATATGTTTTATAAACTACACTACCCAGCATCCTATATGTTTTATAAACTACACTACCCAGCAGTCTATATGTTTTATAAACTACACTACCCAGCAGCCTATATGTTTTATAAACTACAATACCCAGCAGCATCTCTGTTTTATAAACTACACTACCCAGCAGCCTATATGTGTTATACACTACAATACCCAGCAGCATCTCTGTTTTATAAACTACACTACCCAGCAGCCTATATGTTTTAAAAACTACAATACCCAGCAGCATCTCTGGTTTATAAACTACACTACCCTGCAGCCTATATGTTTGATAAACTACACTACCCAGCAGCCTATATGCTTAAAAACGCTACTACTTAGCAGCATCTCTGTTTCATAAACTACACTACCAAGCAGCCTCTTTGTTTTATAAACTACACTACCCATAGCCTTTTGCTTTATACACTACTAGTGTGCAGATCAGTGTAGTGGTAAAGTTTCCACCATATTGCTTTTACCTCTCTCTTTCTCTTTCTCCTTCTGTCTCTGTGTGTGCAGAGGGCCTGGAGGAGCCATGTAAGAGGACGGATGTTGGAGATGGAGTGTTTGGGTTTGAGTACTACCCCACCACCCCCGGAACATACAGTATAACCATCACCTGGGGAGGACAACACATCCCCCGCAGGTAACACACACAACACATCCCCCCAGGTAACACACACAACACATCCCCCCAGGTAACACACACAACACATCCCCCCAGGTAACACACACAACACATCCCCCAGGTAACACACACAACACATCCCCCCAGGTAACACACACAACACATCCCCCCAGGTAACACACACAACACATCCCCCAGGTAACACACAACACATCCCCCCAGGTAACACACACAACACATCCCCCCAGGTAACACACACAACACATCCCCTCAGGTAACACACACAACACATCCCCCCAGGTAACACACACAACACATCCCCCCAGGTAACACACACAACACATCCCCCCAGGTAACACACACAACACATCCCAGGTAACACACACAACACATCCCCCAGGTAACACACACAACACATCCCCAGGTAACACACACAACACATCCCCCAGGTAACACACACAACACATCCCATGCAGGTAACACACACAACATATCCCCCCAGGTAACAGACACAACACATCCCCCAAGGTAACACACACAACACATCCCCCCAGGTAACAAACACAACACATCCCCCCAGGTAACACACACAACACATCCCCAGGTAACAAACACAACACATCCCCCAGGTAACACACACAACACATCCCCAGGTAACACACACAACACATCCCCCAGGTAACACACACAACACATCCCCCAGGTAACACACACAACACATCCCCCCAGGTAACACACACAACACATCCCCAGGTAACACACACAACACATCCCCAGGTAACACACACACAACACATCCCCCAGGTAACACACACAACACATCCCCCAGGTAACACACACACACAACACATCCCCCAGGTAACACACACAACACATCCCCCCAGGTAACACACAACACATCCCCCCAGGTAACACACACAACACATTCCCCAGGTAACACACACAACACATCCCCCAGGTAACACACACAACACATCCCCAGGTAACACACACAACACATCCCCCAGGTAACACACACAACACATCCCCAGGTAACACACACAACACATCCCCCCAGGTAACACACACAACACATCCCCCCAGGGAACACACACAACACATCCCCAGGTAACACACACAACACATCCCCCAGATTAACACACACAACACATCCCCCAGGTAACACACACAACACATCCCCCAGGTTAACACACACAACACATCCCCCAGGTAACACACACAACACATCCCCAGGTAACACACACAACACATCCCCAGGTAACACACACAACACATCCCCCAGGTAACACACACACAACACATCCCCCAGGTAACACACACAACACATCCCCAGGTAACACACACAACACATCCCCCCAGGTAACACACACAACACATCCCCACAGGTAACACACACAACACATCCCCACAGGTAACACACACAACACATCCCCCCAGGTAACACACACAACACATCCCCCCAGGTAACACACAACACATCCCCCCAGGTAACACACACAACACATCCCCCAGGTAACACACACAACACATCCTCAGGTAACACACACAACACATCCCCCAGGTAACACACACAACACATCCCCAGGTAACACACACAACACATCCCCCAGGTAACACACACAACACATCCCCCAGGTAACACACACAACACATCCTCAGGTAACACACACAACACATCCCTCAGGTAACACACACAACACATCCCCCAGATTACACACAACACATCCCCCAGGTAACACACACAACACATCCCCCAGGTAACAAACACAACACATCCCCCAGGTAACAAACACAACACATCCCCCAGGTAACACACACAACACATCCCCAGGTAACACACACAACACATCCCCTCAGGTAACACACAACACATCCCCCCAGGTAACACACACAACACATCCCCCCAGGTAACACACACAACACATCCCCCCAGGTAACACACACAACACATCCCCCCAGGTAACACACACAACACATCCCCCCAGGTAACACACACAACACATCCCCCCAGGTAACAATGCTGTCGCTGACTGATGATGCTGTAATGATGTCGCTGACTGATGATGCTGTAATGCTGTCGCTGACTGATGATGCTGCAATGTGGTCGCTGACTGATGATGCTGTAATGTGGTCGCTGACTGATGATGCTGTAATGTGGTCGCTGACTGATGATGCTGTAATGTGGTCGCTGACTGATGATGCTGTAATGATGTCGCTGACTGATGATGCTGTAATGCTGTCGCTGACTGATGATGCTGTAATGTGGTCGCTGACTGATGATGCTGTAATGTGGTCGCTGACTGATGATGCTGTAATGCTGTTGCTGACTGATGATGCTGTAATGCTGTTGCTGACTGATGATGTTGTAATGTGGTCACTGACTGATGTTGTGATGTGGTCGCTGACTGATGATGCCGTAATGTGGTCGCTGACTGATGATGCTGTAATGTGGTCGCTGACTGATGATGCTGTAATGTGGTCGCTGACTGATGATGCTGTAATGTGGTCGCTGACTGATGATGTCACTTCCGGGTTGTAGCCCATTGGAGGTGAAGATTGGTTCGGAGGCAGGACCACAGAATGTGCGTGCTTGGGGGCCTGGCCTGGAGACCGGCATTATGGGTAAATCTGCCGACTTCGTGGTCGAGGCCGTCAGAGACAACGTGGGAATACTGGGTAAGTACACTGTTGCTCCTGATCAAATGGTGTGTGTTTGTTCCTGTCCTGAGCAGAAGGTGTGTGTGTTCTGATCAGAAGGTGTGTGTGTTCTGATCAGAAGGTGTGTGTGTTCTGATCAGAAGGTGTGTGTGTTCTGATCAGAAGGTGTGTGTGTCCTGATCAGAAGGTGTGTGTGTCCTGATCAGAAGGTGTGTGTGTGCTGATCAGAAGGTGTGTGTTCTGATCAGAAGGTTATGTGTGTTCTGATCAGAAGGTTATGTGTGTTCTGAGCAGAAGGTGTGTGTGTTCTGATCAGAAGGTGTGTGTGTGTCCAGGTTTCTCAGTGGAGGGTCCGTCCCAGGCGAAGATCGAGTGTGATGATAAGGGCGACGGGTCATCTGACGTGCGGTACTGGCCAATGGAATCAGGAGAGTATGCGGTGCATGTGCTCTGTAACAACGAGGACATCCAGCACTCTCCCTTCATGGCTGAAATCACTGCTGCTCCAAACAAGGACTTCTACCCTGAGAAGGTACGTGTGTGTGTGCAGATTACTTTATTGTACATAATAAGGTCGAAACAAGGTGAGCAACAGTGTAGCTCCCTGGAGCCGTGGTAGAGGCCTTTGCTCGAGGGCATCTAGGATTTGACACCAGCAATCTTTCTTTTTCCGACACATCCCACCAGTTTATCCCTGTCACACCCGGGATTTGAACCGGTAACCCTCTGATTGTGTTTAATGATGTGTGTGGTAGTTTGTGTGCGTGTCTGTGTGGACATATACATCTGCAGCTGTGCTTTGTTCACGTGTGTGTACAATTTATAACGTGTGTGTGTCTGTGTGTGTGTGTGTGCGTGCGCGTGTGTGTGTGTGTAGGTGAACGTGCACGGTCCAGGTCTACAGAGTAGTGGTCTAGCTGTGGGGAAACGGACTGAGTTCACCGTCGACGCCAAACTAGGAGGCAAAGCCCCTCTCAAGATCCTGGCACAGGTACGTGTGCCTAGTAGACTCAAGCTTCATTTATACCTGACATTCGCAACGCAAACGGAAATCATGATCCTGCGTACTCTGTCAAGTTTATATTTGACATTTATTAGGGTTATTAGGGTGAATTCAGAACAAGTGGGACACTATATTAGGGTTATTATGGTGAATTCAGAACAAGTGGGACACTGTATTAGGGTTATTATGGTGAATTCAGAACAAGTGGGACACTATATTAGGGTTATTGTGGTGAATTCAGAACAAGTGGGACACTATATTAGGGTTATTGTGGTGAATTCAGAACAAGTGGGACACTATATTAGGGTTATTATGGTGAATTCAGAACAGGTTAGATAACCTGGGACAGCAGGTTAGATAACCTGGGACAGCAGGTTAGATACACTGGGACAGCAGGTTAGATAACCTGGGGCAGCAGGTTAGATAACCTGGGACAGCAGGTTAGATAACCTGGGGCAGCAGGTTAGATACACTGGGACAGCAGGTTAGATCAACTGGGCCAGCAGGTTAGATACACTGGGACAGCAGGTTAGATAACCTGGGACAGCAGGTTAGATAACCTGGGACAGCAGGTTAGATACACTAGGGCAGCAGGTTAGATACACTGGGACAGCAGGTTAGATCAACTGGGACAGCAGGTTAGATCAACTGGGACAGCAGGTTAGATCAACTGGGACAGCAGGTTAGATACACTAGGGCAGCAGGTTAGATACACTGGGACAGCAGGTTAGATAAACTGGGACAGCAGGTTAGATAAACTGGGACAGCAGGTTAGATAACCTGGGACAGCAGGTTAGATAACCTGGGACAGCAGGTTAGATAACCTGGGACAGCAGGTTAGATCAACTGGGACAGCAGGTTAGATCAACTGGGACAGCAGGTTAGATAACCTGGGGCAGCAGGTTAGATACACTAGGGCAGCAGGTTAGATCAACTGGGACAGCAGGTTAGATCAACTGGGACAGCAGGTTAGATCAACTGGGACAGCAGGTTAGATCAACTGGGACAGCAGGTTAGATCAACTGGGACAGCAGGTTAGATCAACTGGGGCAGCAGGGTAGATAAACTGTGGAAGCAGGTTAGATACACTGGGACAGCAGGTTAGATACACTGGGACAGCAGGTTAGATACACTGGGACAGCAGGTTAGATACACTGGGACAGCAGGTTAGATACACTGGGACAGCAGGTTAGATAAACTGGGACAGCAGGGTAGATAAACTGGGGCAGCAGGGTAGATAAACTGGGGCAGCAGGTTAGATACACTAGGGCAGCAGGGTAGATAAACTGGGACAGCAGGTTAGATAAACTGGGGCAGCAGGGTAGATAAACTGGGACAGCAGGTTAGATAAACTGGGGCAGCAGGTTAGATAAACTGGGGCAGCAGGTTAGATACACTGGGGCAGCAGGTTAGATACACTGGGACAGCAGGTTAGATACACTGGGACAGCAGGTTAGATCAACTGGGGCAGCAGGTTAGATCAACTGGGACAGCAGGTTAGATCAACTGGGACAGCAGGTTAGATACACTGGGACAGCAGGTTAGATACACTGGGACAGCAGGTTAGATACACTGGGACAGCAGGTTAGATAAACTGGGGCAGCAGGGTAGATAAACTGGGGCAGCAGGTTAGATAAACTGGGGCAGCAAATTGTATTTGTCACATACAAATGGTTAGCAGATGTTAATGCGAGTGTAGCGAAATGCTTGTGCTTCTAGTTCCGACCATGCAGTAGTATCTAACAAGTAATCTAACAAATTCACAACTACCTTATACACACAAGAGTAAAGGAATGAATACGAGTATGTACATATAAATATATGGATGAGCGATGGCTGACCGGCGTAGGCAAGATGCCGTAGATGGTATGAAGTACAGTATATACATATGAGATGAGTAATGTAGATATGTAAACATTATATAAATGGCATCGTTTAAAGTGGCTAGTGATACATTTATTTCATCCAATTACAATTATTAAAGTGGCTAGAGATTTGAGTCGATGGCCGAACGGCATAGGCAAGATTCAGTAGATGGTTTAGAGTACAGTGTATACATTTGATATGAATAATGTCAGATATGTAAACATTATATACAAAATTGTTTAAAGTGGCTAGTGATACATTTGTCACATCCAATTCCTATTATTTAAAGGCTAGAGATTTTTGTTAGTATGTTGGCAGCAGCCACTCAATGTTAGTGATGGTTGTTTAACAGTCTGATGGCCTTGAGGTAGAAGCTGTTTTTCAGTCTCTCGGTCCCAGCTTTGATGCACCTGTACTGACCTCGCCTTCTGGATGATAGCGGGGTGAACAGGCAGTGGCTCGGGTGGTTGTTGTCCTTGATGATCTTTTTGGCCTTCCTGTGACATCGGGTGGTGTAGCTGTTCTGGAGGGCAGGTAGTTTACCCCCGGTGATGCGTTGTGCAGTCCTCACTACCCTCTGGAGAGCCTTACGGTTGTGGGCGGAGCAGTTGCTGTACCAGCCGGTGATACAGCCCGACAGGATGCTCTCGATTGTGCATCTGTAGAAGTTTGTGAGTGATTTTGGTGACAAGCTGAATTTCTTCAGCCTCCTGAGGTTGAAGAGGCGCTGTTGCGTCGTCCTTATCTCAGCTCGCTGGTCACCATAGCAGCACCCACCCGTAGCACCCGATCCAGCAGGTATATCTCACTGGTCACGCCCAAAGCCAATTCCTCATTTGGCCGCCTTTCCTTCCAGTTCTCTGCTGCCAATGACTGGAACGAACTACAAAAATCATTGAAACTGGAGACACTTATCTCCCTCACTAGTTTCAAGCACCAGCTGTCAGAGCAGCTCACAGATCACTGCGCCTGTACATAGCCCAACCAACTGCCTCATCCCCTACCGTAGTCATTTATTTATCTTGCTCCTTTGCACCCCAGTATTTTTACTTTGCACATTCATCTACTGCACATTTACCATTCCAGTGTTAAATTGTTATACTGTAATTAATTGTTATACTGTCTATTTATTGCCTTATGTTCCTTATCTTACCTCATTTGCACACATTGTATATAGATTAAAAAACTGTATTATTGTCTGTATGTTTGTTTTACTCCATGTGTAACTCTGTGTTGTTGTATGTGTTGAACTGCTGTGCTTTATCTTGGCCAGGTCGCAGTTGTAAATGAGAACTTGTTCTCAACTTGCCTACCTGGTTGAATAAAAGTGAAATAAATTAAAAATTAAAAATTCACCACGATGTCTGTGTGGGTGAACCATTTCAGTTTGTCCGTGATGTGTACGCCGAGGAACTTAAAACTTTCCATCTTCTCCACTACTGTCCCCTCAATGTGGATAGGGTTTGTGCTCCCTCTGCTGTTTCCTGAAGTCCATGATCATCTCCTTTGTTTTGCTGACGTTGAGTGGAGGTTATTTTCCTGACACCACACTCCGAGGGCCCTCACCTCCTCTCTGTAGGCGGTCTCGTTGTTGTTTGTCCTACTATAGCTACTCCATGCTGTCCTCCAATAGCTACTCCATGCTGTCCTACTATAGCTACTTCATGCTGTCCTACTATAGCTACTCCATGCTGTCCTACTATAGCTACTCCATGCTGTCCTACTATAGCTACTTCATGCTGTCCTACTATAGCTACTTCATGCTGTCCTACTATAGCTACTCCATGCTGTCCTACTATAGCTACTCCATGCTGTCCTACTATAGCTACTTCATGCTGTCCTACTATAGCTACTCCATGCTGTCCTACTATAGCTACTCCATGCTGTCCTAATAAAGCTATTCCATGCTGTCCTACAATAGCTACTCCATGCTGTCCTACTATAGCTATTCCATGCTGTCCTTCTATAGCTACTCCATGCTGTCCTGTCCGACTATAGCTACTCCATGTTGTCCTATAGCTACTCCATACTGTCCTACTGTAGCTACTCCGTGCTGTCCTCTTATAGCTACTCCACGCTGTCCTACTATATCTACTCCGTGCTGTCCTCCTATAGCTTCTTTTTAATGTCCTCCTATTGCACTCCGTGCTGTCCTCTTATAGCTACTCCATGCTGTCCTCTTATAGCTACTCCAAACTGTCCTACTATAGCTACTCCATGCTGTCCTCCTGTAGCTACCCCACACTGTCCTTTTATAGCTACTTAGTGCTGTCCTACTATAATTACTCAATGCTGTCCTACTATAGCTACTCCATGCTGTCCTCCTATAGCTAGTCCATGCTGTCCTATTATAGCTACTCCATGCTGTCCTCCTATATCTACTCCATGCTGTCCTACTTTAGCTATTCCATGCTGTCCTGCTATAGCTACTCTAAACTGTCCGCTTATAGCTACTCCATGCTGTCCTCCTATAGCTACTCCATGATGTCCGACTTTAGCTACTCCATGCTGTCCAACTACAGCTACTCCGTGCTGTCCTACTATAGCTATTCCATGCTGTCCTACTATAGCTAATCCATGATGTCCTATTATGGCTCCTCCATGCTGTCCTACTATAGCTAATCCATGATGTCCTATTATGGCTCCTCCATGCTGTCCTACTATAGCTACTCCATGCTTTCCCACTATAGCTGCTCCATGCTGTCCTACTATAATTACTCCATGCTGTCCACTAAAGCTACTCCATGCTGTCCTACTATAGCTACTCCATGCTGTCCTACTATAGCTACTCCATGCTGTCCACTAAAGCTATTCCATGCTGTCCTACTATAGCTATTCCATGCTATCCTACTATAGCTACTCCATGCTGTCCTACAATAGCTACTCCATGCTGTCCTACTATAGCTACTACATGCTGTCCTACTATAGCTCTTCCATGCTGTCCTACTATAGCTGCTCCATGCTGTCCTCTCCCGCTAAAGCTACTCCAGGCTGTCCTGTCCCACTATAGCTACTCCATGCTGTCCTGTCCTGCTACAGCAACTCCATGCGGTCCTACTATAGCTACTTCATGCTGTCCTACTATAGCTACTCCATGCTGTCCTACTATAGCTACTTCATGCTGTCCTACTATAGCTACTCCATGCTGTCCTACTATAGCTACTCCATGCTGTCCTAATATAGCTACTTCGTGGTGTCCTACTATAGCTACTTCATGCTGTCCTGTCCTGCTACAGCAACTCCATGCTGTCCTACTATAGCTACTCCCAGATGTCCTATTATAGCTATTCCATGCTGTCCTACTATGGCTACTTCATGCTGTCCTACTATAGCTATTCCATGCTGTCCAACTATAGCTACTTCATGCTGTCCTACTATAGCTACTCCATGCTGTCCTACTATAGCTACTCCATGCTGTCCTACTATAGCTCTTCCATGCTGTCCTATCATAGCTGCTCCATGCTGTCCTGTCCCGCTAAAGCTACTCCAGGCTGTCCTGTCCCACTAAAGCTACTCCATGCTGTCCTGTCCTACTTCAGCTACTCCATGCTGTGCTGTCCTACTATAGCTACTCCGTGCTGTCGTACTATAGCTACTCCATGCTGTCCTATTATAGCATTTCCATGCTGTCCTACTATAGCAACTTCATGCTGTCCTACTATAGCTATTCCATGCTGTCCAACTATAGCTACTTCATGCTGTCCTACTATAGCTACTTCATGCTGTCTTATTACAGCTACTCCATGCTGTCCTACTATAGCTCTTCAATGCGTTCCTACTATAGCTGCTTCATGCTGTCCTGTCCCGCTAAAGCTACTCCAGGCTGTCCTGTCCTACTACAGCTACTCCATGCGGTCCTGTCCTCCTATAGCTACTCCATGCTGTGCTGTCCTACTATAGTTACTCCGTGCTGTCCTACTATAGCTACTCCTTGCTGTCCTATTATAGCTATTCCATGCTGTCCTACTATAGCTACTTCATGCTGTCCTACTATAGCTATTCCATGCTGTCCAACTATAGCTACTTCATGCTGTCTTATTATAGCTACTCCATGCTGTCCTACTATAGCTCTTCAATGCTGTCCTACTATAGCTGCTCCATGCTGTCCTGTCCCGCTAAAGCTACTCCAGGCTGTCCTGTCCTACTACAGCTATTACATGCTGTCCTGTCCTCCTATAGCTACTCCATGCTGTGCTATCCTACTATAGTTACTCTGTGCTGTCAACTATATTTACTCCATGCTGTCCTATTATAGCTACTCCATAATGCCCTACTATAGCTACTCCATGCTGTCCTCCTATAGCTACTCCATGCTGCCCTACTATAGCTACTCCATGCTGTCCTATTATAGCTACTCCATGCTGTCCTACTGTAGCTACTCCATGCTGTGCTACTATAGCTACTCCATGCTGTCCTACTATAGCTACTCCATGCTGTCCTGTCCTACTATAGCTACTCCATGATGTCCTATTATAGCTACTCCATGCTGCCCTACTATAGCTACTCCATACTGTCCTCCTATAGCTACTCCAGTCTGTCCTACAATAGCTAATCCACGCTGTCCTACAATAGCTACTCCACGCTGTCCTACAATAGCTACTCCATGCTGTCCTACTGTAGCTACTTAGTGCTGTCCTTCTATAGCTACTCCATGTTGTCCTACTATAGCTACTACATGCTGTCCTAATATAGCTACTTAATGCTGTCCTCTTACAGCTACTCCATGTTGTCCTACTATAGCTACTCCATGTTGTCCTATTATAGCTACTTAGGGCTGTCCAATTATAGCTACTCCATGTTGTCCTAATATAGCTACTTCATGCTGTCCTACTTTAGCTACTCCATGCTGTTCTACTATAGCTGCTCCATACTGTCCTACTATAGCTACTCCATGCTGGCCTCTTATAGCTACTCCGTGTTGTCGTACTTTATTTACTCCAAGCTGTCGTATTATAGCTACTCCATGCTGTCCTGCTATAGCTACTCCACGCTGTCCTACTATAGCTACTCCAAACTGTCCTACTATAGCTGCTCCATACTGTCCTCCTATAGCTACTCCAGTCTGTCCTACAATAGCTACTCCACGCTGTCCTACAATAGCTACTCCATGCTGTCCTACTGTAGCTACTTAGTGATGTCCTTCTATAGCTACTCCATGTTGTCCTACTATAGCTACTCCATGCTGTCCTATTATTGCTACTTAGGGCTGTCCAATTATAGCTACTCCATGTTGTCCTTCTATAGCTATTCCGTACTGTCCTATTATAGCTACTCCACGCTGTCCTACTATAGCTACTCCAAACTGTCCTACTATAGCTGCTCCATACTGTCCTCCTATAGCTACTCCAGTCTGTCCTACAATAGCTACTCCACGCTGTCCTACAATAGCTACTCCATGCTGTCCTACTGTAGCTACTTAGTGATGTCCTTCTATAGCTACTCCATGTTGTCCTACTATAGCTACTCCATGCTGTCCTATTATAGCTACTTAGGGCTGTCCAATTATAGCTACTCCATGCTGTCCTACTATAGCACCTCCATGCTGTCCTATTATAGCTACTTAGTGATGTCCTTCTATAGCTATTCCATACTGTCCTATTATAGTTGCTCCATACTGTCATACTATAGCTCCTCCATGCTGTCCTATTATAGCTCCTCCATGCTGTCCTACTATAGCTCCTCCATGATGTCCTACTATAGCTACTCCATGCTGTCCTTTTATAGCTACTCCATGCTGTCCTATTATAGCTACTCCATGCTGTCCTACTATAGCTACTCCATGTGGTCCTATTATAGCTACTCCATGCTGTCCTACTATAGCTACTCCATGCTGTCCTTTTATAGCTACTCCATGCTGTCCTGTCCTACTACAGCTACTCCATGCTGTCCTACTATAGCTATTCCATACTGTCCTACTATAGCTACTCCATGCTGTCCTAATATAGCTATTCCATGCTGTCCTACTATAGCTACTCCATGCTGTCGTGTCCTACTACAGGTACTCCATGCTGTCCTACAATAGCTACTCCATGCTGTCCTATTATAGCTACTCCATGTGGTCCTATTATAGCTACTCCATGCTGTCCTACTACAGCTACTCCATGCTGTCCTACTATAGCTATTCCATACTGTCCTACTAAAGCTACTCCATGCTGTCCTATTATAGCTACTTAGGGCTGTCCAATTATAGCTACTCCATGCTGTCCTACTATAGCACCTCCATGCTGTCCTATTATAGCTACTTAGTGATGTCCTTCTATAGCTATTCCATACTGTCCTATTATAGCTGCTCCATACTGTCATACTATAGCTCCTCCATGCTGTCCTATTTTAGCTCCTCCATGCTGTCCTACTATAGCTCCTCCATGATGCCCTACTATAGCTACTCCATGCTGTCCTTTTATAGCTACTCCATGCTGTCCTATTATAGCTACTCCATGCTGTCCTACTATAGCTACTCCATGTGGTCCTATTATAGCTACTCCATGCTGTCCTACTATAGCTACTCCATGCTGTCCTTTTATAGCTACTCCATGCTGTCCTGTCCTACTACAGCTACTCCATGCTGTCCTACTATAGCTATTCCATACTGTCCTACTATAGCTACTCCATGCTGTCCTACTATAGCTACTCCATGCAGTCCTTTTATAGCTACTCCATGCTGTCCTGTCCTACTACAGCTACTCCATGCTGTCCTAATATAGCTATTCCATTCTGTCCTACTATAGCTACTCCATGCTGTCGTGTCCTACTACAGCTACTCCATGCTGTCCTACTATAGCTACTCCATGCTGTCCTATTATAGCTACTCCATGTGGTCCTATTATAGCTACTCCATGCTGTCCTACTACAGCTACTCCATGCTGTCCTACTATAGCTATTCCATACTGTCCTACTATAGCTACTCCATGCTGTCCTTTTATAGCTACTCCATGCTCTCCTACTATAGCTACTCCATGCTGTCCTACTATAGCTACTCCATGTGGTCCTATTATAGCTACTCCATGCTGTCCTACTATAGCTACTCCATGCTGTCCTTTTATAGCTACTCCATGCTGTCCTGTCCTACTACAGCTACTCCATGCTGTCCTACTATAGCTATTCCATACTGTCCTACTATAGCTACTCCATGCTGTCCTACTATAGCTACTCCATGCAGTCCTTTTATAGCTACTCCATGCTGTCCTGTCCTACTACAGCTACTCCATGCTGTCCTAATATAGCTATTCCATTCTGTCCTACTATAGCTACTCCATGCTGTCGTGTCCTACTACAGCTACTCCATGCTGTCCTACTATAGCTACTCCATGCTGTCCTATTATAGCTACTCCATGTGGTCCTATTATAGCTACTCCATGCTGTCCTACTACAGCTACTCCATGCTGTCCTACTATAGCTATTCCATACTGTCCTACTATAGCTACTCCATGCTGTCCTTTTATAGCTACTCCATGCTCTCCTACTATAGCTACTCCATGCTGTCCTTTTATAGCTACTCCATGCTGTCCTGTCCTACTACAGCTACTCTATGCTGTCCTACTATAGCTATTCCATGCTCTCCTACTATAGCTACTCCATGCTGTCCTACTATAGCTACTCCATGCTGTCCTGTCCTACTATAACTACACCATGCTGTCCTATTATAGCTACTCCATGCTGTCCTACTATAGCTACTCCATGCTGTCCTACTATAGCTACTCCATGCTGTCCTGTCCTATTATAGCTACTCCATGCTGTCCTATTATAGCTACTCCATGCTGTCCTATTATAGCTACTCCAAGCTGCCCTACTATAGCTACTCCATGATGTCCTTCAATAGCTACTCCACGCTGTCCTACAATAGCTACTCCATGCTGTCCTACTGTAGCTACTTAGTGCTGTCCTTCTATAGCTACTCCATGTTGTCCTACTATAGCTACTCCATGCTGTCCTAATATAGCTACTTAGTGCTGTCCTCTTACAGCTACTCCATGTTGTCCTACTATAGCTACTCCATGCTGTCCTATTATAGCTACTTAGGGCTGTCCAATTATAACTACTCCATGTTGTCCTAATATAGCTACTTCAAGCTGTCCTACTTTAGCTACTCCATGCTGTTCTACTATAGCTGCTCCATACTGTCCTACAATAGCTACTCCATGCTGGCCCCTTATAGCTACTCCGTGTTGTCGTACTATATTTACTCCAAGCTGTCGTATTATAGCTACTCAATGCTGTCCTGCTATAGCTACTCCATGCTGTCCTAATATAGCTACTTAGTGCTGTCCTCTTACAGCTACTCCATGTTGTCCTACTATAGCAACTCCATGCTGTCCTATTATAGCTACTTAGGGCTGTCGTATTAAAGCTACTCCATGCTGTCCTGCAATAGCTACTCCACGCTGTCCTACTATAGCTACTCCAAACTGTCCTACTATAGCTGCTCCATACTGTCCTCCTATAGCTACTCCAGTCTGTCCTACAATAGCTACTCCACGCTGTCCTTCTATAGCTACTCCATGTTGTCCTACTATAGCTACTCCATGCTGTCCTATTATAGCTACTCCATGCTGTCCTACTATAGCTCCTCCATGCTGTCCTACTATAGCTCCTCCATGCTGTCCTTTTATGGCTACTACATGCTGTCCTTTTATAGCTACTCCATGCTGTCCTATTATAGCTCCTCCATGCTGTCCTACTATAGCTCCTCCATGATGTCCTACTATAGCTACTCCATGCTGTCCTACTACAGCTACTCCATGCTGTCCTACTAAAGCTATTCCATGCTGTCCTACTATAGCTACTCCATGCTGTCCTACTATAGCTATTCCATGCTGTCCAACTATAGCTACTTCAAGCTGTCTTACTATAGCTACTCCATGCTGTCCTATTATAGCTACTCCATGTGGTCCTATTATAGCTACTCCATGCTGTCCTACTATAGCTACTCCATGCTGTCCTTTTATAGCTACTCCATGCTGTCCTGTCCTACTACAGCTACTCCATGCTGTCCTACTATAGCTACTCCATGCTGTCCTATTATAGCTACTCCATGCTGTCCTACTATAGCTACTCCATGCTGTCCTTTTATAGCTACTCCATGCTGTCCTGTCCTACTACAGCTACTCCATGCTGTCCTAATATAGCTATTCCATGCTGTCCTACTATAGCTACTCCATGCTCTCCTACTATAGCTACTCCATGCTGTCCTTTTATAGCTACTCCATGCTGTCCTGTCCTACTACAGCTACTCCATGCTGTCCTAATATAGCTATTCCATGCTGTCCTACTATAGCTATTCCATGCTCTCCTACTATAGCTACTCCATGCTGTCCTACTATAACTACACCATGCTGTCCTATTATAGCTACTCCATGCTGTCCTACTATAGCTACTCCATGCTGTCCTACTATAGCTACTCCATGCTGTCCTATTATAGCTACTCCATGCTGTCCTATTATAGCTACTCCATGCTGTCCTATTATAGCTACTCCATGCTGCCCTACTATAGCTACTCCATGATGTCCTTCAATAGCTACTCCACGCTGTACTACAATAGCTACTCCATGCTGTCCTACTGTAGCTACTTAGTGCTGTCCTTCTATAGCTACTCCATGTTGTCCTACTATAGCTACTCCATGCTCTCCTAATATAGCTACTTAGTGCTGTCCTCTTATAGCTACTCCATGTTGTCCTACTATAGCTACTCCATGCTGTCCTATTATAGCTACTTAGGGCTGTCCAATTATAGCTACTCCATGTTGTCCTAATATAGCTACTTCAAGCTGTCTTACGTTAGCTACTCCATGCTGTTCTACTATAGCTGCTCCATACTGTCCTACAATAGCTACTCCATGCTGGCCCCTTATAGCTACTCCGTGTTGTCGTACTATATTTACTCCAAGCTGTCGTATTATAGCTACTCAATGCTGTCCTGCTATAGCTACTCCATGCTGTCCTAATATAGCTACTTAGTGCTGTCCTCTTACAGCTACACCATGTTGTCCTACTATAGCTACTCCATGCTGTCCTATTATAGCTACTTAGGGCTGAGGTATTAAAGCTACTCCATGCTGTCCTGCAATAGCTACTCCACGCTGTCCTACTATAGCGACTCCAAACTGTCCTACTATAGCTGCTCCATACTGTCCTCCTATAGCTACTCCAGTCTGTCCTACAATAGCTACTCCACGCTGTCCTACAATAGCTACTCCATGCTGTCTTACTGTAGCTACTTAGTGATGTCCTTCTATAGCTACTCCATGCTGTCCTATTATAGCTCCTCCATGCTGTCCTACTATAGCTCCTCCATGCTGTCCTACTATAGCTCCTCCATGCTGTCCTACTATAGCTCCTCCATGCTGTCCTTTTATAGCTACTACATGCTGTCCTTTTATAGCTACTCCATGCTGTCCTATTATAGCTCCTCCATGCTGTCCTACTATACCTCCTCCATGCTGTCCTACTATAGCTACTCCATGCTGTCCTATTATAGCTACTCCATGCTGTCCTATTATAGCTACTCCATGCTGTCCTACTATAGCTACTCCATGCTGTCCTATTATAGCTAATCCCATGCTGTCCTTATAGCTGCTCCATGCTGTCGTTTTATAGCTAGTCTATGCTGTCCTGCTATAGCTGCTCCATGCTGTCCTATTATAGCTACTCCATGCTGTCCTACTATGGCTACTCCACGCTGTCCTTCTTTAGCTACTCCATCCTGTCCTACTATAATTACTCCATGCTGTCCTACTATAATTACTCCATGCTGTCCTACTATAATTACTTATCACATGCTGTCCTACTACAGATACTCCATGCTGTCCTACTATAATTACTCCATGCTGTCCTACTATAATTACTCCATGCTGTCCTACTATAATTACTCCATGCTGTCCTACTATAATTACTCCATGCTGTCCTACTATAATTACTCCATGCTGTCCTACTATAATTACTCCATGCTGTCCTACTATAATTACTCCATGCTGTCCTACTATAATTACTCCATGCTGTCCTACTATAATTACTCCATGCTGTCCTACTATAATTACTCCATGCTGTCCTACTATAATTACTCCATGCTGTCCTACTATAATTACTCCATGCTGTCCTACTATAATTACTCCATGCTGTCCTACTATAATTACTCCATGCTGTCCTACTATAATTACTCCATGCTGTCCTACTATAATTACTCCATGCTGTCCTACTATAATTACTCCATGCTGTCCTACTATAATTACTCCATGCTGTCCTACTATAATTACTCCATGCTGTCCTACTATAATTACTCCATGCTGTCCTACTATAATTACTCCATGCTGTCCTACTATAATTACTCCATGCTGTCCTACTATAATTACTCCATGCTGTCCTACTATAGCTACTCCATGCTGTCCTACTATAATTACTCCATGCTGTCCTACTATAATTACTCCATGCTGTCCTACTATAATTACTCCATGCTGTCCTACTATAGCTACTCCATGCTGTCCTACTATAATTACTCCATGCTGTCCTACTATAATTACTCCATGCTGTCCTACTATAATTACTCCATACTGTCCTACTATAATTACTCCATGCTGTCCTACTATAATTACTGTCCTACTATAATTACGATTAGAGACATTACTGTGCAGCCGTATTCCTTGACCTGTCCAAGGCTTTCGACTCTGTCAATCACCACATCCTTATCGGCAGACTCAACAGCCTTGGTTTCTCTAACGATTGCCTCGCCTGGTTCACCAACTACTTTGCCGACAGAGTTCAGTGTGTTAAATCGGAGGGCCTGTTGTCCGGGCCTCTGGCAGTATCTATGGGGGTGCCACAGGGTTCAATTCTTGGGCCGACTCTCTTCTCTGTATACATCAATGATTGTCGCTCTTGCTGCTGGTGATTCTCTGATCCACCTCTATGCAGACGACACCATTCTGTATACTTCTGGCCCTTCTTTGGACACTGTGTTAACTAACCTCCAAACGAGCTTCAATGCCATTCAGCACTCCTTCCGTGGCCTCCAACTGCTCTTAAACGCTAGTAAAACCAAATGCATGCTTTTCAACCGTTCGCTGCCTGCATCCGCCCGCCCGACTAGGATCACTACCCTGGACGGCTCTGACCTAGAATACGTGGACAACTACAAATACCTAGGTGTCTGGCTAGACTGTAAACTCTCCTTCCAGACTCACATTAAACATCTCTAATCCAAAATTAGATCTAGAATCGGCTTTCTATTTCGTAAACAAAGCCTCCTTCACTCATGCTGCCAAACTTGCACTAGTAAAACTGACTATCCTGCCGATCCTCGACTTCGGCGATGTCATCTACAAAATAGCCTCCAACACTCTACTCAGCAAACTGGATGCAGTCTATCACAGTGCCATCCGCTTTGTCACCAAAGCCCCATATACTACCCACCACTGAGACTTGTATGCTCTAGTCGGCTGGCCCTCGCTACACACTCGTTGCCAGACCCACTGGCTCCAGGTCATCTACAAGTCCCTGCTAGGTAAAGCCCCGCCTTATCTCAGCTCGCTGGTAACCATAGCAGCACCCACCCGTAGCACTCACTCCAGCAGGTATATCTCACTGGCCACCCCCAAAGCCAATTCCTCATTTGGCCGCCTTTCCTTCCAGTTCTCTGCTGCCAATGACTGGAACGAACTACAAAAATCGTTGAAACTGGAGACACTTATCTCCCTCACTAGTTTCAAGCACCAGCTGTCAGAGCAGTTCACAGATCACTACACCTGTACATAGCCCAACCAACTACCTCATCCCCTACCGTAGTCATTTATTTATCTTGCTCCTTTGCACCCCAGTATTTTTACTTTGCACATTCATCTACTGCACATTTACCATTCCAGTGTTAAATTGCTATACTGTAATTACTTCGCCACCATGGCCTATTTATTGCCTTATGTTCCTTATCCTACCTCATTTTGCACACATTGTATATAGATTTTTATTTTTTTTCCTACTGTATTATTGACTGAGTGTTTGTTTCACTCCATGTGTAACTCTGTGTTGTTGTATGTGTTGAACTGCTTTGCTTTATCTTGGCCAGGTCGCAGTTGTAAATGAGAACTTGTTCTAAACTTGCCTACCTGTATTATGACATCATATAGAACTACCTGGTTAAATAAAGGTAAAAAAACAACAAAAAAAAAAAAACTCCATGCTGTCCTACTATAATTACTCCATACTGTCCTACTACAGCTACTCCCTGCTGTCCTACTATAATTACTCCATGCTGTCCTACTATAATTACTCCATACTGTCCTACTATAATTACTCCATACTGTCCTACTATAATTACTCCATGCTGTCCTACTATAATTACTCCATGCTGTCCTACTATAGCTACTCCATGCTGTCCTACTATAATTACTCCATACTGTCCTACTATAATTACTCCATGCTGTCCTACTATAATTACTCCATACTGTCCTACTATAATTACTCCATGCTGTCCTACTATAATTACTCCATGCTGTCCTACTATAATTACTCCATGCTGTCCTACTATAATTACTCCCTGCTGTCCTACTATAATTACTCCATGCTGTCCTACTATAATTACTCCATGCTGTCCTACTATAATTACTCCATGCTGTCCTACTATAATTACTCCATGCTGTCCTACTATAATTACTCCATGCTGTCCTACTATAATTACTCCATACTGTCCTATTATAATTACTCCATGCTGTCCTACTATAATTACTCCATGCTGTCCTACTATAATTACTCCATGCTCTCCTACTATAATTACTCCATGCTGTCCTACTATAATTACTCCATGCTGTCCTACTATAATTACTCCATGCTGTCCTACTATAATTACTCCATGCTGTCCTACTATAATTACTCCATGCTGTCCTACTATAATTACTCCATGCTGTCCTACTATAATTACTCCATGCTGTCCTACTATAATTACTCCATGCTGTCCTACTATAATTACTCCATGCTGTCCTACTATAATTACTCCATGCTGTCCTACTATAGCTACTCCATGCTGTCCTACTATAATTACTCCATGCTGTCCTACTATAATTACTCCATGCTGTCCTACTATAATTACTCCATACTGTCCTACTATAATTACTCCATACTGTCCTACTATAATTACTCCATGCTGTCCTATTATAATTACTCCATGCTGTCCTACTATAATTACTCCATACTGTCCTACTATAATTACTCCATGCTGTCCTACTATAATTACTCCATGCTGTCCTACTATAATTACTCCATGCTGTCCTACTATAATTACTCCATGCTGTCCTACTATAGCTACTCCATGCTGTCCTATTATAATTACTCCATGCTGTCCTACTATAATTACTCCATACTGTCCTACTATAATTACTCCATGCTGTCCTACTATAATTACTCCATGCTGTCCTACTATAATTACTCCATGCTGTCCTACTATAATTACTCCATGCTGTCCTACTATAATTACTCCATGCTGTCCTACTATAGCTACTCCATGCTGTCCTACTATAATTACTCCATGCTGTCCTACTATAATTACTCCATACTGTCCTACTATAATTACTCCATGCTGTCCTACTATAGCTACTCCATGCTGTCCTACTATAATTACTCCATGCTGTCCTACTATAATTACTCCATGCTGTCCTACTATAATTACTCCATGCTGTCCTACTATAATTACTCCATGCTGTCCTACTATAATTACTCCATGCTGTCCTACTATAATTACTCCATGCTGTCCTACTATAATCACTCCATGCTGTCCTACTATAATTACTCCATGCTGTCCTACTATAATTACTCCATGCTGTCCTACTATAATTACTCCATGCTGTCCTACTATAATTACTCCATGCTGTCCTATTATAGCTACTCCATGCTATCCTACTATAGCTACTCCATGCTGTCCTACTATAGCTGGCAACTAGAAAAAATACTGAATTACAAAATTAAAACTTTATTTTGGCAACTTTTACATTTATTTTGATGCTCCAGCACAGAGTATGCACATTAACATCACCATGTGGTACAGTGCAGTATTCAGTTCAGTATTCATGGCAGTTCTATATCATTAACTTCACCATGTGGTACAGTGCAGTATTCATGACAGTTCTATAACAGTGCAGTATTCATGACAGTTCTATATCATTAACATCACCATGTGGTACTGTGCAGTATTCATGACAGGTCTATATCATTAACCTCACCATGTGGTACGGTTCAAAGCTATGTTATCTTACAGTGTGCTTCGCTGGGTAAGCGTCCTGTTTGATGCTTGCTCCCCCCCACATGATGTCACACAATTGAATTGATGTGATTTTAAACCTGTGGTTTCTGGCCAAGGGCTTAGTAGCCATAGTTTTGATTGTCACTTGTCAGACCAATAAACACATGCCAGGATTAATCTGGCCAGGTTTAGATGTCCTACTGTTTCTTAATTCACCCTAATATTCGGCTCGAAGGACCAGTTCATTTACGAAACCAGGACTGACGACTGATGCACAGCCTTTTTCAGCCATGACACTAAGGGTCTATCTCTCCCCATCTCTCTCTCTCGTTCTCTCTCTAGGATGGTGAGGGTACCCCAGTAGATGTTCAGGTGAAGGATAACGGTAATGGAACGTACACCTGCAGTTACACCCCCAAGAAACCCCTCAAACACACCGTCATGGTGTCTTGGGGCGGGGTCAACATAAAGGACAGTCCTTTCAGGGTGAGCACAAACTTACAGGTTTCTAGGAAAAATGGGGGAAACAGGAACAAACTGTTAAATGGAGACTTCAGCTTTACCCCCACATACAAACAGTTAAATGGAGACTTCAGCTTTACCCCCACATACAATCTGTTAAATGGAGACTTCAGCTTTACCCCCACATACAATCTGTTAAATGGAGACTTCAGCTTTACCCCCACATACAATCTGTTAAATGGAGACTTCAGCTTTACCCCCACATACAATCTGTTAAATGGAGACTTCAGCTTTACCCCCACATACAAACTGTTAAATGGAGACTTCAGCTTTACCCCACATACAAACTGTTAAATGGAGACTTCAGCTTTACCCCCACATACAAACTGTTAAATGGAGACTTCAGCTTTACCCGTACATACAAACTTTTAAATGGGGACTTCAGCTTTACCCCCACATACAAACTGTTAAATGGAGACTTCAGCTTTACCCGTACATACAAACTTTTAAATGGGGACTTCAGCTTTACCCCCACATACAAACTGTTAAATGGAGACTTCAGCTTTACCCCCACATACAAACTGTTAAATGGAGACTTCAGCTTTACCCCACATACAAACTGTTAAATGGAGACTTCAGCTTTACCCCCACATACAATCTTATTTTCCTCTCTCCCTCCCTAATCATTTCCACATTTTTCTCATTGTGTGTAGATGACGATCGGGGCAGGCTGCCACCCTAACAAGGTGAAGGTGTCCGGTCCTGGTGTGGCTAAAACAGGGCTGAAGGCTTTTGAACCAACGTCCTTCACTGTGGACTGTGCTGAGGCGGGACAAGGTAAGACCTTCACACTACTCTAGCCCTATTCTGATGCTCTTCCCTTCTCCTTAAAGTGTGCACTCCTTCACTTTCCCTCATGGATATAGAAGGAATGTGTCTAATGAAAAATAAAACATCATAATATTATGCCATTTAGCATACGCTTTCATCCAAAGTGACTTACTGTTATGCTTGCATACGTTTTACGTATGGGTGGTCCCGGGAATCGAACCCAATACCCTGGAATTACAAGCGCCATGCTCTACTAACTGACCTACAAAGGACCAGTTCATCATATGTACTATATGGAAACAAATGTGTTTATGTTCATGACACTGGAAGCAAACATTTTAATTCCACTGGTATCTTCGCCAGGTGTATTGTGTGTGCGTGTGTCCAGGTGACATCAGTATAGGTATAAAGTGCTCTCCAGGTGTATTAATTGTGTGTGTGTGTGTCCAGGTGACATCAGTATAGGTATAAAGTGCTCTCCAGGTGTATTAAGTGTGTGTGTGTGTCCAGGTGACATCAGTATAGGTATAAAGTGCTCTCCAGGTGTATTAATTGTGTGTGTGTGTGTGTGTGTGTGTGTGTGTTCAGGTGACATCAGTATAGGTATAAAGTGCTCTCCAGGTGTATTAATTGTGTGTGTGTGTGTGTGTGTGCGTGTGTCCAGGTGACATCAGTATAGGTATAAAGTGCTCTCCAGGTGTATTAATTGTGTGTGTGTGTGTGTGTGTGTGTGTGTGTGTGTGTGTGTGCGTGTGTCCAGGTGACATCAGTATAGGTATAAAGTGCTCTCCAGGTGTATTAATTGTGTGTGTGTGTGTGCGTGTGTCCAGGTGACATCAGTATAGGTATAAAGTGCTCTCCAGGTGTATTAATTGTGTGTGTGTGTGTGCGTGTGTCCAGGTGACATCAGTATAGGTATAAAGTGCTCTCCAGGTGTATTAATTGTGTGTGTGCGTGTGTGCGTGTGTCCAGGTGACATCAGTATAGGTATAAAGTGCTCTCCAGGTGTATTAATTGTGTGTGTGTGTGTGTGTGTGTGTGTGTGCGTGTGTCCAGGTGACATCAGTATAGGTATAAAGTGCTCTCCAGGTGTATTAATTGTGTGTGTGTGTGTGCGTGTGTCCAGGTGACATCAGTATAGGTATAAAGTGCTCTCCAGGTGTATTAATTGTGTGTGTGTGTGTGTGCGTGTGTGCGTGTGTCCAGGTGACATCAGTATAGGTATAAAGTGCTCTCCAGGTGTAGTGGGACCGGCGGAGGCAGACATCGACTTCGACATCATCAGGAACGACAACGACACGTTTACCGTTAAATACACCCCGCCAGGCGCTGGTAGCTACACTATCATGGTGCTGTTCGCTGACCAGGTGTGTAGTGTGTATATGTGTGTGTGTGTAAGGTGTTGGTGTGTAGTGTGTTTTTATAGTATGTATGCTGTTCACTAAACTTCGAGTCAGTGTCAAGTCCCAAGTCCCTACCTTTACTAAGTCTGGCACCTGTATACTTGAGTTAAAGTTGAGTCCCAAGTCCCTACACATCAGCATGGCTAGTTAAATAATACAGTAGGTGCATTTGAAAAAGCGGACTTGACTACTACAACACTGTGTATGTTTATGTGACCGACCAGCTCGATTCGGTCTTATGTAGCAATATATGAAAGTCTGTTTTTTACATTGGATAAAAGTAGAGACTCAGAGCTGTAAAATGGTATTTCATAACCTACAGTTGAGGAACAATGGGAAAGTAATTCTGCTTTGAAAGTTGATACACTTTTGAAAAAATGTCCCTTGAATGTTTTGTACTACTATTGGAGAGCTCTTCTTTGTCTCCACCCATTCAGCATTGTTCACACCCTCTTAAGCTTCAGCCCCGCCCATCTCTATAAGGATTCACATGAGAGGCCATGTACTAAACAACCAAAGATGTCAAGACTGACGGCTGGTTTGTACTACGGGTGTGTTCGTAAATTGAATCTGAAATGCCAGAGTGTGCTCTGGGTGTTCGTACACTCAGAGAGTTGTCAAATTGTCCATTGGTAAATTCAGAGTGTTTCGCTCTCGGGGGCGGCCAGAGCGCACACTGGACGCTCTGGCCGAGGAGGAGGGTTGATCAGAGCGTTCGGAACAAACAGCATATCCATTGAGAACGCACAATGAATATACCACTTAGCTAAGAATGACATGAATAATCAAGTCCATAAACGTTGGGTAGTTAGTAATATTATAGTTCATATACTGCCTGGCAAGTTCGATGTATTAGTAGCCAGCTAACGATAACGTTACTCGTTAGGTAACTAAACTTAGATAACACACCGCTACATACTGCTGTAATGCTATGCGGTTCGTAAGGATAGCGTAGCTAACAAATTGTCAGCCAACATAACATTATACATAACTTATTTGATAAGTCATTACTTTATTTACATTGCTCAAAAGTTTTAACATTTGTCATAATTAGTTAAAGCAATGAATTTGTATCCGCTCTCGTCAGACTTCGGCTGCATATTTTCCGCCATTTTCTTCAATTCTGAAAACGTTGTGAAGCCACGCCCATTTTCTGAAGAATTTCATTATGGGCCCTAAAAGCACAGAAATAGTGTCCACTGCTTGTATTACTTCATATTTTGGCGAATTTCCGGACACTTTTGGAAAACTAACTATCTATACTCTGACCAAAAAGCATACTACATACTAAATTTACGTCACAAATAGTACGGTTAGTGCGGTTAGTATGAGTAATGTCGTATGCCTCTCTTCTGTGTTCCAGACCATCCCCGTGACTCCCATCAGGATCAAAGTTGATCCGTCACATGACGCCAGCAAGGTCAAGGCCGAGGGACCAGGACTCAACCGTAGTGGTGAGTCACACACACACGGTACACACACACCTTTTCATCCACCGGAGATAATTAACCCTTCCCTGTTCCATGGCCTCTCTCCCCTCCTCTTCTCCATCTCTTTCTCCCTCATTTATCTCATCCAGGTGTGGAGTTAAACAAGCTGACCCACTTCACAGTAAACACCAAGGCTGCAGGTAAAGCCAAGCTGGACGCGGTGTTCTCCGGCCCGGCTAAAGGAGAGACGGTCAAGGACTTTGAGATCATCAACAATCCCGATAACACCCATACGGTCATGTACACCCCTGTCCAGCAGGGGGCTCTGGGAGTGGCCCTCACCTACGGAGGAGATTCTATTCCCAAGAGTCCTTTCTCCATCCCCGTGGCACCAAGCCTTGACCTAAGCAAGATACAAGTGGCTGGACTGGGTGATAGTATGTACACTATATATACTATATCTGCTATAGATACAAGTGCCTGGACTGGGTAATCGTATGTACACTATATATACTATATATACTATAGATACAAGTGGCTGGACTGGGTGATAGTATGTACACTATATATACTATATCTTCTATAGATACAAGTGGCTGGACTGGGTGATAGTATGTACACTATATATACTATAGATACAAGTGGCTGGACTGGGTGATAGTATGTACACTATATATACTATATATACTATAGATGCAAGTGGCTGGACTGATATGTCATGGCTTTAGAAGCTTCTGATGGGCTAATTGATAAATAAGCCAGAATATGGTTTGCAACTGCACATGGGTACAAAGATTGCACTTTTTGGAGAAATGTCCTCTGGTCTAAAAATAGAACTGTTTGGCCATAATGACCATGGTTATGTTTGGAGGAAAAAGGAGGAGACTTCCAAGCCGAAAAACACCATCCCAACTGTGAAGCACGGGGGTGGCAGCATCATGTTGTGGGGGTGCTTTGCTGCAGGAGGGACTGGGTGCACTTCACAAAATAGATGGCATCATGAGGAAGGGAAACTATGTGGATATATTGAAGCAACATTTCAAGACATCAGTCAGGAAGTTAAAGCTTGGTAGCAAATGGGTCTTTCAAATGGACAATGATCCCAAGCATACTTCCAAAGATGTAGCAAAATGGTTTAAGGACAACAAAGTCAAGCTATTGGAGTGGCCATCACAAAGCCCGACCTCAATCCTATAGAAATTTTGTGGGCAGAACTGAAAAAGCATGTACGAGCAAGGAGGCCTACAAACCTGATTCAGTTACACCAGCTCTGTCAGGAGGAATGGGCCAAAATTCACCCAACTTATTGTGGGAAGCTTATGGAAGGCTACCCGAAACGTTAGACCCAAGTTAAACAATTTAAAGGCAGTGCTACCAAATACTAATTGAGTGTATGTACACTTCTGACCCACTGGGAATGTGATGAAAGAAATAATAGCTGAAATAAATCATTCTCTCTACTATTATTCTGACATTTCACATTCTTAAAATAAAGTGGTGATCCTAACTGACCTAAGACAGAGAATTTTTACTATGATTAAATGTCAGGAATTGTGAAAAACTGAGTTGAAATGTAGTTGGCTAAGGTGTATGTAAACTTCCGACTTCAACTGTATACTATAGACAATATATCATTACATACTATAGATACTATATATACACTATGTATACTATAGATACTATATATACGCTATATATACTATAGATACTATCTAAACGACATACTATAGATACTATATATACACTATATATACTATAGATACTATATATACACTATATATACTATAGATACTATCTAAACGACATACTATAGATATGTCAGAATCCGTTCCCCGCTATATAACATTGTTTTTATGACTCCAGTCCAGAGTAATAATAATCTATTATTACTATTAGGCCAAACGTACCCTCGTAAAACTGACTATCCCACCGATCCTTGATTTTGGCGATGTCATTTACTAAATAGCCTCCAACACTCTACTCAGCAAACTGGATGCAGTCTATCACAGTGCCATCCGTTTCGTCACCAAAGCCCCATATACTACCCACCATTGCGACCTGTATGCTCTGGTTGGCTAGCCCTCACTCCATATTCGTCGTCAAACCTACTGTATCCAGGTCATCTATACGTCTTTGCTAGGTAAAGCCCCGCCTTATCTCAGCTCACTGGTCACCATAGCAGCACCCACCCGTAGCACGCGCTCCAGCAGGTATATCTCACTGGTCATCCCCAAAGCCAACACCTCCTTTGGCTGCCTTTCCTTCCAGTTCTCTGCTGCCAATGTCTGGAACGAATTGCAAAAATCACTGAAGCTGGAGTCTTATATCTTCCTCTCTAACTTTAAGCATCAGCTGTCAGAGCAGCTTACCGATCACTGTACCTGTACACAGCCCATCTGTATAGCAACCAACTACCTCATCCCCATATTGTTACTTATTCTCTTGCTCTTTTGCACCCCAGTATTTCTACTTGCACATCATCATCTGCACATCCATCACTCCAGTGTTCATTCAAAATTGTAGCCTATTTATTGCCTTACCTCCCTAATCTTCTACATTTGCACGCACTGTACATAGATTTTACGTTTGTTTATGTGTAACTCTGTTGTTTTTGTCGCACTGCTGTGCTTTATCTTGGCCAGGTCGCAGTTGTAAATGAGAACTTGTTCACAACTGGCCTACCTGGTTAAAAATAAAGGTTAAATAAATAAATAAAAATGTGGCTATTACTATTCCCCCTCCCCCTTTGTGTCTAATGCAAGGTTTCTCAAACTCGGTCCTGGGCCCCCACCTGGGTGCACTTTTTGCTTTTGCCCTAGCACTACACAGCTAGTTATTTGAATTAGCTATGTAAAAAAAACAGTTAGCCAGTTTAGCGTGAGCTAGACTAACCAGGAAAGTCAACTTGGCAACATGTCGTATTTTCACGTGGGAAGAGGGAACATATGTTCTGGACAAAATAAAACATTTTAGCACCACACAAATAAGGGACCGTTCTTGGCTCCATACACTCTTAATGCTTTGTCTGCCTCGCACCACACATTCCTCAATCTATCTCTTCTCTTCTATATCTCTATCTCTTCTATCTCTTCTATATCACTATCTCTTCATATCCTCTCTTCTATATCTCTAACTCATCACTATCTTTTCTCTTCTATTTCTCTTCTCTTCTATATCTCTATATCTTCATAATATCCTCTCTTCTATATCTCTATCTCTTCTCTATCTCTTATTTTCTATATCTCTTCTCTTCTATATATCTCTTCTATATCTCTATCTCCACTCTTCTATATCTCTATCTCTTCTATATCTCCTTAACTCTTATCTTCAATATCTCATCTCTTCTATATATCTTGTATCGCTTCTCTTCTATATCTTCCATATATCTTCTATCTCTTCATCTCTTCTATCTCTTCTCTTCTATATCTCTATCTTTTCTATTCTATATCTCTTATCTACCATATCTATCTCTTCTACTCTATATCCATCTCTTCTCTTCTATCTCTCTATGTCTTCTTTTCTATCTATTCTCTTCTATATCTCTATCCCCTATTCTATATCTCTATATCTTCTCTTATATCTCTCTCTTCTCTTCTTTATCACTATCTTTTCTATATCTCTATCTCTTCTATATATCTTATTTTATATATCTATTCTCTTCTATATCTCTATCGCTTCTTTTCTATATCTATTTCTTCTCTTTTATCTCTTCTCTATCTCTTATATCTCTTCTATATCTCTTCTATACCTCCTCTCTTCTATTGCTATATGTCTTCTATATCTTTTCTCTTCTATATCCCTATCTCTTCTCTTCTATATCTCATCTCTTCTCTTCTATCTCTCTTCATGTCTTCTCTTTTATCTCTTCTATATCTATAATCTTCTATATCTCCTATCTTCTATATCTCTAATCTTCTATATCTCTTATCTTCCAAATCTCTCTCTTCTCTTCTATATCTCTTCTCTTCTATTGCTATATGTCTTCTATATCTCTTCTCTTCTATATCCCTATCTCTTCTCTTCTATATCTCATCTCTTCTCTTCTATCTCTCTTTATGTCTTCTCTTTTATCTCTTCTATATCTATAATCTTCTATATCTCTTATCTTCTATATCTCTTATCTTCCAAATCTCTCTTTTCTCTTCTATATCTCTTCTCTTCTATATCTCTCCTGTTCCATATCTCTCGCTTCTCTTCTACATCTTTTCTATTCTATATATCTTATCTTCTATATCTATCTCTTCTATTCTTTATCTATCTCTTCTCCTCAATCTCTCTGTCTTCTCTTCAATCTCTTATTTTCTATATCTCTATCTCCTCTCTTCTATATCCCTCCCTTCTCTACTGTATCTCTATTATCTTATATATCTCTCTCTTATTTTCTATATCTCTATCTCTTCTTTATCTCTTCTCTTCTATATATCTTCTTTTATATATATATATATATATATATATATATATATATATTCTCTTCTATATCTCTATCGCTTCTTTTCAATATCTATCTCTTTTCTTTTATATCTCATTCTTCTCTATCTCTTCATTTCTATCTCTTCTATACCTCTTCTCTTTTTATATCTCTTGTCTTCTATTGCCCTGTCTTCTATATCTCTTATTTTCTATATCCCTATCTCTTCTCTTCTATATGAATTCTCTACTATATCTATATATCTTTTATATCTCTTCATCTCTTCTCTTCTATCTCTCTTCATATCTTCTCTTCTATATCTATAATCTTATATATCTCTTACCCTCTATATCTCTTCTCTTCCAAATCTCTCTCTTCTCTTCTATATCCCTTCTATTCTATCTTGTATTTCTACTCTTCTATATCTCTATCTATTATCTTCTTTATCTCTTCTCTTCTATACATCTCTCTTCTCTTTTAAATCTCTTCTCTATCTCTTCTATCTCATATAAATATTTCTTATATTCTCTTTTGTATCTGTACTCTTCTATTTCTCTATCTCTTCTCTTCTATATCTCTTCTACTCTATATATATATCTTCTCTTCTGTATCTCCATCTGTTCTCTTCTATATCTCTATATCTTCTCTTCCATATACATATATATCTCTTCTCTTCTATATCTCTATATATTCTCTTCTATATCTATATCTTCTCTTCTATATATATATCTTCTCTTCTATATCTATCTCTCTTCTTTTCTATATATCTTCTCTTCTATATCTCTACCTCTTCTATATCTCTTCTCTATTATCTATCTCTTCTCTTCTATATTTAATCTCTTCTTTCTATCTATCTATCTCTTCTCTTCTATATCTCATTCTCTTCTATATCTCTTCTCTTATATGTTTCCAACTCTTCTATATCTCTATCTCTTCTATATATCTTCATCTCTTCTCTTCTATCTCTTCATCTTTTCATATCTTATATTCTATATCTCTGTCTCTTATCTTCAATATCCCCCTCTTCTATATCTCTCTCTTCTCTTCTATATCTTTCTATCTTTATTCTCTTCTATATCTCATCTCTTATATCTCTTCTATATCTCCTCTCTTCTATCTGTCTCTTATCCTCTATATCTCTTCTCTTCTATATCTCTTCATTTCCATATCTATATATATTCTTTTCCATATTTATTTTCTTCTATATCTCTACTTTTCCATATATCTATCTCTTCTCTTCTATATCTCTTCTCTTCTATGTCTCTTCTCTGTTATATCTCCTCTCTTCTATATCTCTTATCTTCCGTATCTCTTCTCATCTATCTCTCTCTCTTCTCTTTTATATCTCTGCTCTTCTATATCTCTTCTCGTCTATCTCTCTCTCTTCTTTTATATCTCTTCTCTTCTATATCTATTCTCTTTTATATTTCTTCTCTTCTCTATCTCTTTTCATCCATATCTCTTTTCTTATCTCTTATCTCTTCTCTTCTATATCTCTTATTTTCTCTTTAATATCTCTTCTATTTCACTTCTCTTTTAAATATCTTCTCTTCTATATCTCTATTTCTTCTCTTATACATCTCTCCTCTTTTATCTCTTCTATATCTCTATCTCTTCCTCTATCTGTGTAGAGATGACGGTGGGTAAGGACCAGGAAGTGACTGTGAAGTCTGAAGGAGCAGGAGGTCAGGGGAAAGTCTGGGCCAATGTTACAGGGCCTTCTGGGAAACCTGTCACCAGCAAGGTAGGGATGTGGATTGATTGTTTTTTTTTTATGTAAACTTTATTTTAAATCTCTTTTTAAAAGCTGCATTACAATTATATGTTTCTAAATGCTTTGTTGCGTTTAGAAAATGATAAAGGTTGTTATTCATTTGAATGTTAATATTCTGATTATTCAGGTGGAGGCAGGTCTTAAACCAGAGACCAGTCAAGTGAAGTTTATCCCTTGGGAGGCGGGGCCATACCAGGTGGAGCTGACATTTGTCGGCGCTCCGATCCCAGGATCCCCCTTCAACCCCACCGCCTACCCCCCCACCGACGCCACCAAGGTAAACACGACCTCTAACTGCTAACCTCTAACCCCTGATCTCTAACCCCTGACCCTTAATCCTGTATGTCCTTTTTTCCCCCATGTCTGTCAGGTGAAATGTTCCGGCCCAGGTTTGGAGCGTGCCAAGGTGGGAGAGACTGGGGAGTTTGTTGTGGACTGTACCAACGCGGGTCCAGCTGAGCTGACCATAGAGATCATCAGTGACAGCGGGACAGAGGCAGAGGTCCACATCCAGGACAACGGAGACGGAACCTACACCATCACCTACATCCCCCGGTTCCCCGGCTCATACACCCTCACCATCCGCTACGGGGGGCAGGATGTACCCAAGTTCCCCGCCCGCCTGACTGTGGAGCCGGCCGTCGACACCAGCGGAGTCCGCGTGTTCGGACCGGGAGTAGAGGGAAAAGGTCAGAGAGTGTTCTGTCCCCTAGGCTTGTCCTAAGCATGTGTTATGTCCTGCGGGTCTATGAACTGGTCTTTTGTAGCTCAGTTAGTAGAGCATGGCGCTTGTAATGCCAGGGTAGTGGGTTCGATTCCCAGGACAACCCATTTGTAAAATGTATGCACTTATGACTGTAAGTCGCTTTGGATAAGTCAAAGTCAAAGTCACCATTATTAGTCAGTTGTACAACCAAATGCCTTCAACCGAAATGTGTCTTCCGCATTTAACCCAACCCCTCTGAATCAGAGAGGTGCGGGGGCTGCCTTAATCAACATCCACGTCATCGGCGCCCGGGGAACAGTGGGTTAACTGCCTTGTTCAGGGGCAGAACGACAGATTTTTACCTTGTCAGCTCGGGGATTCGAACTTGCAGCCCTCCGGTTACAAGTCCAACGCTCTAACCACTAGGCTACCTGCCGCCCCCCTAGGCTACCTGCCGCCCCTGCCGCCCCTGCAGCGCATGCTAAATGACATAATGGTACTTAATGGTATGGGTGTCCGCACTGTGAACAAAAATGAATACATAAAATATAGATATAAAGTACCAGTCAAAAGTTTGGACACACCTACTCATTCAATGTTTTTTTTTTTACTATTTTCTACATTGATAAATAATTGTGAAGACATCAAAACTATGAAATAGCACATATGGAGTCACCAAAAAAGTAACCAAAAAAGTGTTAAACAAATTAATATATATTTTATTGTATTTTTCTTGTCTATATTGAATACATAATTTAAACATTCACAGTGTAGGTTGGAAAAGTATGTGAACCCCCTAGGCTAATGACTTCTCCAAAAGCTAATTGGAGTCAGGTGTAACGATGTGCGCTGAGAGTCGGGAAACAAGTACAGGGAGTGAGTGTTTTGATAAATAAACAAAACAATAAACACGAAACACAAACAACACACCGACATGAAACAGAGTCAATAACACCTGAGGAAAGAACCAAGGGGAGTGACAGATAGAGGGAAGATCATCAAGGAGGTGATGGAGTCCATTGATTATCTTCCCTATATCTGGTACAGAGTCAATGTGGAGACTATATACAGGGGTACCGGTACAGAGTCAATGTGGAGACTATATACAGGGGGTACCGGTACAGAGTCAATGTGGAGGCTATATACAGAGGGTACCGGTACAGAGTCAATGTGGAGGCTATATACAGGGGGTACCGGTACAGAGTCAATGTGGAGGCTATATACAGGGGGTACCGGTACAGAGTCAATGTGGAGACTATATACAGGGTACCGGTACAGAGTCAATGTGGAGGCTATATACAGGGTACCGGTACAGAGTCAATGTGGAGGCTATATACAGGGGTACCGGTACAGAGTCAATGTGGAGGCTATATACAGGGGGTACCGGTACAGAGTCAATGTGGAGGCTATATACAGGGGGTACCGGTACAGAGTCAATGTGGAGGCTATATACAGGGGGTACCGGTACAGAGTCAATGTGGAGGCTATATACAGGGGGTACTGGTACAGAGTCAATGTGGAGGCTATATACAGGGAGGTACCGGTACAGAGTCAATGTGGAGACTATATACAGGGGTACCGGTACAGAGTCAATGTGGAGGCTATATACAGGGTACAGTACAGAGTCAATGTGGAGGCTATATACAGGGTACCGGTACAGAGTCAATGTGGAGGCTATATACAGGGGTACCGGTACAGAGTCAATGTGGAGACTATATACAGGGGTACAGTACAGAGTCAATGTGGAGGCTATATACAGGGGTACCGGTACAGAGTCAATGTGGAGGCTATATACAGGGGGTACCGGTACAGAGTCAATGTGGAGGCTATATACAGGGGTACCGGTACAGAGTCAATGTGGAGGCTATATACAGGGGTACCGGTACAGAGTCAATGTGGAGACTATATACAGGGGGTACCGGTACAGAGTCAATGTGGAGGCTATATACAGGGGTACCGGTACAGAGTCAATGTGGAGGCTATATACAGGGAGTACCGGTACAGAGTCAATGTGGAGGCTATATACAGGGAGTACCGGTACAGAGTCAATGTGGAGGCTATATACAGGGGTACCGGTACAGAGTCAATGTGGAGGCTATATACAGGGTGTTACAGAGTCAATGTGGAGGCTATATACAGGGGGTACTGCACAGAGTCAATGTGGAGGCTATATACAGGGGTACCGGTACAGAGTCAATGTGGAGGCTATATACAGGGGGTACCCAGTACAGAGTCAATGTGGAGGCTATATACAGGGGGTACGGTACAGCACAGAGTCAATGTGGAGGCTATATACAGGTACTGGTACAGAGTCAATGTGGAGGCTATATACAGGGTACCGGTACAGAGTCAATGTGGAGGCTATATACAGGGGTACCGGTACAGAGTCAATGTGGAGGCTATATACAGGGGTACCGGTACAGAGTCAATGTGGAGGCTATATACAGGGGGTACCGGTACAGAGTCAATGTGGAGGCTATATACAGGGTGCCGGTACAGAGTCAATGTGGAGGCTATATACAGGGAGTACCGGTACAGAGTCAATGTGGAGGCTATATACAGGGTACCGGTACAGAGTCAATGTGGAGGCTATATACAGGGGTACGGTACAGAGTCAATGTGGAGGCTATATACAGGGGGTACCGGTACAGAGTCAATGTGGAGGCTATATACAGGGGGTACCGGTACAGAGTCAATGTGGAGGCTATATACAGGGGTACCGGTACAGAGTCAATGTGGAGGCTATATACAGGGGTACCGGTACAGAGTCAATGTGAAAATATAAGTACCGTTCTACAGACACGCTCCCTTTATGAGAGTCCCACAAGTGTACATATTTTGGTCTTTCTAAGAAAACTTTATAGCACAGGCCTATACAATGTCTGAGCCATGTTTACATATGCACTTTATTCTAGTGTTGTTGTTGATGAGTAAGCGTGTGTTTTCATTGAGGTAAATCCAAAGTGCTGTTATTCCTGATGGTTTTATATGACTCATGATCATATACCAATAGTTTGGATTTTCTTAAAATACCAAAGTACCAATACAGAACGGACTGTGACCCCAAAATCGCAACACGTACTGAACTGCAGGGTTGGTGAACCGTTACGTCCCAATTAAATGGCACATATTTGTATAGTGTGTTCTGGGCCCTAGATGTGTTCTGGACCCTCGTTGTGTTCTGGGCCCTCGTTGTGTTCTGGGCCCTCGTTGTGTTCTGGGCCCTCGTTGTGTTCTGGGCCCTAGATGTGTTCTGGGCCCTAGTTGTGTTCTGGGCCCTCGTTGTGTTCTGGGCCCTCGTTGTGTTCTGGGCCCTCGTTGTGTTCTGGGCCCTAGTTGTGTTCTGGGCCCTAGTTGTGTTCTGGGCCCTCGATGTGTTCTGGAACCTCGTTGTGTTCTGGGCCCTCGTTGTGTTCTGGGCCCTCGTTGTGTTCTGGGCCCTAGTTGTGTTCTGGGC
Organism: Brachymystax lenok tsinlingensis; assembly: GCA_030435695.1. Lineage (NCBI taxonomy): Eukaryota > Metazoa > Chordata > Actinopteri > Salmoniformes > Salmonidae > Brachymystax > Brachymystax lenok. The sequence goes on from CM059802.1 coordinate 544,501, forward strand.
CCTCGTTGTGTTCTGGGCCCTGTGTGTTCTGGGCCCTAGATGTGTTCTGGGCCCTAGATGTGTTCTGGGCCCTAGATGTGTTCTGGGCCCTAGTTGTGTTCTGGGCCCTAGTTGTGTTCTGGGCCCTAGATGTGTTCTGGAACCCCGTTGTGTTCTGGAACCCCGTTGTGTTCTGGGCCCTAGTTGTGTTCTGGGCCCTAGTTGTGTTCTGGGCCCTAGTTGTGTTCTGGGCCCTCGTTGTGTTCTGGGCCCTCGTTGTGTTCTGGGCCCTAGTTGTGTTCTGGGCCCTCGTTGTGTTCTGGGCCCTCGTTGTGTTCTGGGCCCTCGTTGTGTTCTGGGCCCTAGTTGTGTTCTGGGCCCTCGTTGTGTTCTGGGCCCTTGATGTGTTCTGGGCCCTCGTTGTGTTCTGGGCCCTCGTTGTGTTCTGGGCCCTAGTTGTGTTCTGGGCTCTAGGTGTGTTCTAATCGTGTGCTGTGTGTTCTAGGTGTGTTCTAAGCATGTGCTATGTGTTCTAGGCGTCTTCCGTGAGGCAACCACAGACTTCACGGTAGACGCGCGGCCCCTGACCCAGAAGGGAGGGAAGCACATCAAGACAGTCATCCAGAACCCATCTGGAGCAGTTACCGAAGCTGTCATCACCGACCACTGTGACGGAACGTACAGCGTAGAGTACACTCCCTACCAAGAGGGTGAGTTAGTCCACTACCTAGTACACTACCTAGTACACTACCTAGCACACTACCTAGCACACTCCTTACCAAGAGGGTGACCTAGTCCACTACCTAGCACACTCCCTACCAAGAGGGTGACCTAGTCCACTACCTAGTCCACTACCTAGTACACTCCCTACCAAGAGGGTGAGTTAGTCCACTACCTAGCACACTACCTAGTACACTCCCTACCAAGAGGGTGACCTAGTCCACCACCTAGTCCACTACCTAGTCCACTACCTAGTCCACTACCTAGTACACTACCTAGCACACTACCTAGCACACTCCCTACCAAGAGGGTGAGTTAGTCCACTACCTAGTCCACTACCTAGTACACTACCTAGCACACTACCTAGCACACTACCTACCAAGAGGGTGAGTTAGTCCACTACCTAGTCCACTACGTGGCACACTACCTAGTACACTACCTAGTACACTACCTAGCACATTCCTTACCAAGAGGGTGAGTTAGTCCACTACCTAGTACACTACCTAGTACACTACCTAGCACACTACCTAGCACACTCCTTACCAAGAGGGTGAGTTAGTCCACTACCTAGTCCACTACCCAATACACAACCTAGTACACTACCTAGCACACTACCTAGTACACTACCTAGTACACTACCTAGTACACTACCTAGCACACTCCCTACCAAGAGGGTGACCTAGTCCACTACCTAGTACACTACCTAGTACACTACCTAGCACACTACCTAGCACACTCCTTACCAAGAGGGTGAGTTAGTACACTACCTAGTACACTACCTAGCACACTCCCTACCAAGAGGGTGAGTTAGTCCACTACCTAGTACACTACCTAGCACACTACCTAGCACACTACCTACCAAGAGGGTGAGTTAGTCCACTACCTAGTCCACTATGTGGCACACTACCTAGTACACTACCTAGTACACTACCTAGCACATTCCTTACCAAGAGGGTGAGTTAGTCCACTACCTAGCACACTACCTAGTACACTACCTAGCACACTACCTAGCACACTCCTTACCAAGAGGGTGAGTTAGTCCACTACCTAGTCCACTACCCAATACACAACCTAGTACACTACCTAGCACACTACCTAGTACACTACCTAGTACACTACCTAGTACACTACCTAGCACACTCCCTACCAAGAGGGTGAGTTAGTCCACTACCTAGTACACTACCTAGTACACTACCTAGCACACTACCTAGCACACTCCTTACCAAGAGGGTGAGTTAGTACACTACCTAGTACACTACCTAGCACACTCCCTACCAAGAGGGTGAGTTAGTCCACTACCTAGTACACTACCTAGCACACTTCCTAGCACACTCCCTACCAAGAGGGTGAGTTAGTCCACTACCTAGTACACTACCTAGCACACTACCTAGCACACTCCTTACCAAGAGGGTGAGTTAGTCCACTACCTTGCACACTACCCAATACACTACCTAGTCCACTACCTAGTCCACTACGTAGTCAACTACCTAGTCCACTACGTAGTCAACTACCTAGTCCACTACCTAGTCCACTACCTAGTCCACTACCTAGTCCACTACCCAATACACTACCTAGTCCACTACCTAGTCCACTACCTAGTCCACTAACTAGTCCACTACCTAGCACACTACCTAGTCCACTACCTAGTCCACTACCTAGTCCACTACCCAATACACTACCTAGTCCACTACCCAATACACTACCTAGTCCACTACCTAGTCCCCTACCTAGTCCACTAACTAGTCCACTACCTAGCACACTACATAGTCAACTACCTAGTCCACTACCTAGTCCACTACGTAGTCAACTACCTAGTCCACTACCTAGCACACTACCTAGTCCACTACCTAGTCCACTACCTAGTCCACTACCTAGTCCACTACCTAGTCCACTACCTCATACATTTACTAAGTTTGTTGTTATGGTGTATTGTGTGTACATTGAAAAGGGGTAAAAACTGTTTAATCCATTTTAGAATGAGGTTGTAACTTAACAAAATGTGGAAAAAGTCAAGGGGTCTGAATAATGTCCGAATGCACTGTACATACTGTCTGTTCTGTCCAGGTGATCTATATAGTAACTCTGTTCTGTCCAGGTGATCTATATAGTAACTCTGTTCTGTCCAGGTGATCTATATAGTAACTCTGTTCTGTCCAGGTGATCTATATAGTAACTCTGTTCTGTCCAGGTGATCTATATAGTAACTCTGTTCTGTCCAGGTGATCTATATAGTAACTCTGTTCTGTCCAGGTGATCTATATAGTAACTCTGTTCTGTCCAGGTGATCTATATAGTAACTCTGTTGTGTCCAGGTGATCTATATAGTAACTCTGTTCTGTCCAGGTCCCCACAGTATAGAGGTGGCGTACGATGAGACACCAGTACCCAACAGTCCGTTCCGTGTTGGCGTGACGGAGGGGTGTGACCCGGGACGTGTACGTGTGCATGGACCCGGCCTGGACAGAGGCATCACCAACAAAGCCAATAAAATCACAGTGGAGACCCGGTACTACACACATTTTAGTCATTTAGCAAACGCTGTTAACCAGAGCGACCAACACACAGACAGACACAGACACAGTCACACACAGACACACACAGACACAGACACACACAGACACACACAGAAACAGACACAGACACACACAGACACACACAGACACACAGACACAGTCACACACAGACACACACAGACACACACAGACACACACACAGACACACACACAGACACCCACACAGACACCCACACAGACACACACAGACACACACACAGACACACACACAGACACCCACACAGACACCCACACAGACACCCACACAGACACACACACAGACACCCACACAGACACACACACAGACACCCACACAGACACACAGCTTCAGGAGACTGTCTAGCCTGTGTTCCAGAATGATGCCCCCTCAATTCAATTCAATTCAAAGGGCTTTATTGGCATGGGAAACATGGTTACATTGCCAAAGCAAATGAAATAGATAATAAACAAAAGTGAAATAAACAATACAAAATGAACAGTAAACATTACACTCACAGAAGTTCCAAAATGAAAAAAATCAATTTCAAATGTCATATTATGTCTATATACAGTGTTGTACGATGTGCAAATAGTTAAAGTATGAAAGGGAAAATAAATAAACATAAATATGGGTTGTATTTACAATGGTGTTTGTTCTTCAATGGTTGACCTTTTCTTGTGGCAACAGGTTACATATACTGCTGCTGTGACGGCACACTGTGGTATTTCACCCAGTAGATATGGGAGTTTAGCAAAATGTGATTTGTTTTTGAATTCTTTGTGGGTCTGTGTAATCTGAGGGAAATATGTGGTCATACATTTGGCAGGAGGTTAGGAAGTGCAGCTCAGTTTCCACCTCATTTTGTGGGCAGTGTGCACATAGCCTGTCTTCTCTTGAGAGCCAGGTCTGCCTACGGTGGCCTTTCTCAATAGCAAGGCTATGCTCACTGAGTCTGTACATAGTCAAAGCTTTCCTTAAGTTTGGGTCAGTCACGGTGGTCAGGTATTCTACCACTGTGGACTCTATTTAGGGCCAAATAGCATTCCAGTTTGCTCAGATTTTTTGTTAATTCTTTCCAATATGTCAAGTAATTATCTTTTTGTTTTCTCATGATTTGGTTGGGTCTAATTGTGTTGCTGTGCTGGGGCTCTGTGGGGTCTGTTTGTGTTTGTGAACAGAGCCCCAGGACCAGTTTGCTTTGGGGACTCTTCTCTAGGTTAATCTCTCTGTAGGTGATGGCTTTGTTATGGACGGTTTGGGAATCGCTTCCTTTTAGGTGGTTGTAGAATTTGATGTATCTTTTCTTGATTTTGATAATTAGCGGGTATCGGCCTAATTCTGCTCTGCATGCATTATTTGGTGTTTTACGTTGTACACGGAGGATATTTTAGCATAATTCTGCATGCAGATTCTCAATTTGGTGTTTGTCCCATTTTGTGAATTCTTGGTTACTGAGTGGACCCCAAACCTCACAACCATAAAGGGCAATGGGTTCTATAACTGATTAAAGTATTTTAGCCAGATCCTAATTGGTATGTCGAATTTTATGTTCCTTTTGATGGCATAGAAGGCCCTTCTTTCCTTGTCTCTCAGATCGTCCCCATGTTTTTTGTGCGTGATTGTTTGTTGTTACTTACGGCTGGTTATTTCGCCCATGTGTTTAGGGTACGTTGGATTTGTTTTCCTTTTTTCCGTATTTTATTAAATACGTTGTTCACTCATCTCTGCTTTCCTGCAACTGACTTCATGCACCAGCTACACACACCGACATTGACAGAATCACGCACCTTAAATGGAGTCAGCAGGAGCAGTTACCCCGGTACCAGGGGTTGAGGAGCGCGTCCGGCAGCATGAGGAGATGCTGCAACATCTCGGCACCGCCATGGATTGCGTCCTACAGACTATGGAGCGCTGGGAGAGAAGAGGTGTTCCTCCAGCGTCTCCACCAGCACCAACAAGGACACCACTGATCACCCCTCCTTCACCCGGTCCCAGCGGGATTCAGCTCGCACTCCCGAGGGAGTATGATGGGACGGCTGCAGGATGCCAGGGGTTCCTACTCCAGCTGGAACTCTACCTGGCGACCATCCACCCAGCTCCTTCAGGACGTGAGAGCGTGTCCGCCCTCTCAGGCAAAGCCCTGGAGTGGGCCAACGGCGTATGGAGTGAGGGAGACGCGGCGTTGGATCATTACGCAGAGTTCACCCGCCGCTTTTGGGCAGTTTTCAACCACCCGCCTGAGGGTCGAGCGGCGGGTGAATGTCTGTTCCATCTGAGGCAGGGGACGAGGAGCGCCCAGGATTTCGCTTTGGACTTTCGGACCCTGGCCACCAGTGTGGGATGGAACGACAGGGCCCTGATCTATCACTACAGGTGTAGTTTGCGAGGGGACGTCCGTTGGGAGTTGGCCTGCCGAGACACAACCCTCACCTTTGACCAGCTGGTGGACCTGTCCATCCGGCTGGACAACCTGCTGGCCACCCGCGGACGTCCGGATCGGGGCCTGTCGATTCCATCCCCCAGCACCTCCGCTCCGATGCCCATGGAGTTGGGAGGTGCCGCACTTAGGGCGACCGGAGGAGGGGCCATTCCCTGCACCATCTGTGGCCAAAGAGGGCACACTGCTGGTTGGTGCTGGAGGGGTTCCTCAGGGAGTCGAGGCAGCAGGCAGGGCACTGTCGTGTCACCCCAGGTGAGTAGGCACTAGGCTCACCCAGAGCACCCTGTTGCTCACATGTATGTTTATTGAATTTCCGGAGTTTTCCCCGCATTCCCAGCATAAGGCGCTCGTAGATTCAGGCGCAGCTGGGAATTTTATTGACTGTTCCTTTGCCCATAGTTTAGGGATCCCCATTGTTCCTGTTGATATGCCCTTCCCAGTGCACGCCCTAGATAGTCGACCATTATGGTTATGACTGATTAGGGAGACCACCGCTCCACTAGACATGGTTACGCAGGAGGGTGCTGGGCCTACCCTGGTTGGCTTGTCATGACCCCACTATTTTGTTGCAACAGAGGGCTCTCAAGGGGTGGTCACGAGAGTGCTCAGGGAGGTGTGTAGGGGTTTCCATCGGTGCGACTACGGTGGAAAGTCCAGACCAAGTCTCCCCCCTGTGCGCATCCCCTCAGAATATGCCGATTTGGCTCTCGCCTTCTGTAAGAAGAGGGCGACTAAATTACCACCCCATCGACGGGGGGATTGTGCGATAAATCTCCTGGTAGACGCAGCACTTCCCAAGAGTCACGTGTATCCTCTGCCCCAGGAGGAGACGGCGGCTATGGAAACATATGTCTCTGAATATCTGGGGCAAGGATACATTCGGCCCTCCACTTCACCTGCTTCCTCAAGTTTCTTTTTTGTGAAGAAGGATGGAGGTCTGCGCCCGTGTATTGACTATCGGGGTATCAATCAGATCACTGTGAGGTACAGCTACCCGCTGCCTCTTATAGCCAGTGCATCGAGTCAATGCACGGGGCACGCTTCTTCACAAAATTGGATCACAGGAGCGCTTACAACCTGGTGCGTATCCGAGAGGGGGATGAGTGGAAGACGGCATTTAGTACCACCTCAGGGCACTTTGAATACCTCGTCATGGCGTACGGGTTGATGAATGCTCCATCAGTCTTTCAGGCCTTTGTTGATGAGATTTTCCGGGACCTGAACGGGCAGGGTGTAGTGGTGTATATCGACGACATTCTGATATACTCCGCTACACGCGCCGAGCATGTGTCCCTGGTGAGCAGGGTGCTTGGTCGACTGTTGGAGCATGACCTGTACGTCAAGGCTGAGAAATGTCTGTTCTTCCAACAGTCCGTCTCCTTCCTAGTGTACTGCATTTCCATGTCAGGGGTGGAGATGGAGAGTGACCGCATTTCAGCCGTGCGTAATTGGCCGACTCCCACCACGGTAAAGGAAGTGCAGCGGTTCCTAGGGTTTGCCAACTACTACCGGAGGTTTATCCAGGGTTTTGGTCAGGTAGCGGCTCCAATTACCTCACTGCTGAAGGGGGGACCGGTGCAACTGCAGTGGTCGGCTGGGGCGGACAGGGCTTTTTGGTCTGTTTACCTCGGCTCCTGTGCTGGCTCTTCCGGATCCCTCTTTGGCATTCATAGTGGAGGTGGACGCGTCCGAGGCTGGGATAGGAGCCGTGCTGTCTCAGCGCTAAGGTACGCCACCGAAGCTCCACCCCTGTGCCTTCTTTTCGAGGAAGCTCAGCCCGGCAGAGCGAAACTATGATGTGGGGGACCGGGAGCTGTTGGCTGTCGTCAAGGCTCTGAAGGTGTGGAGACATTTGCTTGAGGGGGCTAAACACCCTTTTCTCATCTGGACTGACCACCGCAATCTGGAGTACATCCGGGCGGCGAGGAGACTGAACCCTCGCCAGGCAAGGTGGGCCATGTTCTTTACCCATTTTGTTTTCAGACGCACTGTTCCGGATGTATGACACAGAGGAGCGGTCCATGGATCACACTCCCATACTCCCGGCCTCTTGCCTGGTAGTGTGGGAGCTGGACGCAGACATCGAGCGGGCGTTACGTACAGAGCCCACTCCTTCTCAGTGTCCAGCTGGGCATCTGTACGTTCTGTCTGCTGTCCATGACTGGTTGATCTATTGGGCCCACTCGTCACCCTCCTCTGGTCATCCTGGCATCGGTAGTACGGTGCGTCTTAGTGGGAAGTACTGGTGGCCCACTTTAGCTAAGGGCGTTAGGATTTATGTTTCCTCCTGCTCGGTGTGCGCCCAGTGCAAGGCTCCTAGACACCTGGCCAGAGGGAAGTTACAACCCCTACCCGTTCCACAGCTGCCGTGGTCGCACCTGTCGGTGGACTTCATGACTGATCTTCCTCCCTCAAAGGGTAATACCACGATCCTGGTCGTTGTGGATCGGTTTTCTAAGTCCTGCCGTCTCCTTCCTTTGCCCGGTCTCCCTACGGCCCTACAGACTGTGGAGGCCCTGTTCACACACGTCTTCCGGCACTACGGGGTGCCTGAGGACATAGTCTCTGATCGTGGTCCCCAGTTTACGTCCAGGGTTTGGAGGGCGTTCATGGAACGTCTGGGGTCTCCGTCAGCCTCACCCCGAGAGTAACGGGCAGGTGGAGAGAGTAAACTAGGATGTGGGTAGGTTACTGCGGTCATACTGCCTGGACCGGCCGGGGTAGTGGGCGGCGTTCATCCCCTGGGTAGAGATGGCCCAAAACTCACTCCGCCGCTCCTCAACTAACCTCTCTCCCTTCCAGTGCGTACTGGGATATCAGCCGGTTCTGGCACCTTGGCATCAGAGCCAGATCGAGGCTCCTGTGGTGCGCTCGGTGGAGACCTGGGACGCCGCCCATGTGCACCTGCAATGGTCCGTGAGGCGGCAGGAGGCGAGCGCCGACAGCCACCAGAGTGAGGCCCCGGTGTTCGCATCGGGGTACAGGGTCTGGCTCTCGACCCGGAACCTGCCCCTCCGCCTGCCTTGCCGGAAGCTGGGCCCGCTGTTTGTGGGGCCCTTTAAAGTCCTGAGTAGATTGAATGAGGTATGTTATAAGTTACAGCTTCCCCAGATTACCCTATTAACTCCTCGTTCCACGTGTCTCTCCTCTGGCCGGTGGTGGCTGGTCCACTCCAGGAGTCTGAGCTGGGGAGGTTCCTCCGCCCCCTCTAAACATCGAGGGGGCCCCGGTGTATGCTTTTTGAGCCATCCTGGACTCGAGGCGTCGGAAGAGGGGCCTTCAGTACCTCGTGGAGTGGGAGCGGTACGGTCCGGAGGAGAGATGCTGGGTGCCGTTGGAGGACGTGTTGGACCCTTCGATGCTGCGGGAGTTCCACCGTCTCCATCCGGATCACCCTGCGCCTCGTCCTCCGAGTCGTCCCCGAGGTCGGTGTCGGCGTGCTGCTGGAGCCGCGAGTCAAGGGGGTACTGTCACGACTTCCGCCGAAGTTGGTCCCTCTCCTTGTTCGGGCGGTTTTCGGCGGTCGACGTCACCGGCCTTCTTGCCATCGCTTGCAATCGCGATCCATGTTCCATTTGTTTTGTCTTTATTTTACACACCTGGTTTCAATTACATGTTCATTATTTAACTTCTTGGGGATTGCTGGGGCGCTAGCGCCTCAATCCCGACACTACCAGGTGAAATGCAAGGCGCCAAATTCAAAATCCAAAGGTTGAATTATTAAACATCCACCAATATACAAGTGTTCCATACTCATCAAAAGCTCTGTTTCTTGGCAATATCACAGCGTTGTCAGATTTCAAAAAGGCTTTACGTCGAAAGCAGCACATTTGATTGTTTGATGGTAGCACCTCACATATTTTTCCCATTACCATAATTTCATAATCCATCACGGCACACACATAACACATTTCACAGCGAAAACAAATCAATTACCTGTTGAAGAACTTTTGCTGAGGTCTTCCTAAGTGTCCAACGAAGACAATCCATGGTTCTTTTGTTAGAAAAAGTAATGTATTTTATCCATAAATCTCCATTTGGTTCGCGCGTTATAATCAGAAATGACAGCTTCCACTCCTCCATTGAAACGTGACGCAAACTCGTTCATCTTATACCTATAAACTTGTCCAAGAACAATCAAACATAGTTTTACAGTGGGGCAAAAAAAAAAGTATTTAGTCAGCCACCAATTGTGCAAGTTCTCCAACTTAAAAAGATGAGAGAGGCCTGTAATTTTCATCATAGGTACACTTCAACTATGACAGACGAAATGAGAAAAAGAAATCCAGAAAATCACATTGTAGGATTTTTTATTTATTTATTTGCAAATGATGGTGGAAAATAAGTATTTGGTCAATAACAAAAGTTTATCTCAATACTTTATTATATACCCTTTGTTGGCAATGACAGAGGTCAAACGTTTTCTGTAAGTCTTCACAAGGTTTTCACACACTGTTGCTGGTATTTTGGCCCATTCCTCCATGCAGATCTCCTCTAGAGCAGTGATGTTTTGGGGCTGTCGCTGGGCAACACGGACTTTCAACTCCCTCCAAAGATTTTCTATGGGGTTGAGATCTGGAGACTGGCTAGGCCACTCCAGGACCTTGAAATGCTTCTTACGAAGCCACTCCTTCGTTGCCCGGGCGGTGTGTTTGGGATCATTGTCATGCTGAAAGACCCAGCCACATTTCATCTTCAATGCCCTTGCTGATGGAAGGAGGTTTTCACTCAAAATCTCACGATACATGGCCCCATTCATTCTTTCCTTTACACGGATCAGTCGTCCTGGTCCCTTTGCAGAACAGCCCCAAAGCATTATGTTTCCACCCCCATGCTTCACAGTAGGTATGGTGTTCTTTGGATGCAACTCAGCATTCTTTGTCCTCCAAACACGACGAGTTGAGTTTTTACCAAAAAGTTCTATTTTGGTTTCATCTGACCAAATGACATTCTCCCAATCCTCATCTGGATCATCCAAATGCTCTCTAGCAAACTTCAGACGGGCCTGAACATGTACTGGCTTAAGCAGGGGGACACGTCTGGCACTGCAGGATTTGAGTCCCTGGCGGCGAGTGTGTTACTGATGGTAGGCTTTGTTACTTTGGTCCCAGCTCTCTGCAGGTCATTCACTAGGTCCCCGTGTGGTTCTGGGATTTTTGCTCACCGTTCTTGTGATCATTTTGACCCCACGGGGTGAGATCTTGCGTGGAGCCCCAGATCGAGGAAGATTATCAGTGGTCTTGTATGTCTTCCATTTCCTAATAATTGCTCCCACAGTTGATTTCTTCAAACCAAGCTGCTTACCTATTGCAGATTCAGTCTTCCCAACCTGGTGCAGGTCTACAATTTTGTTTCTGGTGTCCTTTGACAGCTCTTTGGTCTTGGCCATAGTGGAGTTTGGAGTGTGACTGTTTGAGGTTGTGGACAGGTGTCTTTTATACTGATAACAAGTTCAAACAGGTGCCATTAATACAGGTAACGAGTGGAGGACAGAGGAGCCTCTTAAAGAAGAAGTTACAGGTCTGTGAGAGCCAGAAATTTTGCTTGTTTGTATGTGACCAAATACTTATTTTCCACCATAATTTGCAAATAAATTCATTAAAAATCCTACAATGTGATTTTCTGGATTTTTTTTTTCCTAATTTTGTCTGTCATAGTTGAAGTGTACCTATGATGAAAATGACAGGCCTCTCTCATCTTTTTAAGTGAGAGAACTTGCACAATTGGTGGCTGACTAAATACTTTTTTGCCCCACTGTAAATGTATCCTTAGGAACACTTTTACGTATATTTACTATTATAAATCAACCGGAATATAAACTGATCGATAAAGACGGTAAAAAACACACAGCGCGCCTTGTCGGGAGCGCGCAGTGCCTACTGTTGACATAAATGAGACACTTCCTGGTTTCCTCTTCTTCTCTGGTCTAATTCATACAAAATGAAAATCAATACTGTCTCGAGACTGTTGACATCCAGAGGAAGCGATGGGTACTGCATTCATATGCCCTTATAAGGGCATTTTCATGAGGGAGGGGTTCCAAATGAGGCACTCTGAAAACCACTTTTTCCAGGACAGAAATTCCTCGGGGGTTTCGCCTGCCATATCCGTTCTGTTTTACTCACAGACAAATGGTTAACAGTTTTGGAAAATTCAGAGTGTTTCCTATCCAATGGTACCAATGGTAATATGTGCATATCCTATTTTCTGGGCCTGAATGGGAGGCATTTTACTTTGGGCACGCCAGGCTCTCCAAAACGGTCACCTCATGCACCCATCCCCAAGAAGTTAACACTCTGTTTTCCCCATGTTTTTTGTGCGTGATTGTTTGTTGTTAATTACGGCTGGTTATTTCGCCCGTGTTGTTTAAGGGCACGTTGGATTTGTTTTCCTTTTTTTCTGTATTTTATTAAATTCGCTGTTCACTCATCTATGCTTTCCTGCGCACCGGCTACACACATTGACATTGACAACCAGATCATCTGCAAACAGTAGACAGTTCACTTCAGATTCTAGTAAGTGAGACAGGGTGCTGCAGACTGTACTAGTGCCCTCGCCAATTCGTTGATATATATGTTGAAGAGGGTGGTGCTCAAGCTGCATCCCTGTCTCACCCCACAGCTTTTGGAAAGAAATGTATTTTTTGCCACTTTTAACTCCACACTTGTTGTTTGTGTACATGAATTTTATAATGTCTCTCTCTCTTTCCCTCTCTTTCTCGCTCTGTCTCTCTCTCACCGTAGTGGTGCGGGTACAGGGGATCTGGGTCTGGGAGTAGAGGGCCCGTCGGAGGCTAAGATGTCCTGCAACGACAACAAAGATGGCAGCTGCAGCGTAGAGTACATTCCCTACGATGCTGGAACATATAACCTCAACATCACCTACGGAGGACAGCCTATTGTTGGTACGGAGACACACGCATACACACACTCACAGACACACGCACTGGTACATGTGTATTGTGGCGCTGCCTCTAAATTGTGGAGGTAACTAGTGAAGTTTCCAATCTGTAAAGATAGCTAGTGAAGTTCCCAATCTTTACAGCTAGCTAGTGGAGGTCCTTTTGAAGTTCTCAATGTTTACAGATACAGTTGAAGTCGGAAGTTTACATACACTTAGGTTGGAGTAATTAAATCTTGTTTTTCGATCACTCCACAAATTTCTTGTTAACAAACTATTGTTTTGGCAAGTCGGTTAGGACATCTACTTTGTGCATAACACAAGTAATGTTTCCAACAATTGTTTATAGACAGATTATTTCACTTATAATTCACTGTCTAACAATTCCAGTGGGTCAGAAGTTTACAAACACTAAGTTGACTGTGCCTTTAAAAAACTTGGAAAATTCCAGAAATTGATGTCATGGCTTTGGAAGCTACTGATAGGTGTACCTGTAGATGTATTTCAAGGACTTCCTTCAAACTCAGTGCCTCTTTGCATGACATCATGGGAAAAGCAAAAGAAATCAGCCAAGACCTCAGAAAATAAATTGTAGACCTCCACAAGTCTGGTTCATCCTTGGGAGAAATTTCCAAACGCCTGAAGGTACCACGTTCATTTGTACAAACAATAGTACCCAAGTATAAACACCATGGGACCACGCAGGCATCATACTGCTCAGGAAGGAGACGTGTTCTGTTTCCTAGAGATGAACGTACTTTGGTGCGAAAAGTGCAAATCAATCCCAGAACAACAGCAAAGGACCTTGTGAAGATGCTGGAGGAAATAGGTACAAAAGTATCTATATCCACAGTAAAATGAGTCCTATATCGACATAACCTGAAAGGCCGCTCAGCAAGGAAGAAGCCACTATTCCAAAACCGCCATAAAAAAGCCAGACTACGGTTTGCAACTGCACATGAGGACAAAGATCGTACTTTTTGGAGAAATGTCCTATGGTATTATTAAACAAAAAATGAACTGTTTGGCCATAATGACCATCGTTATGTTTGGAGGAAAAAGGGGGAGGCTTGCAAGCCGAAGAACACCATCCCAACCGTGAAGCACAGCGGTGGCAGCATCATATTGTGGGGGTGCTTTGCTGCAGGAGGGACTGGTGCACTTCACAAAATAGATGGCATCATGAGGAAGGGAAACTATGTGGATATATTGAAGCAACATTTCAAGACATCAGTCAGGAAGTTAAAGCTTGGTCGCAAATGGGTCTTCCAAATGGACAATGATCCCAAGCATACTTCCAAAGATGTAGAAAAATGGCTTAAGGACAACAAAGTCAAGGTATTGGAGTGGCCATCACAAAGCCCTGACCTCAATCCCATAGAAAATGCGTGGGCAGAATTGAAAAAGCATGTGTGAGCAAGGAGGCCTACAAACCTGATTCAGTTACACAAGCTCTGTCAGGAGGAATGGGCCAAAATTCACCCAATTTATTGTGGGAAGCTTGTGGAAGGCTACCCGAAACGTTTGACCCAAGTTAAACAATTTAATGGCAATGCTACCAAATACTAATTGAGTGTATGTGAACTCCTGACCCACTGGGAATAAAATATTATAATATCTTTAAAGATAGCTAGTGAAGTTCCCAATCTTTACAGATAGCTAGTGAAGTTCTCAATCTTTATAGATAGCTAGTAAAGTTCTCAATCTTTACAGATAGCTAGTGATGTTCTCAATCTTTACAGATAGCTAGTGATGTTCTCAATTTTTACAGATAGCTAGTGATGTTCTCAATCTTTACAGATAGCTAGTGAAGTTCCCAATCTTTACAGATAGCTAGTGATGTTCTCAATCTTTACAGATAGCTAGTGAAGTTCCCAACATGGGATAATAAAGAACTAGTACAGTATGCACACAGCCCACAGTTTATTAACCTTCCAATCCTTTTATGTTTATTTAACCTTTATTTTACTAGGCAAGTCAGTTAAGAACGTTTTACCCAAGTTAAACAATTTAATGGCAATGCTACCAAATACTAATTGAGTGTATGTGAACTCCTGGCCCACTGGGAATAAAATATTAAATAAATCATTCTCTCTACTATTGTTCTGACATTTCAGATTCTTAAAACAAAGTGGTGATCCTAACTAACCTAAGACAGTGCATTTTTATTAGGATTAAATGTCAGTAATTGTGAAAAACTGAGTTTAAATGTATTTGGCTAAGGTGTATGTAAACTTCCGACTTCAACTGTAGCTAGTAAAGGTCCCAAACTGTAAAATATCTAGTGAAGTTCTCAATCTTTAAAGATAGCTAGTGATGTTCTCAATCTTTACAGATAGCTAGTGAAGTTCTCAATCTTTACAAATAGCTAGTGAAGTTCCCAATCTTTACAGATAGCTAGTGAAGTTCCCAATCTTTACAGATAGCTAGTGAAGTTCTCAATCTTTACAAATAGCTAGTGAAGTTCTCAATCTTTACAGTTAGCTAGTGAAGTTCTCAATCTTTACAGATAGCTAGTGAAGTTCTCAATCTTTACAGATAGCTAGTGAAGTTCTCAATGTTTACAGATAGCTAGTGAAGTTCTCAATCTTTACAGTTAGCTAGTGATGTTCTCAATCTTTACAGATAGCTAGTGAAGTTCCCAATCTTTACAGTTAGCTAGTGATGTTCTCAATCTTTACAGATAGCTAGTGAAGTTCCCAACATGGGATAATAAAGAACTAGTACAGTATGCACACAGCCCACAGTTTATTAACCTTCCAATCCTTTTATGTTGATTTAACCTTTATTTTACTAGGCAAGTCAGTTAAGAACAAATTCTTATTTTCAATGACGGCCTAGGAACTAGTCTAACGCTCTAACCACTAGGCTACCTGCCGTCCCATCCTCATCAGTTTATAACAAAGTAACCCCCTCTCTCTCTCTCTCTCTCTCTCTCTCTCTCTCTCTCTCTCTCTCTCTCTCTCTCTCTCTCTCTCTCTCTCTCTCTCTCTCTCTCTCTCTCTCTCTCACTCACTCACTTCCTCTTTGTCTCTTCATTCATTTCTCTCTTTCGCTTAATCTCTCTCTATTTTTCTCTCCCTCTCTTTCTTTCTCTCCCTTCATCTCTCTCTCTCTCTTTCCGTGTTTAGGCAGTCCCTTCCAGGTGTCCGTCAGCGACATGGTGGACAGTTCTAAGGTTAAGTGCATGGGGGAGGGGCTTGGAACCAACGTGCGTGCCAACATTCCACAGGCCTTCTCCGTGGACACCT
The DNA here is from genome assembly GCA_030435695.1 of Brachymystax lenok tsinlingensis. Classification (NCBI taxonomy): domain Eukaryota; kingdom Metazoa; phylum Chordata; class Actinopteri; order Salmoniformes; family Salmonidae; genus Brachymystax; species Brachymystax lenok. The sequence goes on from CM059802.1 coordinate 560,323, forward strand.
CTAAAGCAGGAGTTGCCCCTCTACAAGTCAGAGTACAAGGACCCAAAGGTGTGTATAAGAGCCATCTATTTGAGTCTATAATCTTTGGTTCATGTGTAGAACTCTGGTTGCTCTCTCTCTTGTGTGTCTGAGTGTGTACATTTAGTGTGTGTGTGTGTGTTCTGGTGTTTTTGGTGTGTGTGTGTGTGTGTGTTCTGGTGTTTTTGGTGTGTGTGTGTGTGTTTTGATGTTTTTGGTGCGTGTGTGTGTGTGTGTGTGTGTGTGGTGTGTAGGTGTAGTGGAGCCAGTAGATTTAGTGGATAATGAAGACCAGATTCACACAGTGAACTACATCCCGACCAGAGAGGGAGCTTACTCTATCAATGTACTGTACGCTGACCAAGAGATCCCACTCAGGTAACAAACACACACAAACACATGTGTAACACACACACACATACATTGGCAACACACACACACACACACAAATAAATAAAAACACAGTTCTGATACTGCCCCCAGTCCCTACAAGGTGATTGTGTTAACTACCCATGATGCCAGTAAGGTGCGCGCCAGCGGCCCTGGTCTCAACACCACCGGAGTGCCCGCCTCTCTGCCTGTCGAGTTCACCATCGACGCCAAGGATGCAGGAGAGGGGCTGCTTGCTGTGCAGATCACTGTGAGTCCAGTTAACAAACCAATCAGTCTACTACCACTATGTCTGGATGGGTGTATTCAACAGGAGTAAACTGAGTCCTGTCAACAAAGCATCCAGCCTACCAATACATCTAATCCCACTGTGTCTAAGAGTCCTAACCTACCAATACATCTAATCCCACTGTGTCTAAGAGTCCTAACCTACCAATACATCTAATCCCACTGTGTCTAAGAGTCCTAACCTACCAATACATCTAATCCCACTGTGTCTAAGAGTCCTAACCTACCAATACATCTAATCCCACTGTGTCTAAGAGTCCTAACCTACCAATACATCTAATCCCACTGTGTCTAAGAGTCCTAACCTACCAATACATCTACTCCCACTGTGTCTAAGAGTCCTAACCTACCAATACATCTAATCCCACTGTGTCTAAGTGTCCTAACCTACCAATACATCTAATCCCACTGTGTCTAAGAGTCCTAACCTACCAATACATCTAATCCCACTGTGTCTAAGAGTCCTAACCTACCAATACATCTAATCCCACTATGTCTAAGAGTCCTAAACTACCAATACATCTAATCCTACTGTGTCTAAGAGTCCTAACCTACCAATACATCTAATCCCACTGTGTCTAAGAGTCCTAACCTACCAATACACCTAATCCCACTGTGTCTAAGAGTCCTAACCTACCAATACACCTAATCCCACTGTGTCTAAGAGTCCTAACCTACCAATACATCTAATCCCACTGTGTCTAAGAGTCCTAACCTACCAATACATCTAATCCCACTGTGTCTAAGAGTCCTAACCTACCAATACCTCTAATCCCACTGTGTCTAAGAGTCCCAACCTACCAATACATCTAATCCCACTGTGTCTAAGAGTCCTAACCTACCAATACATCTAATCCCACTGTGTCTAAGAGACCTAACCTACCAATACATCTATCCCACTGTGTCTAAGAGTCCTAACCTACCAATACATCTAATCCCACTGTGTCTAAGAGTCCTAACCTACCAATACATCTACTCCCACTGTGTTTAAAAGTCCTAACTTACCAATACATCTAATCCCACTGTGTCTAAGAGTCCTAACCTACCAATACATCTAATCCCACTGTGTCTAAGAGTCCTAACCTACCAATACATCTACTCCCACTGTGTCTAAGAGTCCTAACCTACCAATACCTCTAATCCCACTGTGTCTAAGAGTCCTAACCTACCAATACATCTAATCACACTGTGTCTAAGAGTCCTAACCTACCAATACATCTAATCCCACTGTGTCTAAGAGTCCTAACCTACCAATACATCTAATCCTACTGTGTCCAAGAGACCTAACCTACCAATACATCTAATCCCACTGTGTCTAAGAGTCCTAACCTACCAATACATCTAATCCCACTGTGTCTAAGAGACCTAACCTACCAATACATCTAATCCCACTGTGTCTAAGAGTCCTAACCTACCAATACATCTAATCCCACTGTGTCTAAGAGTCCTAACCTACCAATACATCTACTCCCACTGTGTCTAAGAGTCCTAACCTACCAATACATCTAATCCCACTGTGTCTAAGAGTCCTAACCTACCAATACATCTAATCCCACTGTGTCTAAATGTCCTAACCTACCAATACATCTAATCACACTGTGTCTAAGAGTCCTAACCTACCAATACATCTAATCCCACTGTGTCTAAGAGTCCTAACCTACCAATACATCTAATCCCACTGTGTCTAAGAGTCCTAACCTACCAATACATCTACTCCCACTGTGTCTAAGAGTCCTAACCTACCAATACCTCTAATCCCACTGTGTCTAAGAGTCCTAACCTACCAATACATCTAATCCTACTGTGTCTAAGAGTCCTAACCTACCAATACCTCTAATCCCACTGTGTCTAAGAGTCCTAACCTACCAATACCTCTAATCCCACTGTGTCTAAGAGTCCTAACCTACCAATACATCTAATCCCACTGTGTCTAAGAGACCTAACCTACCAATACATCTAATCCCACTGTGTCTAAGAGACCTAACCTACCAATACATCTAATCCCACTGTGTCTAAGAGTCCTAACCTACCAATACATCTAATCACACTGTGTCTAAGAGTCCTAACCTACCAATACATCTACTCCCACTGTGTCTAAGAGTCCTAACCTACCAATACATCTAATCCCACTGTGTCTAAGAGTCCTAACCTACCAATACATCTAATCCCGCTGTGTCTAAATGTCCTAACCTACCAATACATCTAATCACACTGTGTCTAAGAGTCCTAACCTACCAATACATCTAATCCCACTGTGTCTAAGAGTCCTAACCTACCAATACATCTAATCCCACTGTGTCTAAGAGTCCTAACCTACCAATACATCTACTCCCACTGTGTCTAAGAGTCCTAACCTACCAATACCTCTAATCCCACTGTGTCTAAGAGTCCTAACCTACCAATACATCTAATCCTACTGTGTCTAAGAGTCCTAACCTACCAATACTCTAATCCCACTGTGTCTAAGAGACCTAACCTACCAATACATCTAATCCCACTGTGTCTAAGAGTCCTAACCTACCAATACATCTAATCCCACTGTGTCTAAGAGTCCTAACCTACCAATACATCTAATCCCGCTGTGTCTAAATGTCCTAACCTACCAATACATCTAATCACACTGTGTCTAAGAGTCCTAACCTACCAATACATCTAATCCCACTGTGTCTAAGAGTCCTAACCTACCAATACATCTAATCCCACTGTGTCTAAGAGTCCTAACCTACCAATACATCTACTCCCACTGTGTCTAAGAGTCCTAACCTACCAATACCTCTAATCCCACTGTGTCTAAGAGTCCTAACCTACCAATACATCTAATCCTACTGTGTCTAAGAGTCCTAACCTACCAATACTCTAATCCCACTGTGTCTAAGAGTCCTAACCTACCAATACCTCTAATCCCACTGTGTCTAAGAGTCCTAACCTACCAATACATCTAATCCCACTGTGTCTAAGAGTCCTAACCTACCAATACATCTAATCCCACTGTGTCTAAGAGACCTAACCTACCAATACATCTAATCCCACTGTGTCTAAGAGACCTAACCTACCAATACATCTAATCCCACTGTGTCTAAGAGACCTAACCTACCAATACATCTAATCCCACTGTGTCTAAGAGTCCTAACCTACCAATACATCTAATCCCACTGTGTCTAAGAGTCCTAACCTACCAATACATCTAATCCCACTGTGTCTAAGGGTCCTAGCCAGGTGTAGGAGACGGTATGCGTACCAAGGTCACGGGCGGGCTAGCCTATAGTTTGTCTGTCTCATCTCCATGGTGACCTCATCTGTCGGACTGTCTCGATGTTTACCTAATCTGACTGTCTGTTTCCATGGTGACTGTCTCCAGGACCCAAAGGGGAAGTCTAAGAAGGCCAGTCTCTGTGACAACCAGGACGGGACCTATCTGGTATCGTATGTACCTGACATGGCAGGTCGTTACACCGTACTGATAAAGTATGGAGGGGACGAGATCCCTTACTCCCCCTACCACATCAGGGCTCTACCTACTGGAGATGCCAGCAAGTGTACCGTCACAGGTAGGACACACATTGACTGTATGTAACTGTATCGACTGATTACTTGTGCATTAGTGTGCCCTCCTCCCTTCCTCTTCCCCTCCTTCACTCTTCCATCACATTCATCCCTCCATTTGGAGCACCAGTTGTTGCCTCTTATTGTTTTTGTCACTGTTTCGCTCCCCTGCTACCACCCTTCACCTTCTCAGTGTCAATCGGCGGCCACGGCCTGGGTAAAAACACTTGGATGATAGATCCACTAGTCTGGTCTGGTCTTGTTCCGTCTCTGGTCTGTTACTTTGCTACTTCAGGCTGTTTAAATCTGCATGCAGAGTTTTATAGTTCAACTGGCTCCTTTTCCTGATCTCTCTCTCTCTCTCTCTCTCTCAATTTAAGGGCTTTATTGGCATGGGAAACACATGTTTACATTGCCAAAGCAAGTGAAGTAGATAAGAAAACAAAAGTGAAATAAACAATAAAAATGAACAGTAAACTTTGCACTCACAGAAGTTGCAAAATATGTCATTAAAATGTCATATTATGTCTATCTACAGTGTTGTGATGATGTGCAAATAGTTAAAGTACGAAAGGGCAAATTAATCAGCAAGATAAATAAATAAATACAGTATGGGGTTGAGGTAGTTGGATGGCTTGTTTACAGATGGGCTATATACAGGTGCAGAGATCTGTGAGCTGCACTGACAGCTGGTGCTTAAAAACCTCTTAAGCATCATGAAGGAGCGCCGGCCGCGCTAGCGCCCCCCCGTTCCCGACATTACCCGGTGAAATGTAAGGCGCCAAATTCAAATTCCAAAAGTTGAATTATTAAACATTCATCAATATACAATTGTTGCATAGTCATCAAAAGCTCTGATTCTTGGCAATATCACATCGTTGTCAGATTTCAAAAAGGCTTCACGGCGAAAGCACAACATTTGATTGTTTAAGGATAGCACCTCACATATTTTTCACATTAGCATAAATTCATATCCAGAGCGGGTCACACAAAACCCATATAAGAGCTAAAATAAATCACTTACCTTTTGAAGAACTTCTGCTGAGGGCATCCCAAGTGTCCAAGGAAGACATCCAATGGTTCTTTTGTTAGAAAAAGTCAATTATTACATCCATAAATCTCAGTTTGGATTGCGCGTTTTGTTCAGAAAATCCACCGTCGAGTTGCCCATTGAACCGTGAACCACGTTCAAAGTATACCTATCAACTTTGTCCAAACAAATCAAACATCATTTATAATGTATCCTTAGGTCCTTAGGTGCACAATATTTCAACCGGATGATAACCTGAACGATAGGAAAGGAAAAAACCAAAGAACGCGCGAGACCGTGAACACGCATGTCATTCTATTGACTTCCTGGGTCCACTTCTAAATTCTTCTTCTATTCGTTTCTAATTCAACCTAACGTCTTGATACCCTGTCTACAGACTCTTGACATCCAGTGGAATCCATAGGTACTGCAGTCTGAGTCCTAGATAACAGCAAATCCCATAGGCAGCTTGGAGAAAAAGGTCATCTAAAAAACAAATGCAAATCCGAATGGATTTTCCTGTGGTTTTCGCCTGCTATATCAGTTCTGTTATACTCACAGACATTATTTTAACGGTTTTAGAAACATCAGAGTGTTTCCTATCTAATAGTACTATGTGCATATACTATTTTCTGGGCCTGAGTGGCAGGCATTTTACTTTGGGCACGCCAGACTCTCCAAAACCGACACCTCAGCTCCCTAAGAGGTTAAAGCTAGTGAGGGAAATATGAGTCTCCAGCTTCAGGGATTTTTGCAGTTTGTTCCAGTCATTGGCAGCAGAGAACTGGAAGGAAAGGCGGCCAAAGGAGGAATTGGCTTTGGGGGTGACCAGTGAAATATACCTGCTGGAGCGGGTGCTACGGGTGGGTGCTGCTATGGTGACCAGTGAGCTGAGATAAGGCGGGGCTTTACCTAGCAGAGACTTGTAGATGACCTGGAGCTAGTGGGTTTGGCGACGAGTATGAAGCGAGGGCCAGCCAACGAGAGCATACAGGTCGCAGTGGTGGGTTGTATATGGGGCTTTGGTGACAAAATGGATGGCACTGTGATAGACTGCATCCAATTTGTTGAGTAGAGTGTTGGAAGCTATTTCATAAATGACATCGCCGAAGTCGAGGATCGGTAGGATGGTCAGTTTTACGAGGTTATGTTTGGCAGCATGCGTGAAGGATGCTTTGCTGCGAAATAGGAAGCCGATTCTAGATTTAATTTTGGATTGGAGATGCTTAATGTGAGTCTGGAAGGAGAGTTTACAGTCTAACCAGACACCTAGGTATTTGTAGTTTTCCACATATTCTAAGTCAGAACCGTCCAGAGTAGTGATGCTGGACGGGCGGGCAGGTGCGGGCAGTGATCGGTTGAAGAGCATGCATTTAGTTTTACTTGCATTTAAGAGCAGTTGGAGGCCACGGAAGAAGAGTTGTATGGCATTGAAGCTCGTCTGGAGAGTTGTTAACACAGTGTCCAAAGAAGGGCCTGGGGTTTACAGAATGGTGTCGTCTGCATAGAGGTGGATCAGAGAATCACCAGCAGCAAGAGCAACATCATTAATGTATACAGAGAAGAGAGCCGGCCGGAGAATTGAACCCTGTGGCACCCCCATAGAGACTGCCAGAGGTCCGGACAACAGGCCCTCCGATTTGACACACTGAACTCTAGCAGAGAAGTAGTTGGTGAACCAGGCGAGGCAATCATTAGAGAAACCAAGGCTGTTGAGTCTGCCAATAAGAAAGTGGTGATTGACAGAGTCGAAAGCCTTGGCCAGGTCGATGAATACGGCTGCACAGTAATGTCTCTTATTGATGGAGGTTATTATATCGTTTAGGACCTTGAGCGTGGCTGAGGTGCACCCATGACCAGCTCTGAAACCAGATTGCATAGCGGAGAAGGTACGGTGGGATTCGAAATGGTCGTTAATCTGTTTGTTAACTTGGCTTTCGAAGACATTAGAAAGGCAGGGTAGGATAGATGTATGTCTGTAGCAGTTTGGGTCTAGAGTGTCTCCCCCTTTGAAGAGGGGGATGACCGCGGCAGCTTTCCAATCTTTGGGAATCTCCGACGATACGAAAGAGAGGTTGAACAGGCTCGTAATAGGGGTTGCAACATTTTCGGTAGATCATTTTAGAAAGAGAGGGTCCAGATTGTCTAGCCCAGCTGATTTGTAGGGGTCCATATTTTGTAGCTCTTTCAGAACATCTGTTATCTGGATTTGGGTGAAGGAGAAATGGGGAGGCTTGGGCGACATGCTGTGGGGAGGGCAGGGCTGTTGACCGGGGTAGGGGTAGGCAGGTGGAAAGCATGGCCAGCCGTAGAAAAATTTAAGTTTATCTAACTCTACATAATTTTTTGTAAAAACATCCTGAAAAATGTGGGAGCTCATCTGCTCATGACCTCTCTTTCTCTCTCTCTCTCTCTCTCTCTCTCTCTCTCTCTCTCTCTCTCTCTCAATTCAATTCAATATGCTTTTTTGGCATGACGTAACAATGAACATATTGCCAACGCTTGCTTTGGATATTTACAATATGAACATCATTAATAATAATAATCACTATTGTCAATGGGATAACAGTAACAACCATACATTGAACAATAACAATAAGCATAGAGGCCATGTGCAGGTTGATTGGTCTGTCAGACATTGTCCCTCATCTTATGGCAGGCAGCAATGTAGTGCGCTGCCAACCCACAGCTCTCTGCGTCCTCCCCCAACAGGATGGGTAGCCTATCCTTATCAGAGAGGTCTTTAAAACCTGGAATAAGGGTTTCAAATTTGGGGAAATTTGCAGCTCTGTCTCAGGTTCTGCTGTGGTGCAGTGGTTGCACAGCCTTTCCTCTACAGGGAGCCAGGTTAGGCGGCAGGTAGCCTAGTGGTTAGAGCGTTGGACTTGTAACCGGAGGGTTGCAAGTTCGAATCCCCGAGCTGACAAGGAAAAAATCTGTCGTTCTGCCCCTGAACAAGGCAGTTAACCCACTGTTCCCGGGCGCCGAAGGCGTGGATGTCGATTAAGGCAGCCCCGCACCTCTCTGATTCAGAGGGTTGGGTTAAATCACGGAAGAAACATTTCGGTTGAAGGCATTCGGTTGTACAACTGACTAATAATGGTGACTTTGACTTTGACCTTTGACTTTGGTTTTCCTGTGTCTACCCTTCTCAATGGCAAGGCTGTGCTCACTGAGCCTGTACTTTGTCAAGGTTTTGATAATTAACCATGGTCAAATAGTTTGCCACAGTGTACACTCTCTCTCTCTTTCTTTCTCTCTCTCGTCTAATAACTAATGTAGTCATGGTGACATTGTGTTCCCTATAGTGTGTAGTGTAGTCTAACAGTAGAAGATGGCATGGTGACATTGTGTTCCCTATAGTGTATAGTGCTTTATGGAGAATAGGGCTCATGGGATCATGGAGATGATGCATGGATGACCTGTGGGAGGGAGGGTCAGACTTTCTCTGTGTGTCTGACTATTTCCCCCTATCTCTCCATCCCTCCATCCCTCCATCTCTCCACCTCTCCATCCCTCCATCCCTCCATCCCTCCATCTCTCCATCCCTCCACCTCTCCATCCCTCCATCTCTCCATCTCTCCATCCCTCCACCTCTCCGCCCCTCCATCCCTCCATCCCTCCATCTCTCCATCCCTCCATCCCTCCATCCCTCCACCTCTCCATCCCTCCACCTCTCCGCCTCTCCATCCCTCCATCCCTCCATCCCTCCACCTCTCCGCCCTCCATCCCTCCATCCCTCCGCCTCTCCATTCCTCCATCCCTCCACCTCTCCATCCCTCCATCTCTCCATCTCTCCATCCCTCCACCTCTCCATCCCTCCATCCCTCCATCCCTCCACCTCTCCATCCCTCCATCCCTCCATCTCTCCATCTCTCCACCTCTCCGCCTCTCCATCCCTCCATCCCTCCACCTCTCCATCCCTCCATCCCTCCACCTCTCCACCTCTCCACCTCTCCATCCCTCCACCTCTCCATCCCTCCATCTCTCCATCTCTCCATCCCTCCATCCCTCCATCTCTCCACCTCTCCATCCCTCCATCTCTCCACCTCTCCATCCCTCCATCCCTCCATCTCTCCATCCCTCCACCTCTCCGCCTCTCCATCCCTCCATCCCTCCATCCCTCCTTCCCTCCATCCCTCCACCTCTCCATTCCTCCATCCCTCCACCTCTCCATCCCTCCACTCCTCCATTCCTCCACCTCTCCACCTCTCCATCCCTCCATTCCTCCACATCTCCATTCCTCCACCTCTCCATCCCTCCACCTCTCCACCTCTCCATCCCTCCATTCCTCCATTCCTCCACCTCTCCACCTCTCCACTCCTCCATTCCTCCACCTCTCCACCTCTCCATTCCTCCATTCCTCCACCTCTCCATCCCTCCATTCCTCCATTCCTCCATTCCTCCATCCCTCCATCCCTCCACCTCTCCATCCCTCCACCTCTCCACCTCTCCACCTCTCCATTCCTCCATTCCTCCACCTCTCCACCTCTCCATTCCTCCGCCTCTCCATCCCTCCACCTCTCCACCTCTCCATTCCTCCATTCCTCCATTCCTCCACCTCTCCATCCCTCCATCCCTCCACCTCTCCATTCCTCCATTCCTCCATTCCTCCACCTCTCCGCCTCTCCATCCCTCCATTCCTCCACCTCTCCATCCCTCCACCTCTCCATCCCTCCACCTCTCCACCTCTCTACCTCTCCATTCCTCCATTCCTCCACCTCTCCACCTCTCCATTCCTCCGCCTCTCCATCCCTCCACCTCTCCACCTCTCCACCTCTCCACCTCTCCATTCCTCCATTCCTCCATTCCTCCATTCCTCCATCCCTCCATTCCTCCATTCCTCCATTCCTCCACCTCTCCATCCCTCCATCCCTCCACCTCTCCATTCCTCCATTCCTCCACCTCTCCGCCTCTCCATCCCTCCATTCCTCCATTCCTCCGCCTCTCCATCCCTCCACCTCTCCACCTCGCCATTCCTCCATCCCTCCATCCATCCATTCCTCCATTCCTCCATTCCTCCATTCCTCCACCTCTCCATTCCTCCGCCTCTCCATCCCTCCATTCCTCCACCTCTCCATCCCTCCATCCCTCCATTCCTCCACCTTTCCATTCCTCCATCCCTCCATTCCTCCATTCCTCCACCTCTCCATCCCTCCATCCCTCCATTCCTCCACCTCTCCACCTCTCCATTCCTCCACCTCTCCATTCCTCCACCTCTCCATCCCTCCATTCCTCCATTCCTCCACCTCTCCACCTCTCCATTCCTCCACCTCTCCATTCCTCCATCCCTCCATTCCTCCATTCCTCCACCTCTCCACCTCTCCATCCTTCCATCCCTCCATTCCTCCATTCCTCCCTCTCTCCATCCCTCCACCTCTCCACCTCTACACCTCTCCATCCCTCCATCCCTCCATCCCTCCATTCCTCCATACCTCTCCATCCCTCCATCCCTCCATCCCTCCATTCCTCCATCCCTCCATCCCTCCATTCCTCCATCCCTCCACCTCTCCACCTCTCCATCCCTCCATCCCTCCATCCCTCCATTCCTCCATACCTCTCCATCCCTCCATTCCCTCCATTCCTCCATCCCTCTATTCCTCCATTCCTCCATCCCTCCACCTCTCCACCTCTCCATCCCTCCATCCCTCCATCCCTCCATTCCTCCATTCCTCCATTCCTCCACCTCTCCATTCCTCCACCTCTCCACCTCTCCATCCCTCCATCCCTCCATTCCTCCATTCCTCCATTCCTCCACCTCTCCACCTCTCCACCTCTCCATTCCTCCATTCCTCCACCTCTCCACCTCTCCACTCCTCCATTCCTCCACCTCTCCACCTCTCCATCCCTCCATCCCTCCATTCCTCCATTCCTCCATTCCTCCACCTCTCCACCTCTCCATTCCTCCATTCCTCCATTTCTCCACCTCTCCATCCCTCCATTCCTCCACCTCTCCACCTTTCCATTCCTCCACCTCTCCATCCCTCCATTCCTCCACCTCTCCATCAATCCATCTCTCCACCTCCACCTCTCCACTCCTCCATTCCTCCATTCCTCCACCTTTCTCAGGAGCTGGTGTGGGTCCGACCATCCAGAGCGGCGAGCAGACCGTCATCACTGTGAACGCAAAGGCTGCTGGAAAAGGAAAGGTGAAGATGGACTATTGGTGAAATCATAGAAAGATTCTGTTTCTTCTATTTCTATGGTTTAGGGTAAGAGATAGGGTTAGAGTTAGAGCTAGGTTAGTTAGAGTTAGAGTTAGGATTAGAGTTAGGTTTAGAGTTAGGAGTTCTTCCCTCCTCTCTCCTCTCTAGGTGATGTTCCTCTCCACCCCCTCCCTCCTCTCTCCTCTCTAGGTGACGTTCCTCTCCACCCCCTCTCTCCTCTCTAGGTGACGTTCCTCTCCACCCTCTCCACCCCCTCCCTCCTCTCTCTCCTCTCTAGGTGACGTTCCTCTCCACCCCCTCTCTCCTCTCTAGGTGACGTTCCTCTCCACCCTCTCCCTCCTCTCTCCTCTCTAGGTGACGTTCCTCTCCACCCTCTCCCTCCTCTCTCTCCTCTCTAGGTGACGTTCCTCTCCACCCCCTCCCTCCTCTCTCCTCTCTAGGTGACGTTCCTCTCCCTCCTCTCTCCTCTCTAGGTGACGTGCAGTGTGTGTACCCCAGAAGGAGTTGAGTTAGATGTAGACGTGGTGGAGAATGAGGATGGAACCTTTGATATCTTCTACACCGCCCCCCAGCCAGGAGATTACTGTATCTGCGTTCGCTTTGGAGGGGAACTCATCCCTAACAGCCCCTTCCTGGTCACGGTACGAAACTCATCCCCAACAGCCCCTTCCTAGTCACGGTACGAAACTCATCTCCAACAGCCCCTTCCTGGTCACGGTACGTAACTCATCCCCAACAGCCCCTTCCTAGTCACGGTACGAAACTCATCTCCAACAGCCCCTTCCTGGTCACGGTACGAAACTCATCCCCAACAGCCCCTTCCTAGTCACGGTACGAAACTCATCTCCAACAGCCCCTTCCTAGTCACGGTACGAAACTCATCTCCAACAGCCCCTTCCTGGTCACGGTATGTAACTCATCCCCAACAGCCCCTTCCTAGTCACGGTACGAAACCCATCCCCAACAACCCCTTCCTAGTCACGGTAAGTAGAGCGAGACATACACACACACACACGGACATGGACACACGCAGTCAGACACAGAGTCACATACAGATACACACAGATGTACATCAGACCTGGGTTCAAATACATGTTTATTTGTAAAAACCAAATAGATTTTTAAATACTTATTTCATATAACTAGGTTAAATACTTAGGGTAAATAACTGGGTTATTTACAAACTAACATCTCTTCTATTCCTCTCTACTCCCCTCCTCCCTCTCCTCCTCCCTCCTTCCTTCTCCTCCCTCCTTCCCATCCCTCCCCTCCTCCCTCTCCTCATTCCTCCTTCCCCTCCCCTCCTCCTCCTCTCCTCCCTCCCTCCTCCCTCCCTCCCTCCCTCCCTCCCTCCCTCCCTTCCCTCCCTCCCTCCCTCCCTCCCCTCCCCTCCTCCCTCTCCTCCTTCCCTTCCCCTCCTCCCTCCCCTCATCCCTCCTTCCCCTCCCCTCCTCCCTCCTACTTCCCCTCTCCTCCTCCCTCCTCCCCCTCAGGCATTGGAAGGAGCCCCCTCAGATCAGCTCCTCCAACAGAAACAACTACCACAGTACCACAGTCAACAACCCTCGGTTCGTGTCTCTCCCCTCCCCTCTCCTCTCCTCTAACCCCCTTTCCACGCTTCTTGTCTCTCTCCACACAGGAGGATTAGTGGCCATTTTGAGAATCATAATGTGACTCCACATTTGACAAAATGGCCGCCGTGTGTATACATATCGTCTGTCTGCTGCTTATGTTATGATGTAATTCTCTCAGTGTCAATGCTGGTGGTTTTATTTTCTTCATCATCATCATCATCATCATCTTGTGTGTTGTACCTCATGTTTTGGTGTTCTCATTTCAGCTACAGTCTATTCTGCTGTGTGTACCTGCATACCTCACCCCTCCTCACCCAACCCCATACCTCACCCCTCCTCACCCCTCCTCCCCCAACCCCATACCTCACCCCTCCTCACCCAACCCCATACCTCACCCATCCTCACCCAACCACATACCTCACCCCCCTCACCAACCACATACCTCACCCCTCCTCCCCCTCACCCAACCCCATACCTCACCCCTCCTCACCCAACCCCATACCTCACCCCTCCTCACCCAACCCCATACCTCACCCCTCCTCACCCCCTCACCAACCCCATACCTCACCCCTCCTCACCCAACCCCATACCTCACCCCTCCTCACCCCTCCTCCCCCAACCCCATACCTCACCCCTCCTCACCCAACCCCATACCTCACCCATCCTCACCCAACCACATACCTCACCCCCCTCACCAACCACATACCTCACCCCTCCTCCCCCTCACCCAACCCCATACCTCACCCCTCCTCACCCAACCCCATACCTCACCCCTCCTCACCCAACCCCATACCTCACCCCTCCTCACCCCCTCACCAACCCCATACCTCACCCCTCCTCACCCAACCCCATACCTCACCCTCCTCACCCAACCCCATACCTCACCCCTCCTCACCCCCTCACCAACCCCATACCTCACCCCTCCTCACCCAACCCCATACCTCACCCCTCCTCACCCCCCCACCAACCCCATACCTCACCCCTCCTCACCCAACCCCGTACCTCAGTCCCTCACCCCTCGTTGACCTCTGTCCTCTAGGCAACAGACCGGCCAATGGGAATGAATGGTTTGGACGTTGCTGGACTCCGGCCGTTTGATCTGATCATCCCCTTCACCATACAGAATGGAGAGATCACAGGTACACACACACACACACACACATACAAAACACACACACACAAAACACACACACACACACACACACACACACACACATACACAAAACACACACACACACAAAACAAACAAAACAAACAAAACAAAACAGGTTTAAGAAGCAGAGACCGGATGAAGTCCTCAGATTTTTTTTAACGACTTCTAATAAAAACCAACAACAAGGTCTGCCTGTCTAACCGTTATTTCGTCCCCCAGGTGACGTGCGCATGCCGTCAGGTAGGACAGCCAAGCCAGACATCACAGACGATAAGGACGGGACAGTAAAGGTTAAATACGCTCCAACTGAGGCCGGCCTGCACGAGATGGACATCAAATACGACGGGATACACATCCCTGGTACGAACAACACACACTATACACACTAACATTAACACGCACACGATAACTGTGGGTAAGCCAGTTCACTATCAAAATCAAATCAAATTTAATCGGTCACATACACATGGTTAGCAGATGTTATTGTGGGTGTAGTTAAATGCTTGTGTTTCTAGCTCCAACAGTTTTTGTTTCATTAGACAAGAAGACATTTCTTTGTCCCCATGTGCATGAGACAGAATGCGTCTCCTTCCTGAGTGGTATGACGGCTGCGTGGTCCCATGGTGTTTATACTTGCATACTATTGTTTGTACAATTGAACGTGGTACCTTCAGGTGTTTGGAAATTGCTCCCAAGGATGAACCAGACTTGTGGAGGTCTACAATTTATTTTCTGAGGTCTTGGCTGATTTCTTTTGATTTTCCCATGATGTCAAGCAAAGAGGCACTGAGTTTGAAGGTAGGCCTTGAAATAACATCCACAGGTACACCTCCTGTTGACTCAAATTATGTAAATTAGCCAATCAGAAGCTTCTAAAGCCATGACATTTTCTGGAATTTTCCAAGCTGTTTAATGGCACAGTCAACTTAGTGTATGTAAACTTATGACCCACTGGAATTGTGATACAGTGAATTATAAGTGAAATAATCTCTCTGTAAACAATTGTTGGAAAAATGACTTGTGTCATGCACAAAGTAGATGTCCTCACCGACTTGCCAAAACTATAGTTTGTTAACAAGAAATTTGTGTAGTGGTTGAAAAACGAGTTTTAATGACTCCAACCTAAGTGTATGTAAACTTCCGACTTCAACTGTATACGGACGAGCAATGTTAGAGCGACATAGACTAATAATAGTATAGAATATGGTATATACATATGAGATGAGTAATGCAAGATAGGTACAGGCAGTGGCTCGGGTGGTTGTCCTTGATCGTTTTGGGTCTTCCTGTGACATCGGGTGCCGTAGGTGTCCGGGAGGGCAGGTAGTTTGCCCCCGGTGATGCGTTGTGCAGACCTCACTACCCTCTGGAGAGCTCTGCAGTTTTAGCCAGTGCAGTTGCCGTACCAGGCGGTGATACAGCCCAACAGGATGCTCTCGATTGTGCATCTGTAAAAGTTAGTGAGGGTTTTAGGTGACAAGACACATTTCTTCAGCCTCCTGAGGTTGAAGAGGCGCTGTTGCGCCTTCTTCACCATACTGTCTGTGTGGGTGGACCATTTCAGTTTGTCAGTGATGTGTACGCCGAGGAACTTAAAACATTCTCCACTGCTGTCCCGTCAATGTGGATAGGGGGGTCCTCCCTCTGCTGTTTCCTGAAGTCCACGATCATCTCCTTTGTTTTGTTGACGTTGAGTGAGAGGTTATTTTCCTGACACCACACTCCCAGAGCCTCACCTCCTCCTCTGATAGACATTCACATGAATCTCTTTATTTAGAGGGTTGTTGGTTGTTGAGTCAAAGGTGTTCCTAACATGGATTGACTCAGGGGGTGAATACTTATCAAATCAAGGTATATTAGTGTTTTATTTTTCATTAATCTTCCACTTTGACATTCTAGAGTATGTTGTGTAGATCGAGACAAGAAATTACAATTAAATCTGTTTTAATACCACTTTGTAACATAATAAAATGTGAAGATATCCAAGGGGGGTGAATACTTATGATACTCACTGTAAACTGTATAATTAACTCAACAATACCAATAACACCACTCGCTCAATCATACCACTTTAGAGTCTATATTTTAGGAAAAGAGGAAGTTATTTCAGAATATTTAGGACTCTTAGCTTCTACATCTAAATTGCTTGCTGTTTGTGGTTTTAGGCTGCGATTCTATATAGCACTATGTGACATTGGCTGATGTAAAAAGGACTTTATAAATACATTTGATTGATTGATTAGCTGGCCAAGAACCTCTCCTGTGATAGCTAACAGTATTGGTCTGTATCTGGAAGGAGCCCTCTCTCTCTCTCTCTCTCTCTCTCTCTCTCTCTCTCCTCCCCTCTCTCTCTCTCTCTCTCTCATCCCCTCTCTCTCCCTCCTCTCCCCTCTCTCTCCCTCCTCTCCCCTCTCTCTCCACTCTCTCTCTCTCTCTCTCTCTCTCTCTCTCTCTCTCTCTCTCTCTCTCTCTCTCTCTCTCTCTCTCTCTCTCTCTCTCTCTCTCTCTCTCTCTCTCTCTCTCTCTCTCTCTCTCTCTCATCCCCTCTCTCTCCCTCCTCTCCCCTCTCTCCCCTCTCTCTCCTCCCCTCTCTCTCCACTCTCTCCCCTCTCTCCCTCTCTCTCCTCTCCTCTCTCTCCTCTCTCTCTCTATCTCTCTCATCCCCACTCTCTCCCCTCTCTCTCCTCTCTTTCTGTAACAGGTTGTCCCCTCCAGTTCTATGTGGACTATGTGAACAGCGGGAACATCAGTGCGTACGGACCGGGCCTGATCCACGGGACCGTCAACAAACCTGCTGTCTTCACCGTCAACACCAAGGATGCAGGAGAGGGTAGGACACACACACAAGCACAGAGTTGATGTGTAGAATTCATATATTGTATAACTTTTCTCTCTCTCTCCTGTGTGTGTAGGTGGTCTGTCGCTGGCCATCGACGGTCCATCTCAAGCCGACATCAGCTGTGTGGATAACCAGGATGGAACATGCTCTGTGTCCTACCTGCCTGTCCTACCTGGAGAGTACAGCATCCTGGTCAAATACAACGACAAACACATCCCAGGCAGCCCATTCTCCGCCTGCATCACAGGTAACACACTCTTTAATGTTTATGTGAAAAATGGGGACATGAGAATGTGTGGATGTAAGGGACGTACAAAATAGCCTTGTGTGGACTCTGAAAAACATTTCAATGGACCCCCCTGCCGTGTCTGTATCTAAGTGACGGCTTTGCTGCTGACATCCCATAATAATAATATTCTCTCTGTCTCCTAGGTGATGACTCTATGAGGATGTCCCATCTGAAGGTGGGCTCTGCTGCTGACATCCCATAATAATAATATTCTCTCTGTCTCCTAGGTGATGACTCTATGAGGATGTCCCATCTGAAGGTGGGCTCTGCTGCTGACATCCCATAATAATAATATTCTCTCTGTCTCCTAGGTGATGACTCTATGAGGATGTCCCATCTGAAGGTGGGCTCTGCTGCTGACATCCCATAATAATAATATTCTCTCTGTCTCCTAGGTGATGACTCTATGAGGATGTCCCATCTGAAGGTGGGCTCTGCTGCTGACATCCCATTGGACATCGGAGAGCTGGACCTGAGTCAGCTGACTGCTTCTCTGACCACGCCCTCAGGCCAGGAGGAACCCTGCCATCTCAAGATGCTCCGCAACGGACACGTCGGTCAGTGTGTGTGTTGGGGCACATGGTGTGTGTTCCTCTGTTAAACAGAAACAGACTATCAACAGTCATTTGTCTGATTTAAAATGCCTCAGCCATGAGTCCAACTATAAAAATACAATACAGTATACCAACAGATTGTGGTCCTCATTCTCAGAAGCTCCACTGCCTCTAACTTCCCTGCTCCAGGCATCTCATTTGTTCCCAAGGAGATTGGAGAGCACCTGGTGAACATCAAGAAGAATAGACACCATATTCCCAGCAGCCCCATCGCTGTGATGATCAGCCAATCAGGGATCGGCGACGCTAGCCGGGTGCGTGTGACTGGCCAGGGCCTCAGCGAGGCCAAAACCTTCGAACACGCTGAGTTCATCATCGACACACGCAAAGCAGGTCAGTGATGGTGTTTGGTGAGTTCATCGACACACGTGAAGCAGGTCAGTGATGGTGCGTGTTTGGTGAGTTCATCGAAACACGCGAAGCAGGTCAGTGATGGTGTTTGGTGAGTTCATCATCGACACACGTGAAGCAGGTCAGTGATGGTGTGTGTTTGGTGAGTTCGTCATCGGCACACATGAAGCAGGTCAGTGATGGTGTTTGGTGAGTTCATCATCGACACACATGAAGCAGATCAGTGATGGTGTGTGTTTGGTGAGTTCATCATCGACACACGCGAAGCAGGTCAGTGATGGTGTGTGTTTGGTAAGTTCATCATCGATTCACGCGAAGCAGGTCAGTGATGGTGTGTGTTTGGTGAGTTCGTCATCGACACGCGAAGTAGGTCAGTGATGGTGTTCGGTGTGTTCATCATCGACACGCGAAGCAGGTCAGTGATGGTGTGTGTTTGGTGAGTTCGTCTTCGGCACATGCGAAGCAGGTCAGTGATGGTGTTTGGTGAGTTCATCATCGACCCCCGCGAAGCAGGTCAGTGATGGTGCGTGTTTGGTGAGTTCATCGACACACGCGAAGCAGGTCAGTGATGGTGCGTGTTTGGTGAGTTCATCGACACACGCGAAGCAGGTCAGTGATGGTGTTTGGTGAGTTCATCATCGACCCCTGCGAAGCAGGTCAGTGATGGTGCGTGTTTGGTGAGAGAAACATTTAACTTTAGATTTTTTTATTAAAAAGAGTTGACATTTTACATGTTGATTTTAAATTGTGTGGGTATCCTTCTCTTGATACACTTTATACAAGAGATCTTGACCCCAATAGTAATGAGTAAATATAGCTGCGAGCAGCAATGAACGGGGTTCACAGGATGACAGAAAGGACACAATATCAGATGGGTAACAAAGCAACACTATCATGTAGGAAATATGTGACCTGATTCAGGAAACTAGGCTTATGTCGCAAGTCACAACTTCACAGGAGAGGCTTGAACGTAAAAAATATGTATTTATCAAAATGCTTTTTTTGGCAGAAATGCCTTCTCGAACATGTGAACTTTCATGTGCCCTAATATCAAACTTGTATGCCATCTGTAAATATGAATACAATTGTTAAATTACGAGCCTAGTTGGTTTAGCCACAGAAAAAGTGAGCAACCTTCCCGCAAGCCATGATTGGCTGAGATAATGAGTGGGCTGGACATGCCGAGAGATGAGTTTGGATTGGTCTGCCATATAGCACGGGTCTGTCTTTTGGAGCAGGTCAGTAAGTCTAGGTAATCGTGTCAAACGCTGCTTTATTTTAACGACTCAAATACCAGTGGGTCGCTAGCGGGGATCATCCCGACACTACTAGCAAAAACCTGTAGCGCCAGATTTAAAATCCGAAAATTGAATTATTAAACATCCAGCTATATACAAGTGTTCCATACTCATCAAAGCTCTGTTTCTAGGCAATATCACAGCGTTGTCAGATTTCAAAAAGGCTTTACGGCGAAAGCAGCACATTCATTTGTTTGAGGGTAGCACCTCACATATTTTCCAATAGCCATGTATCGATTAGCAATCATGGCACACACATAACACATTTCACAGCGAAAACAAAGTAATTACCTGTTGAAGAACTTCTGCTGAGGTCTTCCTAAGTGTCCAACGAAGACAATCCATGGTTCTTTTGTTAGAAAAAGTAACGTCTTTTATCCATAAATCCTCCATTTGGTTCATGCGTTATAATCAGAAACGACAGCCTCCATTACTCCTTTGAAACTCGGCGCCGACTCGTTAAAATTATACCTATAAACTTGTCCAAAAACAATCAAACATAGTTTTAAATGTATCCTTAGGAACCCTTTTACGTATATGTACTATTATAAATCAGCCGAATATAAACTGAACGCTAAAAGCGATAAATAAGGCACAGCGCGCCTTCTCATGCACGCCAAGACTCTGAAGAGTTTTCATAACGTGGTCTCTCGTTCCATGCTGTTTTTCAATGGCCGAAATTCCCAAGATGGAGTAAAACACCGTCTCGTGGTTGATGACATCATAAGGAAGCGACGTGCACTGAGTTCACATGCCTATATATGGTCATTTTGGATAGGAGGGGCTCAAAATGAGCAATGTGTCAAAATGACTTTTTTCAGGACAGAGATTCCTCAGGGTTTTGCCTGCCAAATGCGTTCTGATTGACCCACAGACAAATGGTTAACAGTTTTGGAAAATTCAGAGTGTTTCCTATCCAATGGTACTAAATATATGCATATCCCATTTTCTGGGCCTAAATGGGAGGCATTTTACTTTGGGCACGCCAGGCTCTCCAAAACAGTCAGTTTTGCTGCTGGAGCCGGTGAAGTTAAGTATGGTTCCCAATCAGAGACAACGATAGACAGCTGTCCCTGATTGAGAGCCATACTTAGCCAAAACAAAGAAATACAAATAGAACATAGAATGCCCACCCCAAATCACACCCTGACCAAACCAAAATGAGACATAAACCGGCTCATACAGGTCAGGGCGTGACAGCAACAAAGCGTAATTCAATTGTTGCCTAAATTGTTGAGTAAAATGGGCAGAGTGGGGTGTTCTCTCATTATGAGTCTGGAAGTAGCTAGCCAATGTTAGCCCGTTAGCTTGGGTGCTTGACAGCCGTTGTGAGGTCAGAGCTTTCAGAACAACCCTACTCTTTGACCAGAGCCTCCGGTGTGCTCTCTGAACACGAAACGCTCTGAATTTACCAACGAACAATCTAACAGCACAGTTGCAGTCACCAACACTCTGGATAACATACTGTAACAGCTTAACCAGCTCTGCTAGGGCGAGTAATGTTCAGTAAGCTGTTCTAACTCTCTCTTAGTAGCTGGCAAGTTAGATGGGTGGGGCTAAGGCTTAAGAGGGTGTGAGCAATGTTGAATTGGTGTAGGCAAAAGGCTCTCCAATAGTAATACCAACTCAATATTAGGAAGGTGTTCCTAATGTTTGGTATACTCAATGTATGTGCATTATAAGAAAAAGAAAAGTAGAATAGAATACCTAAATTCCCACAAATATGCTTTATTATTTGTCAGAGCCAGTACAATGTTTTATGTGCTAAAATTCAGTCAATATCTACTGGATAAAAATAAAATAATTAAAAAATATAAGTTTGGAATATCTTCATTCATTGTCCAGGGTCTATTCTTTAATTATTTCATGCAGGGTCAGGGTCTATTCTTTAATTATTTCATACAGGGCCAGGGTCTATTCTTTAATTATTTCATACAGGGTCTATTCTTTAATTATTTCATACAGGGTTAGGGTCTATTCTTCAGAATTTCCGCCTGATTAACGTGTCCAAAGTAAACTGCCTGTTACTCAGGCCCAGAAGCCAGGATATGCATATAATTGGTAGCATTGGATAGAAAACACTTTGAAGTTTGTAGAAATGTTAAATAATGTATGAGACTATAACACAATTGATATGGCAGGCAAAAATCCAAAGAAAAACCAACAGGAATTTTTCTTTTTTTTAGGTCCCAGGCTCTTATAATGGAAAGCTATGGGTCTGTCGTGTCTTTGGCATCATTAAAGTGAAGACTGTTATTTTATCAAATCAATTCTCTGTAATTATTATTACGTGATTAAACTAATCATGTAAATGTAATTAAATAGGAAGTCGGGGCACCAAGGAAAATCTTCAGATTACAAAGTTATAATTTTCCTAATATAAATCTTCAGATATTTTAATATCTGATCAATTAGTCTTCTAATTAATAAATTATTCTTTACCTCACGTTAGTCTCATTCCAAACGTCGTAAATTGTTGGTTATCTGCACGAACCCAGTCTTTACTATGAATCATCCATTCATCAATTGTCTCAATCATTTATTACTAACTAACTAAATAATCACAGAAATGCATAAACAAACAAACAAAATTGATATGGTTACAAGGAAATGATAGAGGACGTTTCCCTAGTGGGATAAGCTGGTATGACGGCTTGGTGGACAAAAGGGAAGTGGGTGTAGACTGAGAAAGGCGGGAATTACACAAATGAGATAAACCGTTTAACATAGCATCACATCATTTCACAAATAGTTTCATCTTTAATCATTCATTTTATGCAACAATTAGATGCAAGCCTCACAGCTGAGACTCTTGTATAAACAGAGTTATGGTAATGTGGCTGTATTGTCTCTCATGAGTTTCACAAACATTAAACGAAATGGACCGGTCGTAGCTGGATTCTCCCTCGACCGTGTACACATTCTCCCAAACATGGATATTGTTCAGTTCTCAAGTTCTGTGATGTGGAAGAAATTCCTTTGTTCTCTCTATGGGTCTATTTCTGCATATACTGGTGGATAGAGTCTCCTCCAGGAATTTATGACCTGAGATAACAGAAGCCTGGGTGTAGGCGGGAGAGAGGGGGAAGGCACACTATACCCAAAGAGGGCCACGTCATGACAGGTCCTATGTAATTCCAGCTCCCAGATTGCAATTCCTATGGCTTCCACTAGATGTCAACAGTCTTTGTTCTTTGTTTCAGGCTTGTTTCTTCCAAAAAAATGAAGAATGTTTAGTTTTGGCACAAAGAGTCCCTGTACAATATCAGTCTTTTCGCATGCTTACTAATTTTACTTTTCTATTGAACATACTGCTTTCCGTTTTCTGAAATATTATAGTTTATTTACATTTTACTGAGGAACTGAGGATTGAATAGAAACGTTGTTTGACTTGTTTGAACAAAGTCCTTCCTTTGTCTGCATGTTGAACGAGTGGATTACTGAAATTGATGGCACCAACTAAACTGACTTTTTGGGATATAAAGAAGGATTTTATCTAACAAAACGACCATTCATGTTGTAGTTGGGACCCTTTGGATTGCAAACAGAGGAAGATTTTCAAAAGTAAGTGATTTATTTCATCGCTATTTGTGATTTTATGAAGCCTGTGCTGGTTGAAAAATATGTTGATCTAGGGCGCTGTCTTCAGACAATCACATGGTATGCTTTCGCTGTAAAGCCTGTTGTAAATCGGACAACGCATTTAGATTAACAAGAATTTAAGCTTTTAAATGATATAAGATACCTGTATGTTCATGAATGTTTAATATTACCATTATTTATTTGATTTGCGGCCCTCTTTCACCGGATGTTTTCATCTGGTGTCCCGCTAGCGGGACGTCTAGCATTAAGACGTTTTTTTTTGCCTTTTATTTCATGTTTTATTTATTCATTTTATTGTTAACACTGTATGTATTGTCTGATGCAATCACATTTGGGATTAATAACGTTTCTATCTTATCTTAGTCTGTTATCTTATATTATTTTATCTATCTTGAAGTGTGTTGAGATTTTGACTTTCACTTTAGATGAAGTTTGGTGTGATTTGCTTTAGTCTACGTGGGTCTGAGTCTGTCCATCGAGGGCCCCAGTAAGGTGGACATTAACACTATGTGTCTGTGTGTAGGCTACGGGGGTCTGAGTCTGTCCGTCGAGGGCCCCAGTAAGGTGGACATTAACACTATGTGTCTGTGTGTAGGTTACGGGGGTCTGAGTCTGTCCATCGAGGGCCCCAGTAAGGTGGACATTAACACCGAGGACCAGGAGGACGGGACCTGTAAGGTCACATACTGCCCTGCTGAACCAGGAAACTACATCATCAACATCAAGTTCGCCGACCAACACGTACCAGGTAAAATACAATAATATATTACATAATAAAGTAGTCTGTCGATTCTTTTGAGTAATATTATGAATTGTGTATCTGACCAATTGAAATAAGTGTGTGTTTATGTGTTTGTATATGTTTATGTGTGTGTATATGTGTCTTTGGTGCGCGTGTGTGTGTGTATATGTTTATGTGTGTGTATATGTGTCTTTGGTGCGTGTGTGTGTGTGTGTGTGTGTGTGTGTGTGTGTGTGTGTGTGTGTGTGTGTGTGTGTGTGTGTGTGTAGGGAGTGCGTTCACGGTAAAGGTAACAGGAGAAGGGAGGATGAAGGAGAGTATCACCAGGAAGAAGAGGGCAGCGTCTGTTGCTAACGTTGGCAGCCAGTGTGACCTCAGCCTCAAGATCCCAGGTATGGGGATTCCAATTTACTGGATGAATCAAATCAAATTGTATTGAACACATGCACATGGTTAGCAGATGTTAATGCGAGTGTAGCGAAATGCTTGTGCTTCTAGTTCCGACCGTGCAGTAATATCTAACAAGTAATCTAACAATTTCACAACTACCTAATGCACACAAGTGCAAAGGAATGAATAAGAATATGTACATATAAATATATGGATGAGCGATGGCTGACCGGCATAGACAAGATGCAGTAGATGGTATAGAGTACAGTATATACATATGAGATGAGTAATGTAGGATATGTAAACATTATATAAAGTGGCATTGTTTAAAGTGGCAGGTGATACATTTATTACATCCAATTACAATTATTAAAGTGGCTAGAGATTTGAGTCGATGGCCGAACGGCATAGGCAAGATTCAGTAGATGGTTTATAGTACAGTGTATACATTTGATATGAGTAATGTCGGATATGTAAACATGATATACAAAATTGTTTAAAGTGGCTAGAGATACATTTGTTACATCCAATTCTTATTATTTAAAGTGGCTAGAGATTTAAGTGAGTATGTTGGCAGCAGCCACTCAATGTTAGTGATGGCTGTTTAACAGTCTGATGGCCTTGAGGTAGAAGCTGTTTTTCAGTCTCTCGGTCCCAGCTTTGATGCACCTGTACTGACCTCGCCTTCTGGATGATAGCGGGGTGAACAGGCAGTGGCTCGGGTGGTTGTTGTCCTTGATGATCTTTTTGGCCTTCCTGTGGCATCGGGTGGTGTAGGTGTCCTGGAGGGCAGGTAGTTTACCCCCGGTGATGCGTTGTGCAGTCCTCACTACCCTCTGGAGAGCCTTACGGTTGTGGGCGGAGCAGTTGCCGTACCAGGCGGTGATACAGCCTGACAGCGGGGGGAAGATGTTGTTTCCTATGCTGACCACCTGGGGGCGGTCCGTCAGAAAGTCCAGGACCCAGTTGCACAGGGCGGGGTTAATGACGTGTTTGGAGGGTACTATGGTGTTAAATGCTGAGCTGTAATAGATTAACAGCATTCTTACATTGGTATTCCTCTTGTCCAGATGGGTTAGGGCAGTGTGCAGTGTGATTGCGAATGTGTCGTCTGTGGACCTATTGGGGCGGTAAGCAAATTGGAATGGGTCTAGGGTCTCTGGTAGGGTGGAGGTGATATGATCCTTGACTAGTCTCTCAAAGCACTTCATGATGACGAAAGTGAGTGCTACAGGGCGATAGTCATGTAGCTCAGTTACCTTAGCTTTCTTGGGAACGGGAACAATGGTGGCCCAATGGTGGGAACAGCAGACTGGGATAGGGATTGATTGAATATGTCCGTAAACACACCAGCCAGCTGGTCTGCGCATGCTCTGAGGACATGGCTAGGGATGCCGTCTGGGCCGGCAGCCTTGCGAGGGATGTGATATAGGATCATTCTCCGGTATCATGCTTAATGATGGGATGACAGAGCTCTGCTTAATGATGGGATGACAGAGCTCTGCCTAATGATGGGATGACAGAGCTCTGCTTAATGATGGGATGACAGAGCTCTGCTTAATTACACCAACAGAAAATACATTTAGCAACAGAATTTGGAGAACAAAGTACATCTTCTGGACCTGAAATGTATTAAATACAGAAATGAAGAAATGAAAACCTTTTACCATTACAAATGTAGACATAGAGGACAGAGAAAAGCCGACCCCCGATATAATTGAGAATGCCTTTACATTAGGAGAACAATAATCTCACACTCAGCAATAGTTAAATCGGTTTTAGAAATTACAATTAAAGAAAAATATATCACTATCTTTGAAAAATACCATAAAAAATCTTTACAAGGTAAAGAAGAACATTTCTGAACTTAAGCAGGAAGACAATCTTTTACTTTTGAAGAGAGCCAACAAAACAGGTTCAACTCAAATAAAGGATACTAGTTAATGCCAAATAAACCTGGTAGACATCTCACAGCTTGCACAAAACTAATACATGCTAAACCATTTATAATCTTAAAGGACAAAGATACAAAAGCAGTAATTAGAAACGACAGTGAGATTAATGACAATTTGAAAAGCTTATTTGAAAATGTATAGAAATCAGAATTACAGTTAATTACAGTTAAACAACAGCCTTCTTGGACTATTATTATTAAAAGTAGAAATCACCCAAGAATAAATATTAGTTACTGTTCTTTAGCATGGAGAAAAGCACCAGGAATGGATGGCTTTCCTATTCAACATTTTGGGACAAAGTAGGCCCCTGTCAGGTATACTCCCTCTCCGGCCTCGAGGTCATCAGGCTGCTGATTATCCTGCACACCTGTCACCATCGTCTCTCACACCGGCGCCTCATGACCCTCACCTGGACTCCATCACCTCCTTGATTATCTTCCCTATATCTGTCACTCCCCTTGGTTCTTTCCTCAGGTGTTATTGACTCTGTTTTTATGTTGTTTGTGTTACGTGTTTATTTTTTCATTTATTTATTAAAACACTGACTCCCTGAACTTGCTTCCCGACTCTCAGCGCACTCGTTACAGAATAAAATCTCAGGCTCAGCTACAGGCTCTCATGCCTCAACCAGATCTCCAGACTCCCCTGCCTCAGCCGGCTTGCAGGACTTTCATGCCTTTAGCCGGATCACCAGGCTCCCCTGCTTCAGCCGGCTCGTTGGGCTTTCATGCCTCAGCCGGATCATCAGGCTCCCCTGCTTCAGCCGGCTCGTTGGGCTTTCATGCCTCAGCCGGATCATCAGGCTCACCTGCTTCCACCGGCTCGTCAGGTTCCTATGCCTCAACCGATCTGTCAGGTTCCTGCGTCCCAGCTGACTCAACAGGTTCCAGTGCCTCAGCTGGCGTGACAGGTTCTCGCGCATCAGCAGGGGTGACCGGTCCACTCCTGATCCCCGGGTTCGTCCCCTTTTATGGTGTCCTGGGGCCGCGGGTCGGGGAGGGGGTACTGTCACGTATACTCCCTCTCCGGCCTCCAGGTCATCAGGCTGCTGGTTATGACCCTCACCTGGACTCCATCACCTCCTTGATTATCTTCCCTTCATCTGTCACTCCCCTTGGTTCTTTCCTCAGGTGTTATTGACTCTGTTTTTATGTTGTTTGTGTTACGTGTTTATTTTTTCATTTATTTATTAAAACACTCACTCCCTGAACTTGCTTCCCGACTCTCAGCGCACTCGTTACACCCCTCTATTTACACAAATGACAACACACATTTCATTAAATTCAGTACTTCCTAGTTACATCTATCTAACAGTTATTTTAGTTACTGTATATTAACACTAGGAACATCTGGAGTCCCCTGATGATTATAGTCTCATACGTTTAATAAATTGAGACAATAAAATAATAACAAAGCTTATAAGCAATATAGTGTCAAAAGTCTTACCAGACTTGATACATATCAATCCAACAGGGTTTATTAAAAAAAGACACTTACTAACACATACAAGAACATGTTTCAGTTTAATACAATAAACTGAAAAATAAGATATAGATTTATCAATAATGGTTGTTGATGCTGAAAAGGCTTTTTACCATCTTGAATGGCCTTTTCTATTCAAAACTTTGGAAGCTTTCAACTTTCTAGCCGAAATTAGACATTTTATTAAAAAGATTATATAAATGTCCTAAAGCAGAAATACAGACAGATAATACATTATCTAATGAAATTGCTTTAGAAAGGGGAACAAGACAGGGATGTTCCCTCTCCCCCCTCCTGTTTGCACTGGCAATTGAATCGCTTGCAGAAATAATTAGACAGGACCCAAACGTAACAGGTATCAGTACTGGTAAACATTTGCAGATGATCTCCTGATATATTTGACGAGTATTGTAAACAATGCCCCTTTTTCAGAAAATATTTCCAGAATACTAAAAAGTCTTAGGTTATAAAATGTATGTGTAAAAACACTAAGTAATGGCAATTGGAAAAATAAAAATAATAACTCATGATGTACAGCAATACTTTAAGTGGACCACAACAAATATTAAATACTTAGAATGCTTTACAAGTGTCAACAAACAAATATACACTGAACAAAAATCTGAATGGAAGACGTAAAGTGTTGGTCCTGTGTCCCAGAAATGTTCCATTTGCCCTCAGAACAGCCTCAATTCATCGAGGCATGGACTCTACAAGGTGTTGACAGCTTTCCACAGGGATGCCATGTTGACTCCAATGCTTTCCACAGTTGTGTCAGGTCGGCTGGATTTCCTTTGGGTGTTAGACCATTCTTGATACACACAGGGAAAGGTTGAGTGTGGAAAACCCAGGCAGTGTTGCAATTCTTCTCACAAACTGGTGCGCCTGGCACCTACTACCATACTCTGTTCAAAGGCACTTAAATATTTTGTCTTGCCCATTCACCCTCTTAATGGCACATATACACAATCCATGCCTCAATTGTCTCAAGGCTTAAAACACAACCCTATGGAATAATCCTTGGGCAGATTTTCAGAGTTCACTGATACATTGGTCCACATGGGAAACTAAAAGCATAGAAACTGTAAATGACTTAATAATAGGAAATACAATTATTTCCATTACAGAATTAAAAAGTAATTTTGGACTGACCAAATACATGCAACTTAAAAGTTACATATCCAAAAAATGTCTATTTGAAATCTTTTGGACATCATAGCAACCTTGAGGGAATATTATTTGAGTCAGAAAAGGATGTTCATAATGATAAGGAAGATATCCCAAACCTTGCAGAGAGCCTATCCAACTGACAGTCTCTTAGAACAAAATATGAACTATTGGAACCAAGACTGGAAAGTAACTGATCATGGCACAAGATGGAGGGAAGTTGGAGCATAACTAACAAAATTACAGTTAATGAAGTTATACGTTTAATCCAGTAGAAACTAATGTATATAATTTATTATACAAGAGAAGAAATGCACAAATTCTACAGCACGAAGGCAGAGTCGTGTCTTTAGTGTAAAACTATCAATTAATCAATAATCCATGCTTTCTGGGAATGCTATAAAGTCCGGAAGTTGTGGACCGAGCTAGAAAGTTGTAAACTTTGTAAACATACTTTTAATCCGTCCATCTGCACATCTGCATATTTCAAGACATGGCATATGGGGGTGTAATGAGATGCCCCATGGGCTGGACTTTTCATATTTCAAGACATGGCATATGGGGGTGTAATGAGATGCCCCATGGGCTGGACGATTCTCTTCTCAAAATCGTTTACTAAAAATCTATCAATCCACCATCATTAACAGATCTAATGATTTATTATTTCAATATTGAAATAGTATGGGCGACCGATTAAAAACAAAATGGTACAATTTAAGGCCAAGTGATGGGATGGAGGTGTGACCAGGTACTGGGGATGGAGGTGTGACCAGGTACTGGGGATGGAGGTGTGACCAGGTACTGGGGATGGAGGTGTGACCAGGTACTGGGGATGGAGGTGTGACCAGGTACTGGGGATGGAGGTGTGACCAGGTACTAGGGATGGAGGTGTGACCAGGTACTAGGGATGGAGATGTGACCAGGCACTAGGGATGGAGGTGTGACCAGGTACTGGGGATGGAGATGGGACCAGGTACTGGGGATGGAGGTGTGACCAGGTACTAGGGATGGAGATGTGACCAGGTACTAGAGATGGAGGTGTGACCAGGTACTAGGGATGGAGGTGTGACCAGGTACTAGGGATGGAGGTGTGACCAGGTACTAGGGATGGAGGTGTGACCAGGTACTGGGGATGGAGGTGTGACCAGGTACTGGGGATGGAGGTGTAACCAGGTACTGGGGATGGAGGTGTGACCAGGTACTGGGGATGGAGGTGTGACCAGGTACTGGGGATGGAGGTGTGACCAGGTACTGGGGATGGAGGTGTGACCAGGTACTGGGGATGGAGGTGTGACCAGGTACTGGGGATGGAGGTGTGACCAGGTACTAGGGATGGAGGTGTGACCAGGTACTAGGGATGGGGGTGTGACCAGGTACTGGGGATGGAGGTGTGACCAGGTACTAGGGATGGAGGTGTGACCAGGTACTGGGGATGGAGGTGTGACCAGGTACTGGGGATGGAGGTGTGACCAGGCACTAGGGATGGAGGTGTGACCAGGTACTGGGGATGGAGGTGTGACCAGGTACTGGGGATGGAGGTGTGACCAGGTACTGGGGATGGAGGTGTGACCAGGTACTAGGGATGGAGGTGTGACCAGGTACTAGGGATGGAGGTGTGACCAGGTACTAGGGATGGAGGTGTGACCAGGTACTAGGGGTGGAGGTGTGACCAGGCACTAGGGATGGAGGTGTGACCAGGCACTGGGGATGGAGATGGGACCAGGTACTGGGGATGGAGGTGGGACCAGGTACTGGGGATGGAGGTGTGACCAGGTACTAGGGATAGAGGTGTGACCAGGTACTAGAGATGGAGGTGTGACCAGGTACTAGGGATGGAGGTGTGACCAGGTACTAGGAATGGAGGTGTGACCAGGTACTAGGGATGGAGGTGTGACCAGGTACTGGAGATGGAGGTGTGACCAGGTACTGGAGATGGAGGTGTGACCAGGTACTGGAGATGGAGGTGTGACCAGGTGCTGGGGATGGAGGTGTGACCAGGTGCTGGGGATGGAGGTGTGACCAGGTACTGGGGATGGAGGTGTGACCAGGTACTAGGGATGGAGGTGTGACCAGGTACTGGAGATGGAGGTGTGACCAGGCACTTGATGGCCCAGGTGACCAGTCCGTCTCAGGTCCAGGAGGCTGTTAACCCTCTGTGTGTGTTAACAGAGATCAGCATAGCAGACATGATGGCCCAGGTGACCAGTCCGTCTGGTCAGGTCCAGGAGGCTGACATCATGGAGGGAGAGAACAACACTTACTGCATCCGCTTTGTTCCCACGGAGACCGGCGTGCACACAGTGTTTGTGAAGTACGCGGGTGTGCACGTGCCCGGCAGCCCCTTCCAGTTCACTGTGGGGCCCCTGGGAGAAGGAGGAGCCCACAAGGTCCGTGCTGGGGGGCCCGGGCTGGAGAGAGCAGAGGTTGGAGTACCAGGTATGTGTGTGTGTGTAGGTATAATTATACAGTACTAGTTAGCCCCACTGACAGTGTGTTTAGGTATAATTATACAGTACTATTTAGCCCCACTGACAGTGTGTGTAGGTATAATTATACAGTACTAGTTAGCCCCACTGACAGTGTGTGTAGGTATAATTATACAGTACTATTTAGCCCCACTGACAGTGTGGGTACTGATCTCTCTCGTGTGTGTGTGTGTGTGTGTGTGTAGCTGAGTTCAGTATCTGGACGCGGGAGGCAGGTGCAGGGGGTCTCAGCATCGCGGTGGAGGGGCCCAGTAAAGCAGAGATCACCTTCGAGGACCGCAAGGACGGATCCAGTGGAGTATCCTACATGGTCCAGGAGTCAGGTGTGTGTGTGTGTGTGTGTGTGTGTGTGTGTGTGTGTGTGTGTGTGTGTGTGTGTGTGTGTGTGTGTGTGTGTGTGTGTGTGTGTGTGTGTGGCCAAGTGATCATAATCAACATAAGCATGTGCCGGGTCAGACTACAGACCACCCTGGGGACATGAACCCTTCCTCTCTGTCTCCACCTTTACGTCTCTCACTGTCACTGACTCTAAAACAATCAAACACTAAAACAAAGATTTTAAAGGTATCTAACGTAGTGTGTATATAAAGGTGTGTATCTAACGTAGTGTGTATATAGAGGTATCTAACGTAGTGTGTATATAGAGGTATCTAACGTAGTGTGTATATAAAGGTGTCTAACGTAGTGTGTATATAAAGGTGTCTAACGTAGTGTGTATATAAAGGTGTGTATGTAACGTAGTGTGTATATAAAGGTGTGTATCTAACGTAGTGTGTATATAGAGGTATCTAACGTAGTGTGTATATAGAGGTATCTAACGTAGTGTGTATATAGAGGTATCTAACGTAGTGTGTATATAGAGGTGTGTATCTAACGTAGTGTGTATATAGAGGTGTCTAACGTAGTGTGTATATAGAGGTGTGTATCTAACGTAGTGTGTATATAAAGGTGTGTATCTAACGTAGTGTGTATATAGAGGTATCTAACGTAGTGTGTATATAGAGGTATCTAACGTTAGTGTGTATATAGAGGTGTGTATCTAACGAGTGTGTATATAGAGGTATCTAACGTAGTGTGTATATAGAGGTATCTAACGTAGTGTGTATATAGAGGTATCTAACGTAGTGTGTATATAGAGGTGTGTATCTAACGTAGTGTGTATATAAAGGTGTCTAACGTAGTGTGTATATAAAGGTGTCTAACGTAGTGTGTATATAAAGGTGTGTATGTAACGTAGTGTGTATATAAAGGTGTGTATCTAACGTAGTGTGTATATAGAGGTATCTAACATAGTGTGTATATAAAGGTATCTAACGTAGTGTGTATATAGAGGTATCTAACGTAGTGTGTATATAGAGGTATCTAACGTAGTGTGTATATAGAGGTGTGTATCTAACGTAGTGTGTATATAGAGGTATCTAACGTAGTGTGTATATAGAGGTATCTAACGTAGTGTGTATATAGAGGTATCTAACGTAGTGTGTATATAAAGGTGTCTAACGTAGTGTGTATATAAAGGTGTCTAACGTAGTGTGTATATAAAGGTGTGTATGTAACGTAGTGTGTATATAAAGGTGTGTATCTAACGTAGTGTGTATATAGAGGTATCTAACGTAGTGTGTATATAAAGGTATCTAACGTAGTGTGTATATAGAGGTATCTAACGTAGTGTGTATATAGAGGTATCTAACGTAGTGTGTATATAGAGGTGTGTATCTAACGTAGTGTGTATATAGAGGTATCTAACGTAGTGTGTATATAGAGGTATCTAACGTAGTGTGTATATAGAGGTATCTAACGTAGTGTGTATATAAAGGTGTCTAACGTAGTGTGTATATAGAGGTATCTAACGTAGTGTGTATATAGAGGTATCTAACGTAGTGTGTATATAAAGGTATCTAACGTAGTGTGTATATAAAGGTGTCTAACGTAGTGTGTATATAAAGGTGTCTAACGTAGTGTGTATATAGAGGTGTCTAACGTAGTGTGTATATAAAGGTGTCTAACGTAGTGTGTATATAAAGGTATCTAACGTAGTGTGTATATAGAGGTATCTAACGTAGTGTGTATATAAAGGTGTGTATGTAACGTAGTGTGTATATAAAGGTGTGTATCTAATGTAGTGTGTATATAGAGGTATCTAACGTAGTGTGTATATAGAGGTGTGTATCTAACGTAGTGTGTATATAGAGGTATCTAACGTAGTGTGTATATAAAGGTATCTAGCATTAGTGTGTATATAGAGGTATCTAACGAGTGTGTATATAGAGGTGTGTATCTAACGTTAGTGTGTATATAGAGGTATCTAACGTAGTGTGTATATAGAGGTATCTAACGTAGTGTGTATATAGAGGTATCTAACGTAGTGTGTATATAGAGGTGTGTATCTAACGTAGTGTGTATATAGAGGTATCTAACGTAGTGTGTATATAAAGGTATCTAACGTAGTGTGTATATAGAGGTATCTAGCATTAGTGTGTATATAGAGGTGTCTAACGTAGTGTGTATATAGAGGTATCTAACGTAGTGTGTATATAAAGGTATCTAACGTAGTGTGTATATAGAGGTATCTAACGTAGTGTGTATATAAAGGTGTGTATGTAACGTAGTGTGTATATAAAGGTGTGTATCTAATGTAGTGTGTATATAGAGGTATCTAACGTAGTGTGTATATAGAGGTGTGTATCTAACGTAGTGTGTATATAGAGGTATCTAACGTAGTGTGTATATAAAGGTATCTAACGTAGTGTGTATATAGAGGTATCTAACGTAGTGTGTATATAGAGGTGTGTATCTAACGTAGTGTGTATATAGAGGTATCTAACGTAGTGTGTATATAGAGGTATCTAACATTAGTGTGTATATAGAGGTATCTAACGTAGTGTGTATATAGAGGTGTGTATCTAACGTAGTGTGTATATAGAGGTATCTAACGTAGTGTGTATATAAAGGTATCTAACGTAGTGTGTATATAGAGGTGTCTAACGTAGTGTGTATATAGAGGTATCTAACGTAGTGTGTATATAAAGGTGTGTATGTAACGTAGTGTGTATATAAAGGTGTGTATCTAATGTAGTGTGTATATAGAGGTATCTAACGTAGTGTGTATATAGAGGTGTGTATCTAACGTAGTGTGTATATAGAGGTATCTAACGTAGTGTGTATATAAAGGTATCTAACGTAGTGTGTATATAGAGGTATCTAACGTAGTGTGTATATAGAGGTGTGTATCTAACGTAGTGTGTATATAGAGGTATCTAACGTAGTGTGTATATAGAGGTATCTAACGTAGTGTGTATATAGAGGTATCTAACGTAGTGTGTATATAGAGGTGTGTATCTAACGTAGTGTGTATATAGAGGTATCTAACGTAGTGTGTATATAAAGGTATCTAACGTAGTGTGTATATAGAGGTGTCTAACGTAGTGTGTATATAGAGGTATCTAACGTAGTGTGTATATAAAGGTATCTAACGTAGTGTGTATATAGAGGTATCTAACGTAGTGTGTATATAAAGGTGTGTATCTAACGTAGTGTGTATATAAAGGTATCTAACGTAGTGTGTATATAGAGGTATCTAACGTAGTGTGTATATAGAGGTATCTAACGTAGTGTGTATATAGAGGTGTGTATGTAACGTAGTGTGTATATAGAGGTATCTAACGTAGTGTGTATATAAAGGTATCTAACGTAGTGTGTATATAAAGGTGTCTAACGTAGTGTGTATATAAAGGTGTCTAACGTAGTGTGTATATAAAGGTGTCTAACGTAGTGTGTATATAAAGGTGTCTAACGTAGTGTGTATATAAAGGTGTGTATCTAACGTAGTGTGTATATAGAGGTA
The DNA here is from genome assembly GCA_030435695.1 of Brachymystax lenok tsinlingensis. NCBI lineage: Eukaryota > Metazoa > Chordata > Actinopteri > Salmoniformes > Salmonidae > Brachymystax > Brachymystax lenok. The sequence goes on from CM059802.1 coordinate 595,546, forward strand.
TCTAACGTAGTGTGTATATAGAGGTATCTAACGTAGTGTGTATATAGAGGTATCTAACGTAGTGTGTATATAAAGGTGTGTATCTAATGTAGTGTGTATATAGAGGTATCTAACGTAGTGTGTATATAGAGGTGTGTATCTAACGTAGTGTGTATATAGAGGTATCTAACGTAGTGTGTATATAAAGGTGTCTAACGTAGTGTGTATATAGAGGTGTGTATGTAACGTAGTGTGTATATAAAGGTGTCTAACGTAGTGTGTATATAGAGGTATCTAACGTAGTGTGTATATAGAGGTATCTAACGTAGTGTGTATATAGAGGTGTCTAACGTAGTGTGTATATAAAGGTGTCTAACGTAGTGTGTATATAAAGGTGTCTAACGTAGTGTGTATATAAAGGTGTCTAACGTAGTGTGTATATAAAGGTGTCTAACGTAGTGTGTATATAAAGGTGTCTAACGTAGTGTGTATATAAAGGTGTGTATGTAACGTAGTGTGTATTTAAAGGTGTGTATCTAATGTAGTGTGTATATAGAGGTATCTAACGTAGTGTGTATATAAAGGTATCTAACGTAGTGTGTATATAGAGGTGTCTAACGTAGTGTGTATATAGAGGTATCTAACGTAGTGTGTATATAGAGGTATCTAACGTAGTGTGTATATAGAGGTATCTAACGTAGTGTGTATATAAAGGTATCTAACGTAGTGTGTATATAGAGGTGTCTAACGTAGTGTGTATATAGAGGTATCTAACGTAGTGTGTATATAGAGGTATCTAACGTAGTGTGTATATAGAGGTATCTAACGTAGTGTGTATATAGAGGTATCTAACGTAGTGTGTATATAAAGGTATCTAACGTAGTGTGTATATAAAGGTGTCTAACGTAGTGTGTATATAAAGGTGTCTAACGTAGTGTGTATATAGAGGTATCTAACGTAGTGTGTATATAAAGGTGTCTAACGTAGTGTGTATATAAAGGTGTCTAACGTAGTGTGTATATAAAGGTGTCTAACGTAGTGTGTATATAGAGGTATCTAACGTAGTGTGTATATAAAGGTGTCTAACGTAGTGTGTGTGTGTTGCAGGAGACTATGAGGTGTCTATCCGTTTCAACGAGGAGCACATCCCTGACAGTCCCTTCCTGGTTCCCGTGGCGTCGCCCTCTGATGACGCCAGACGACTCACTGTTGCCAGTCTTCTGGTGAGGCTCAGGGACACACACACACCCAGGACTACACTACCCACAATGCAGAAACCTGGGGAGTGGCAGAGAGGCAGGGAGATGGACACACACTGACACAGACAGACAGACAGGTCAACGCTTATTACATACAACTATTATAAAGTGAAATAGCCCTGCTAATGATCCTGTACATTACAGGACATTTACAGTATAATTACAACAACAGCAGTAATAGGTCTGTATCTAGTCTGACCATCGCAGCAGGGTTCTGTTGAGCACAACAAGAGGTTCTCAGCGCGTTAGAGGTTAGCGGTCAGGTTTAGGGTCGTGCTGGTGCTTCTGCGTTTTTGGGAAGTGCAAAGATTTGTGGGATAGTAAAGAACTGTGTGTTCCTCGTGCCTCAATCTAAAGGCTCCCAACAGTCCCCCCTTCCTTTTCCCTCCCTCCCTCCACCGCTCCTCCCCTTCCCTAGGTGCTAATTAAAGAAGTTGAAATGGGCGCTCTCTCTCTCCTCTCTCTTTTAATGGTAGTTTTATTTGAACAGTGAGAGACAGAATAACAACAAAAAAATCCAGAAAAACGCACGTGAAAAATTTTATAAATTGATTTGCATTTTAATGAGGGAAATAAGTATTTGACCCCTCTGCAAAACATGACTTAGTACTTGGTGGCAAAACCCTTGTTGGCAATCACAGAGGTCAGACGTTTCTTGCAGTTGGCCACCAGGTTTGCACACATCTCAGGAGGGATTTTGTCCCACTCCTCTTTGCAGATCTTCTCCAAGTCATTAAGTTTTCGAGGCTGACGTTTGGCAACTCGAACCTTCAGCTCCCTCCACAGATTTTCTATGTGATTAAGGTCTGGAGACTGGCTAGGCCACTCCAGGACCTTAATGTGCTTCTTCTTGAGGGTCATAGGCAGCATTCCTCCTCCTCCAAACACGGCGAGTTGAGTTGATGCCAAAGAGCTCCATTTTGGTCTCATCTGACCACAACACTTTCACCCAGTTGTCCTCTGAATCATTCAGATGTTCATTGGCAAACTTCAGACGGGCATGTATATGTGCTTTCTTGAGCAGGGGGACCTTGCGGGCGCTGCAGGATTTCAGTCCTTCACGGCGTAGTGTGTTACCAATTGTTTTCTTGGTGACTATGGTCCCAGCTGCCTTGGGATCATTGACAAGATCCTCTCGTGTAGTTCTGGGCTGATTCCTCACCGTTCTCATGATCATTGCAACTCCACGAGGTGAGATCTTGCATGGAGCCCCAGGCCGAAGGAGATTGACAGTTATTTTGTGTTTCTTCCATTTGCGAATAATCGCACCAACTGTTGTCACCTTCTCACCAAGCTGCTTGGCGATGGTCTTGTAGCCCATTCCAGCCTTGTGTAGGTCTACAATCGTGTCCCTGACATCCTTGGAGAGCTCTTTGATCTTGGCTATGGTGTAGAGTTTGGAATCTGATTGATTGATTGCTTCTGTGGACAGGTGTCTTTTATACAGGTAACAAACTGAGATTAGGAGCACTCCCTTTAAGAGTGTGCTCCTAATCTCAGCTCGTTACCTCTATAAAAGACACCTGGGAGCCAGAAATCTTTCTGATTGAGAGGGGGTCAAATACTTATTTCCCTCATTAAAATGCTAATCAATTTATAACATTTTTCACATGCGTTTTTCTGGATGTTTTTGTTGTTATTCTGTCTCTCACTGTTCAAATAAACCTACCATTAAAATTATAGACTGATCATTTCTTTGTCAGTGGGCAAACGTACAAAATCAGCAGGGGATCAAATACTTTTTTCCCTCACTGTATGTTTAAAACAAAAAACAAGTAAAATAGATGATAAACAAAAGTGAAATAAACAATAAAAAATTAACAGTAAACATTACACTCACAGAAGTTTCAAAAGAATAAAGACATTTGTCTCTATACAGTGATGTGCAAAGAGTTAAAGTACAATAGGGAATATAAATATGGGTTATATATACAATGGTTGCCCTTTTCTTGTGGCAACAGCTCACAAATCTTGCTGCTGTGATGGCACACTGGAATTTCACCCAGTAGATGTGGGAGTTTATTATTATTTTTGTTTTATTTAACAACTAGGCAAGTCAGTTAAGAACAAATTCTTATTTACAATGATGGTCTAGAAACTATATTTACTATCCCACATTGCCTTGCTCATGGGCAGAACGACAGATTTTTACCTTGTCAGCTCGGGGATTCGATCCAGCAACCTTTCGGTTACTAGTCGCTCTAACCACTAGGCTACCTGCTGGTTACTGGCCCAACTCTCTAACCACTAGGCTACCTGCTGGTTACTGGCCCAACGCTCTAACCACTAGGCTACCTGCCGGTTACTGGCCCAACGCTCTAACCACTAGGCTACCTGCTGGTTACTGGCCTAACGCTCTAACCACTAGGCTACCTGCTGGTTACTGGCCCAACTCTCTAACCACTAGGCTACCTGCTGGTTACTGGCCCAACGCTCTAAGCCCCACTTTGGATTTGTCTAAATCTTTGTTGATCTGTGTAATCTGAGGGAAATATGTGTCTCTAATATGGTCGTACTTTTGGCAGGAGGTTATGAAGTGCAGCTCAGTTTCCACCTCATTTTGTGGGCAGTGTGCACATAGCCTGTCTTCTCTTGAGAGCCGGGTCTGCCTACGGCGGTCTTTCTCAATAGCAAGGCTATGCTCACTGAGTCTGTACATAGTCAAAGCTTTCCTTAAGTTTGAGTCAGTCACAGTGGTCAGGAATTCTGCCAGTGTGTACTCTCTGTTTAGGGCCAAATAGCATTCTATGTTGCTCTGTTTTTTTGTTAATTCTTTCCAATGTGTCAAGTAATTATCTTTTTGTTTTCTCATGATTTGGTTGGGTCTAATTGTGTTGCTGTCCTGGGGCTCTGTGGGGTCTGTTTGTGTTTGTGAACAGAGCCGCAGGACCAGCTTGCTTAGGGGACTCTTCTCCAGGGTCATCTCTCTGTAGGTGATGGCTTTATGGAAGGTTTGGGAATCACTTCCTTTTAGGTGGTTGTAGAATTTAACGTCTCTTTTCTGGATTTTGATAATTAGCGGGTATCGGCCTAATTCTGCTCTGCATTGCATTATTTGGTCTTTTACGAATTTTATGTTCCTTTTGATGGCATAGAAGGCCCTTCTTGCCTTGTCTCTCAGATCGTTCACAGCTTTGTGGAAGTTATCTGTGGCGCTGATGTTTAGGCCGAGGTATGTATAGTGTTCTCTAGGGCAACGATGTCTAGATGGAATTTGTATTTGTGGTCCTGGTGACTGGACCTTTTTTGGAACACCATTATTTTGGTCTTACTGAGATTTACTGTCAGGGCCCAGGTCTGGCAGAATCTGTGCAGAATATCTAGGTGCTGCTGTAGGCCATCCTTGGTTGGGGACTTCTCTCTCTCTCAATTATATTTAAAGGGCTTTATTGGCATGGGAAACAGTGAAATAGATAATAAACTAAAGTAAAATGAACAGTAAACATCTAGTTGTTGCGTAGTTGCCTAGATGTATATTTGTTGCGTAGTTGTTGTGTAGTAGTTGTGTAGTTGTTGTGTAGTTGCTGTCTAGTTGCTGTGTAGTTGTCTAGTTGTCTATTTGTTGTGTAGTTGTTGTTAGTTGTCTAGTTGTGTAGTTGGTGTCTATTTGTGTAGCTGTTGTTTAGTTTGTTGTCTAGTTATGGTCTAATTGTTGTCTAGTAGTTGTCTAGTTGCTGTGTAGTTGTTGTGTAGTATTTGTGTAGTTGTTGTCTATTTGTTGTGTAGTTGTCTAGTAGTTGTGTAGTTGCCTAGTCATTGTGTTGTTGTCTAGTTTTCTATTTGTTGTGTAGTTGTTGTCTATGTGTGTAGTTGTTGTCTAGTAGTTGTCTAGTAGTTGTCTAGTTGTTGTCTAGTATTTGTCTAGTTGTCTAGTTGATGTCTAGTATTTGTCTAGTTGTCTAGTAGTTGGTGTCTAGTATTTGTCTAGTTGTCTAGTTGTTGTCTAGTATTTGTCTAGTTGTCTAGTAGTAGGTGTCTAGTAGTTGTCTAGTTGTCTAGTTGGTGCCTAGTATTTGTCTAGTTGTTGTCTAGTATTTGTCTAGTTGTTGTCTAGTTGTCTAGTTGTTGTCTAGTATTTGTCTAGTAGTTGTCTAGTAGTTGGTGTCTAGTAGTTGTCTAGTTGTCTAGTTGGTGTCTAGTAGTTGTCTAGTTGTCTAGTTGGTGTCTAGTATTTGTCTAGTTGTCTAGTTGTTGTCTAGTATTTGTCTAGTTGTCTAGTATTTGTCTAGTTGTCTAGTTGTTGTCTAGTTGTTGTCTAGTATGTGTCTAGTTGTCTAGTTGTTGTCTAGTATGTGTCTAGTTGTCTAGTTGTTGTCTAGTATGTGTCTAGTTGTTGTCTAGTTGTCTAGTTGTTGTCTAGTATTTGTCTAGTTGTTGTCTAGTAGTTGTCTAGTATTTGTCTAGTTGTCTAGTTGTTGTCTAGTTTTTGTCTAGTTGTTGTCTAGTAGTTGTCTAGTATTTGTCTAGTTGTCTAGTTGTTGTCTAGTTTTTGTCTAGTTGTTGTCTAGTAGTAATCTAGTATTTGTCTAGTTGTCTAGTTGTTGTCTAGTAGTTGTCTAGTATTTGTCTAGTTGTCTAGTTGTTGTCTAGTATTTGTCTAGTTGTCTAGTAGTTGTCTAGTATTTGTCTAGATGTCTAGTAGTTGTCTAGTATTTGTCTAGTTGTCTAGTAGTTGGCTAGTATTTGTCTAGTTGTCTAGTTGTTGTCTAGTTGTTGTCTAGTAGTTGTCTAGTATTTGTCTAGTTGTTGTCTAGTATTTGTCTAGTTGTCTAGTTGTTGTCTAGTATTTGTCTAGTTGTCTAGTAGTTGTCTAGTTGTTGTCTAGTAGTTGTCTAGTTGTTGTCTAGTATTTGTCTAGTTGTCTAGTTGGTGTCTAGTATTTGTCTAGTTGTCTAGTAGTTGGTGTCTAGTATTTGTCTAGTAGTTGTCTAGTTGTTGTCTAGTATTTGTCTAGTTGTCTAGTAGTAGGTGTCTAGTAGTTGTCTAGTTGTCTAGTTGGTGCCTAGTATTTGTCTAGTTGTTGTCTAGTATTTGTCTAGTTGTTGTCTAGTTGTCTAGTTGTTGTCTAGTATTTGTCTAGTTGTCTAGTAGTTGTCTAGTAGTTGGTGTCTAGTAGTTGTCTAGTTGTCTAGTTGGTGTCTAGTAGTTGTCTAGTTGTCTAGTTGGTGTCTAGTATTTGTCTAGTTGTCTAGTTGTTGTCTAGTATTTGTCTAGTTGTCTAGTATTTGTCTAGTTGTCTAGTTGTTGTCTAGTTGTTGTCTAGTATGTGTCTAGTTGTCTAGTTGTTGTCTAGTATGTGTCTAGTTGTCTAGTTGTTGTCTAGTATGTGTCTAGTTGTTGTCTAGTTGTCTAGTTGTTGTCTAGTATTTGTCTAGTTGTCTAGTTGTTGTCTAGTTGTTGTCTAGTTGGTGTCTAGTTGTCTAGTTGTTGTCTAGTTGTCTAGTTGTCTAGTTGTTGTCTAGTAGTTGTCTAGTTGTTGTCTAGTTGTTGTCTAGTATTTGTCTAGTTGTCTAGTTGTTGTCTAGTATTTGTCTAGTTGTTGTCTAGTTGTCTAGTTGTTGTCTAGTATTTGTCTAGTTGTTGTCTAGTTGTCTAGTTGTCTAGTAGTAGGTGTCTAGTAGTTGTCTAGTTGCTGTCTAGTTGTTGTCTAGTTGTTGTCTAGTATGTGTCTAGTTGTCTAGTAGTAGGTGTCTAGTACTTGTCTAGTTGTTGTCTAGTTGTTGTCTAGTTGTTGTCTAGTATTTGTCTAGTTGTCTAGTATTTGTCTAGTTGTCTAGTAGTTGTCTAGTATTTGTCTAGTTGTTGTCTAGTATTTGTCTAGTTGTCTAGTAGTTGTCTAGTATTTGTCTAGTTGTCTAGTTGTTGTCTAGTATTTGTCTAGTTGTCTAGTTGTTGTCTAGTAGTTGTCTAGTATGTGTCTAGTTGTCTAGTAGTTGTCTAGTATTTGTCTAGTTGTCTAGTTGTTGTCTAGTATTTGTCTAGTTGTCTAGTAGTTGTCTAGTATTTGTCTAGTTGTCTAGTAGTTGTCTAGTAGTTGTCTAGTAGTTGTCTAGTAGTTGTCTAGTATGTGTCTAGTTGTCTAGTAGTTATCTAGTATTTGTCTAGTTGTCTAGTTGTTGTCTAGTATTTGTCTAGTTGTCTAGTTGTCTAGTATTTGTCTAGTTGTTGTCTAGTTGTTGTCTAGTTGTCTAGTTGTCTAGTTGTCTAGTAGTAGGTGTCTAGTTGTTGTCTAGTATTTGTCTAGTTGTTGTCTAGTTGTCTAGTTGTCTAGTTGTCTAGTAGTAGGTGTCTAGTAGTTGTCTAGTAGTTGTCTAGTTGTTGTCTAGTTGTTGTCTAGTATTTGTCTAGTTGTCTAGTTGTCTAGTAGTAGTTGTCTAGTATTTGTCTAGTTGTTGTCTAGTTGTTGTCTAGTATTTGTCTAGTTGTCTAGTAGTTGTCTAGTATTTGTCTAGTTGTCTAGTAGTTGTCTAGTATTTGTCTAGTTGTCTAGTAGTTGTCTAGTATTTGTCTAGTTGTCTAGTTGTTGTCTAGTATTTGTCTAGTTGTTGTCTAGTGTTTGTCTAGTTGTTGTCTAGTATTTGTCTAGTTGTCTAGTTGTTGTCTAGTAGTTGTCTAGTTGTTGTCTAGTAGTTGTCTAGTATTTGTCTAGATGTCTAGTTGTTGTCTAGTTGTTGTCTAGTTGTTGTCTAGTATGTGTCTAGTTGTCTAGTTGTTGTCTAGTATGTGTCTAGTTGTCTAGTAGTAGGTGTCTAGCAGTTGTCTAGTTGTTGTCTAGTATTTGTCTAGTTGTCTAGTAGTTGTCTAGTTGTCTAGTTGTTGGTGTCTAGTAGTTGTCTAGTTGTCTAGTATTTGTCTAGTATTTGTCTAGTTGTCTAGTAGTTGTCTAGTTGTCTAGTTGTCTAGTTGTTGTCTAGTTGTTGTCTAGTTGTCTAGTAGTTGTCTAGTTGTCTAGTTGTTGTCTAGTTTTTGTCTAGTATTTGTCTAGTTGTCTAGTTGTCTAGTAGTTGTCTAGTTGTCTAGTTGTTGTCTAGTTGTCTAGTTGTCTAGTTGTTGTCTAGTAGTTGTCTAGTTGTCTAGTTGTTGTCTAGTAGTTGTCTAGTAGTTGGTGTCTAGTATGTGTCTAGTTGTCTAGTTGTTGTCTAGTATTTGTCTAGTTGTCTAGTTGTTGTCTAGTATGTGTCTAGTTGTCTAGTAGTTGTCTAGTTGTCTAGTAGTTGGTGTCTAGTAGTTGTCTAGTTGTTGTCTAGTTGTCTAGTATTTGTCTAGTTGTTGTCTAGTTGTCTAGTTGTCTAGTAGTTGTCTAGTGTTTGTCTAGTTGTCTAGTAGTTGTCTAGTTGTCTAGTTGTTGTCTAGTATTTGTCTAGTTGTGTAGTAGTTGTCTAGTTGTCTAGTAGTTGTCTAGTTGTTGTCTAGTATTTGTCTAGTTGTCTAGTAGTTGTCTAGTTGTCTAGTAGTTGTCTAGTTGTCTAGTTGTTGTCTAGTATTTGTCTATTTGTCTAGTAGTTGTCTAGTTGTCTAGTTGTCTAGTTGTTGTCTAGTTGTTGTCTAGTTGTCTAGTAGTTGTCTAGTTGTCTAGTTGTTGTCTAGTTTTTGTCTAGTATTTGTCTAGTTGTCTAGTAGTTGTCTAGTTGTCTAGTAGTTGTCTAGTTGCCTAGTTGTTGTCTAGTTGTCTAGTTGTCTAGTTGTTGTCTAGTATTTGTCCAGTTGTCTAGTTGTTGTCTAGTAGTTGTCTAGTTGTCTAGTTGTTGTCTAGTAGTTGTCTAGTTGTCTAGTAGTTGGTGTCTAGTATGTGTCTAGTTGTCTAGTTGTTGTCTAGTATTTGTCTAGTTGTCTAGTAGTTGTCTAGTTGTCTAGTAGTTGGTGTCTAGTATGTGTCTAGTTGTCTAGTTGTTGTCTAGTATTTGTCTAGTTGTCTAGTAGTTGTCTAGTTGTCTAGTTGTTGTCTAGTTGTTGTCTAGTATGTGTCTAGTTTTCTAGTAGTTGTCTAGTAGTTGTCTAGTATTTGTCTAGTTGTTGTCTAGTATTTGTCTAGTTGTCTAGTTGTCTAGTTGTTGTCTAGTATGTGTCTAGTTGTCTAGTTGTTGTCTAGTTGTGTTGTTGTCTAGTAGTTGTCTAGTTGTTGTCTAGTTGGTGTCTAGTATTTGTCTAGTTGTCTAGTTGTTGTCTAGTTGTTGTCTAGTTGTCTAGTTGTCTAGTAGTTGTCTAGCTGTTGTCTAGTTGGTGTCTAGTATTTGTCTAGTTGTCTAGTTGTTGTCTTGTTGTCTAGTTGTTGTCTAGTAGTTGTCTAGTTGTTGTCTAGTTGGTGTCTAGTATTTGTCTAGTTGTCTAGTTGTTGTCTAGTATTTGTCTAGTTGTCTAGTTGTTGTCTAGTATTTGTCTAGTTGTCTAGTTGTTGTCTAGTATTTGTCTAGTTGTTGTCTAGTAGTTGGTGTCTAGTAGTTGTCTAGTTGTTGTCTAGTAGTTGGTGTCTAGTAGTTGTCTAGTTGTTGTCTAGTTGTCTAGTTGTTGTCTAGTATGTGTCTAGTTGTCTAGTTGTTGTCTAGTTGTTGTCTAGTTGTTGTCTAGTATTTGTCTAGTTGTCTAGTTGTTGTCTAGTATTTGTCTAGTTGTCTAGTAGTTTGTGTCTAGTAGTTGTCTAGTTGTTGTGTGGTTGTGTAGTTGTCTAGTTGTTGTGTAGTTGTTGTCTATTATTTGTGTAGTTGTTGTGTCGTTGTTGTCTAGTATCTGTGTAGTTGTCTAGTCGTTGTGTGGTTGTTGTTGTGTAGTTGTTGTGTGGTTGTTGTCTAGTTGTTGTTTTCTAGCTGTTGTGTAGTTGTTGTTGTCTAGTTGTTGTGTAGTTGTTGTGTAGTTGTTTAGTTGTGTTGATCGTGAGTTGTACCTGAGCAGGAGTCCGGGTTGAAGGTCAACCACCCAGCATCCTTTGCTGTGAGCCTGAACGGAGCGAAGGGACAGATCGACGCTAAAGTTCACTCACCCTCCGGAGCCCTGGAGGGCTGCTGTGTTACTGAGCTAGACCAAGGTAACTACTACCACACAATACTACAATATACTACACAATACTATATTTTACTATACTACAATGTGTTACTGAACTAGACCAAGGTAACTACTACCACACAATACTACAATATACTACACAATACTATATTTTACTATACTACACTGTGTTACTGAGCTAGTCCAAGGTAACTACACTACACAATACTACTTTGATCCAGATAGGAACAGCAAGTATACACTACACTCTAATAAATTACTACACTGTTGGTCTGTTACAGAGATAGACCACAGTCACCATAGACACCAGACTGAGTTTAAACATAATTTGACAACAAATGTAACATTTATTTCCCTCCCATCCCTCTCTCCTCTCCTCCTCCAGATCAATATGCTGTGAGGTTCATTCCCAGAGAGAACGGTCTGTATCTGATCGATGTGAAGTTCAACGGCAGCCACATCCCCGGCAGTCCCTTCAAGATCAGGGTGGGGGAGACGGGACAGGCTGGAGACCCAGGCATGGTGACCGCATACGGAGCTGGATTAGAGGGAGGAACCACTGGTAACTAATACCTTACTGTTGTAGAAATCCTCAATAAAGCAGCTATCAGATAAATCAGTCTGCTAGTGTGAAAAGATGTGTACAGTGCATTTCGGAAAGTATTCAGACCCCTTGACTTTTTCCCAAAATGTTTACGTTACAGCCTCATTCTAAAAACGTATTAAATATATCAGCAATCTACACACAATACCCCATAATGATTGGTCATGGCTCACATCAACACCATTATCCCAGAAGCCCTAGACCCACTCCAATTTGCACACCGCCCAAACAGATCTACAGATGATGCAATCTCTATTGCACTCCACACTGCCCTTTCCCACCTGGACAAAAGGAACACCTATGTGAGAATGCTGTTCATTGACTACAACTCAGCGTTCAACACCATAGTGCCCTCAAAGCTCATCACTAAGCTACGGACCCTGGGACTAAACACCTCCCTCTGCAACTGGATCCTGGACTTCCTGACGGGCCGCCCCCAGGTGGTGAGGGTAGGTAGCAACACATCTGCCACGCTGATCCTCAACACTGGAGCTCCCCAGGGGTGCGTGCTCAGTCCCTTCCTGTACTCCCTGTTCACCCACGACTGCATGGCCAGGCACGACTCCAACACCATCATTAAGTTTGCAACAGTGGTAGGCCTGATCACCAGGCTAAAGTCAAAAAAAGTCAAAGTCACCATTATTAGTCAGTTGTACAACCGAATGCCTTCAACTGAAATGTGTCTTCCACATTTAACCCAACCCCTCTGAATCAGAGAGGTGCGGGGGGCTGCCTTAATCGACATCCATATCTTCGGCGCCCGGGGAACAGTGGGTTAACTGCCTTGTTCAGGGCAGAACGACAGATTTTACCTTGTCAGCTCGGGATTGAACTTGCAACCCTCCGGTTACAAGTCCAACGCTCTAACCACTAGGCTACCTGCCGCCCACAGGTCTACCAACAACGACGAGACAGCCTATAGGGAGGAGGTCAGACACCTGGCCGAGTGGTGCCAGGACAACAACCTCTCCCTCAACGTGATCAACACAAAGGAGATGATTATGGACCACAGGAAAAGGAGGATCGTGCACGTCCTCCATTCCCATCAACGGGGCTGTAGTGGAGCAGGTTGAGAGCTTCAAGTTCCTTGGTGTCCACATCACCAACAAACTAACATGGTCCAAACACACCAAGACAGATGTGAAGAGGGCACGACAAAGCCTATTCCCCCTCAGGAGATTTGGCATGGGTCCTGAGATCCTCAAAAGGTTCTACAGCTGCAACAATGAGAGCATCCTGACTGGTTGCATCACTGCCTGGTATGGCAACTGCTCAGCCTCCGACCGCAAGGCACTACAGAGGGTAGTGCGTACGGCCCAGTACATCCCTGGGGCTAAGCTGCCTGCCATCCAGGACCTCTACACCAGGCGGTGTCAGAGGAAGGCCCTAGAAATTGTCAAAGACCCCAGCCACCCGGGTCATAGACTGTTCTCTCAAATACCGCATGGCAAGCAGTACCGGAGTGCCAAGTCTAGGACAAAAAGGCTTCTCAACAGTTTTTACCCCCAAGCCATAAGACTCCTGACCAGGTAATCAAATGGCTACCCGGACTATCTGCATTGTGTCCCGCCACCCCCCAACCCCTCTTTTACGCTGCTGCTTACTCTCTGTTTATCATATATACATAGTCACTTTAACTATACATTCATGTACATACTACCTCAATCAGCCTGACTAACCAGTGCCTGTATGTAGCCTTGCTACTGTATATAGCCTGGCTACTGTATATAGCCTCCCTACTGTATATAGCCTCCCTACTGTATATAGCCTCTCTACTGTATATAGCCTTGCTACTGTATATAGTCTCTCTACCGTATATAGCCCCTCTACTGTATATAGCCCCTCTACTGTATATAGCCTCTCTACTGTATATAGCCCCTTTACTGTATATAGCCCCTCTACTGTATATAGCCTCTCTACTGTATATAGCCTCACTACTGTATATAGCCTCGCTACTGTATATAACCTCTCTACTGTATATAGCCTCTCTACTGTATATAGCCTCTCTACTGTATATAGCCTCGCTACTGTATATAACCTCTCTACTGTATATAGCCTCTCTACTGTATCTAGCCTCTCTACTGTATATAGCCTCTCTACTGTATATAGCCTCTACTGTATATAGCCTCTCTACTGTATATAGCCTAGGTCTACACCTGTTGTATTCAGCATTTCACTGTAAGGTCTACACCTGTTGTATTCAGCATCTCACTGTCAGGTCTACACCTGTTGTATTCAGCATTTCACTGTGAGGTCTACACCTGTTGTATTCGCCGCATGTGACAAATAAACTTTGATTTGATTTGGATGACAAATCGAAAACGTTTTTAGACATTTCTGTTTTAATACAACAAACAGAAATACCTTATTTACATAAGTATTAAGTTGCCGTGAGACTTGAAATTGAGCTTGGGTCAAATCAAATCAAATGCATTTATAAAGCCCTTCTTACATCAGCTGATGTCACAGAGTGCTGTACAGAAACCCAGCCTAAAACCCCAAACAGCAAGCAATGCAGGTGTAGAAGCCCGGTGGCTAGGAAAAACTCCCTAGAACGGCCAGAACCTAGAGAGGAACCAAGCTGTGAGGGGTGGCCAGTCCTATTCTGTCTGTGCCGGGTGCAGATTATAACAGAACATGGACAAGATTTTTAAATTTTCATAGAACAGGCAGAACAGTTAAAACTGGAGAAGCAGCACGGCCTGGTGGACTGGGGACATCAAGGAGTCAGGCAGGCCTTGAGGAATGGTCCTAATGCTAAGGTCCTGAGAGAGAGAGAGAGAGAGAGAGAGAGAGAGAGAGAGAGAGAGAGAGAGAGAGAGAGAGAGAGAGAGAGAGAGAGAGAGATAATTAAATTCACACAGGACACTGGATAAGAGAGGAGAAATACTCCAGATATAGCAGACTGACCCTAGCCCCCCGACACATTAACTACTGCAGCATAAATACTGGAGGCTGAGACAGGAGGGGTCGGGAGACACTGAGGCCCTGTCCCATGATACACGGACAGGGCCAAACAGGCAGGATATAACCCCACCCACTCTGCCGAAGCACAGCCCCCACACCACTAGAGGGATATCTTCAACCACCAACTTACCATCCTGAGACAAGGCCGAGTATAGCCCACAAGATCTCCGCCACGGCACCAGAAGCCAGTGACTCAGCCTGTAATAGGGTTAGGAGGCAGAGAGAATCCCAGTGGAGGGAACCGGCCAGGCAAAGACAGCAAGGGTGGCCTGTCACCCAGTGCCTTTCCATTCACCTTCACACTCCTGGGCCAGACTACACTCAGTCATAGGACCTACTGAAGAGATGAGTCTTCAATAAAGACTTAAAGGTTGAGACTGAGTCTATGCGTCTCTCACATGGATAGCAGACTATTCCATAGAAATGGAGCTCTATAGGAAAAAGCCCTGCCTCCAGCTGTTTGCTTAGAAATTATAGGGACAGTAAGGAGGCCTGCGTCTTGTGACCGTAGCGTACGTGTAGGTATGTACGGCAGGACCAAATCGGAAAGATAGGTAGGAGCAAGCCCATGTAATGCTTTGTAGGTTAGCAGTAAAACCTTGAAATCAGCCCTTGCCTTAACAGGAAGCCAGTGTAGAGAGGCTAGTACTGGAGTAATATGATCAAATTGTTTTGGTTCTAGTCAAGATAGTGTTTAGCACTAACTGAAGTTTATTTAGTGCTTTATCTGGGTAGCTGGAAAGTAGAGCATTGCAGTAGTCTAACCTAGAAGTTACAAATGCATGGATTAACTTTTCTGCATCATTTTTGGACATAAAGTTTCTGATTTTTACAATGTTACGTAGATGGAAAAAAGCTGTCCTTGAAACAGTCTTGATATGTTTGTCAAAAGAGAGATCAGGCTCCAGAGTGAGGTCCTTCACAGTTTTATTTGAGACGACTGTACAACCATCAAGATTAATTGTCAGATTCAACAGGAGATCTCTTTGTTTCTTGGGAACTAGAACAAGCATCTCTGTTTTGTCAGAATTTTTTAAAGTAGAAAATTTGCCGCCATCCACTTCCTTAAGGGACATATCTGATTGAATATGAAACTATTTGTGATGTGATGTTGTCCTTCTAAATGAGATAGTTGTTTAGATATAACTAGTCAGTGGCCACGCCCCGTGAGCCATGACAGCGTCATGGAACCGTACCTTCTTCAACAGAATATAAAGCCACTTCCGACAAAATTGACTTCAGATCAGAAAACATGAAGCGGTAGCTACATGCCGAAGAGACCCAAGGTAAGCCAGACCTCTCGAAGAGACCCAAGGTAAGCCAGACCTCTCGAAGAGACCCAAGGTAGGCCAGACCTCTCGAAGAGACCCAAGGTAAGCCAGACCTCTCGAAGAGACCCAAGGTAGGCCAGACCTCTCGAAGAGACCCAAGGTATGCCAGACCTCTCGAAGAGACCCAAGGTAAGCCAGACCTCTCGAAGAGACCCAAGGTAAGCCAGACCTCTGAAGAGACCCACAAGCCAGACCTCTCGAAGAGACCAAGGTAAGCCAGACTTCTCGAAGAGACCCAAGGTAAGCCAGACCTCTCGAAGAGACCCAAGGTAAGCCAGACCTCTCGAAGAGACCCAAGGTAAGCCAGACCTCTCGAAGAGACCCAAGGTAAGCCAGACTTCTCGAAGAGACCCAAGGTAAGCCAGACCTCTCGAATGTTTATGAAGACTAGAGAAAATGGAGCTATCGCTACATGTTGAAATGGTCTACCAAAGGACAAGACCAGAGAACGTGGAGATCATTCCCACGTTGAAATGGTGAAGAAATCTACAAACTAATGAACAATTATTCTGACTGCAGCTATTTAAACACTTTAGTCTGGTATACGCATCCGCTCCAAGAACATTTCCGAGTGGTACTCTGAAGTATCCATTATAACAACTACAGCTACGACGGACTTTGATATCTGGTGGACAAACCAGAGGCTTTCTGTCGACTGACTGTCGAGCAGACGGCCCGGCGATCGCAGAGAGGGGACAACCAAAACATGCACTCGTAAATATGTAAAATGCAATTTCTTTTCGAATGAGCGGTTGTTCATGTTCAATTTCTATGAGTGTAGTGATCCTCTTTAAGTTTCCCGCTCTCTCTCTTCCCCACCCCCTTTCTTTTGCCTACCAAGCCATCATATCGGTTTCGTCCGCTAGGGACTTTTTCTTTTTAATCATGTTGTAACGCCCAGGCCCGAGTTTACAGGCTGGAGCGTTTTGGTTTTGTCTTGGTGTAGGGTTTGTCTGTTCTAGGTGTCGCGTGTTTCTATGTTGGGTAAATGGTTCCCAATTAGAGGCAGCTGTGTGTCGTTGTCTCTAATTGGGAACCATATTTAGGTTAGTAGGTTTCACTCTGGGCTCGTGGGTTATTGTATGTTCATAGCTGGTTTTGTTTGTCAGTTATGTTCGTCGTTACGTTCTCCGTTTTTGTTTTGGTTCGGTCTCGTTCCCGTGTTCTAATTAAACATGTATTCTGGCTACATCGCTGCGTCTTGGTCTGTTCCCTTAGAAGAGAACGTGACAGAATAACCCACCAAAAGAAGACCAAGCAGCGAGAGACTCGGGAGTGCTGGACCAGGAGGACCTCATCGGATCTCGCCTGGCACGGAGGTCCGTAGAGGCAGCCCCAAGAAACTTTGGGGGCACACGAGGAGATTGGCACGGTTCAGGAGGGACTCCTGAGCCAACCCTCGTGCTTTATGGAGAGAGCGTTGGGAGAGCGTCGCGGTAAGGGAGGCCGTGCTATGCAGTGTTGCGCACGGTTTCCCTATAGGGATTCAGAGGCCGGTGCAGTGATTCCTGGCTCCCACTCATCAGTCGGGCGAAAATAAGTGTTCAGCCAGAAAGAGTGGTGCCATCGCTGCAAGCACTAAGTCCCCAGTGCGCCTCCTGGGACCGGATATCCTGCTCCAGTTCCGTGTGCGGTGTCTCCGCACGTGTCCGCAGCCCAGTGCGAGAGATCCCAGCGCCACTCATTGGTCGGGCCGAGGTCTGTGTGCTACCTGGGAGAGTGGTGCCAGCTCTGGCAGCCAGGCCTCCAGTGCGCCTTTGGGTCCATGTTATCCTGTGGTCTCACGGGCAGAATCTCCGGCACGAATCCACAGCCCAGCCTGAGAGATTCAGCTCCACTCACCCATGAGGCCAGGTTAGTGAGCTGGCTGGAGGTATGGTGTCGGCTTCTCCATATCAGGTTCCGGTCCGGGTGGAGGTTTCTACACGCCCAGTCCACGCCCAAGATCCCTGTTCCACGCCTCCAAGATCCCTGTTCCACGCTTCCAAGATCCCTGTTCCACGTTCCAAGATCCTGTTCCACGTTCCAAGATCCCTGTTCCACGCTCCAAGATCAGTTCCGTGTTCCAAGATCCCAGTCCGTGTAGTGGTTTCTACACGTCCAGTTCCTGCCCACGCGCGCAGCTCCCGTGCGCTCCGAGAGTCCAGCACGTCCTGTTCGGCCCGCGCACCCAGCTCCACGTGCGCCCGAGAGTCCAGCACGTCCTGTCCCGGCCCGCACTCCAGCTCCCCCGCGGCGCTCAGAGAGTCCAGCACGCCCTGTCCTGCCCGGCACTCCAGCTCCCCGTGGCGCTAGAGAGAGTCCAGCACGCCCTGTCCTGGCCCGCGCACCAAGCTCCCGTGGCGCTCAGAGAGTCCAGCACGCCCTGTCCCGGCCCGCACCCAGCTCCCGCGCTGAGAGCCCAGTTCGCCTGTTCCCGCCCCCGCACCAGAGTGCGCCCCGAGCCCAGTTCGGCCTGTTCTCGCTCCACGCGCAGAGTTCCAGTGAGCATCACGAGTCCGGCACGACCAGTTCCTGCTCCACGACCAGAGTTCCAGTGAGCATCACGAGTCCAGCACGACCAGTTCCTGCTCCACGCACTCAGAGTTCCAGTGAGCATCAATGCAGTCCAGTACTGCCAGTTCCTGCTCCACGCACCAGAGTTCCAGTGAGCATCACGAGTCCAGTACTGCCAGTTCCTGCTCCACACACCAGAGTTCCAGTGAGCATCACGAGTCCAGTACTGCCAGTTCCTGCTCCACACACCAGAGTTCCAGTGAGCATCACGAGTCCAGTACTGCCAGTTCCCTGCTCCACGCACCCAGAGTTCCAGTGAGCATCACGAGTCCAGTACTGCCAGTTCCTGCTCCACGCACCAGAGTTCCAGTGAGCATCACGAGGTCCAGTACTGCCAGTTCCTGCTCCACGCACCAGAGTTCCAGTGAGCATCACCAGTCCGGTACTGCCAGTTCCTGCTCCACGCACTCAGAGTTCCAGTGAGCATCACGAGTCTGGTACTGCCAGTTCCTGCTCCACGCACCAGAGTTCCAGTGAGCATCACGAGTCCGGTACTGCCAGTTCCTGCTCCACGCACCAGAGTTCCAGTGAACATCACGAGTCCTGTACGACCAGCTCCTGCTCCACGCACTCCAGTTCTAGTAAGCATCATGAGTCCAGTACGCTGCCAGTCCCTGCTCCACGCACGTGCAGAGTCCCTGTGAGCATCGTGAGTCCGGTAAGGCCAGTTCCAACTCCACGCACCAGAGTTCCAGGAGATGGTCCAGGGCCTCCGGTTCAGGATGTCAGACCAGCACGGCCAGCACCGAGCCCCCACCTGGGACAAAGTGACCCATCTCAAGACCCCCACAGACTTTTAAGCGCGTCCGAGTCCGCGCCTTTGGGTACTGTAACGCCCAGGCCGAGCTTTACAGGCTGGAGCGTTTGGTTTTGTCTTGGTGTAGGGTTTTGCCTGTTCTAGGTGTCGGTTTCTATGTTGGGTAATGGTTCCCAGAATTAGAGGCAGCTGTGTGTCGTTGTCTCTAATTGGGAACCATATTTAGGTTAGTAGGTTTCACTCTGGGTTCGTGGGTTATTGTGAGTTCATAGCTGGTTTTGTTTGTCAGTTATGTTAGTCGCTGCTTCTCCGTTTATTGTTTTGTTCCGTCTCGTTCCCGTGTTCTAATTAATCATGTATTCTGGCTACATCGCTGCGTCTTGGTCTGTTCCCTTAGAGAAACGTGACACATGTAGTTGCCAATGTATTACCTATTTGTTTGTGTGTTTATGTAATTCTGTGATTGATTAAGTTAGTTAGTAAATAAATAATTAAGCCAATTTGTATATCGCTAATTCAGGGTTCCATTTTAGGGCTTGTGCAGATTTTTGTGCAGGGTTTGCGACGTTCAGTAATGAGGCTGATTAGGTAAAATTCATTAACATGTGACTGTATTGATAAGATATGCAAATATCTGAAGGGTTATATTTGGGAAATTGAAACTCTATAAACAACATGTTCCCGTGGTGCCCCGACTTCCTAGATAATTAAAGTTACATGATTAGTTTAATCGCGTAATTAAATTACACATAGAGAATTGATTTGATGATATACAGTCTTCACATTTAATGATAGTCAACAACATGACACCAGGCAGTGATGCAACCAGTCAGGATGCTCTCGATGGTGCGGCTGTAGAACCTTTTGAGGATCTGAGGACCCATGCCAAATCTTTTCAGTCTCCTGAGGGGGAATAGGCTTTGTTGTGCCCTCTTCACGACTGTCTTGGTGTGTTTGATAGTTTGTTGGTGATGTGGACACCAAGGAACTTGAAGCTCTCAACCTGCTCCACCGCTGCCCTGTCGATGAGAATGGTCGGTCCTCCTTTTCCTGTAGTCCACAGTACATTTTTGAATAAGGCTGTAGCGTAATAAAATGTGAAAACAGTCAAGGGGTCTGAATAGTTTCCAAAATAATCTCTTTTCACATTAGCACTGATTTAGCTGATAGCTTCTTTATTGAGGAAATGTTTACTTCCCATGTGTATGGTATGCGGGGTGAAAGTAACGCGGTATGGAGGACCGAGCACGCCCATCGACGGTGTCCTGGCAAAATAAATAGTGGTGGTACGCCGTACCGGTAAAACAGGAGCCAATAATTAAAACAAAATGTCAACCTTTAAACCATTTTTTCCCGCACGTCAGAAACATTAGCCAATGGACTTGAAAATGAGTTGAAAAGGCTACGTTCCAAAATGCCATGTGGTTCCACGAGAACACTGACATTTTGACAAGGCAGAGACGAGTGGCAGATGTCTTTCCATTCACTATTTGAAGGCTGGAATAATGTTGCGAGTGGATGAATGTGCGTGAACTATGAACTAGTAAAGGAGCCATTTGAAGTGGTTGTTTGACGTACAGCTGGAGGTCCAGTACCAGGAAGAAATTAATTCCGCCCCTGATTATATGCGCTGCTCTGATTATATGCGCTGCTCTGATTATATGCGCTGGTTGAATCCACTGACTGAAAGTTTGTCTGAATAACTGTGTCTGTTGTGAAACGTATCTCTCCCCTTCAACCCTCTCTCTGTAGGTACAGCCTGTGAGTTTGTGGTGAACACCAGTGCAGCAGGGCCGGGAGCCCTGGCGGTGAGCATCGACGGCCCCTCCAAGGTGAAGATGGACTGTGTTGAGTGTTCGGAGGGTTACAAGGTGACCTACACCCCCATGGCTCCAGGAAACTACTTAATCTCCATCAGATACGGAGGACCTTACCACATCGTAGGATCTCCCTTCAAGGCCAAGATCACCGGTGAGGGACCTGGACAGTGGACAGATGCGCACATACACCCTCCCTCTCCCTCTCTCTCTCTCTCTCTTTCTCTAACCCCTCTCTCTCTCTCTCTCTCTCTCTCTTACCCCTCTCTCTCACTTCCTCCCTCTAACCTCTCTCTCTCTCCCTCTTTCTCTCTCTAACCCCTCTCTCTCTCTCACTTTCTCCCTGTCTGTCTCTCCTCCAGGCTCCAAGCTGGTCAGTAGCCATAGCAACCATGAGACGTCCAGCGTCATGGTCGACGGCGTGACTCGCCAGGTCAGCTACTCCCACCAGGGAGCTCCCAGCCAATCAGATGCCAGCTGTGTGACAGCCAAGGGGCTCGGTCTATCAAAAGGCTTTATTGACCAGAAGAACAACTTCAGCGTCGACTGCAGCAAAGCAGGTGAGTGTTTAGTCTCTGTTGTGTGAGAGAGAATACAGACCTGTGTTAGAGGCGGGTTAATAAATGGAGTGTTGCCAGTTTAAATCACAGGGCTGACGAGAGAAATCTGGTGGGATGTGAGCTGGCAACCGTAGGGCTGTGATCATCAATATAGCAGGCCGTTGTGTCCTACTAACTCTACCTACTGCCGTTGTGTCCTACTAACTCTACCTACTGCCGTTGTGTCCTACTAACTCTACCTACTGCCGTTGTGTCCTACTAACTCTACCTACTGCCGTTGTGTCCTGCTAACTCTGCCTACTGCAATTGTGTCCTACTAACTCCACCTTCTGACGTTGTGTCCTACTAACTCTACCTACTGCCGTTGTGTCCTACTAACCCTACCTACTGCCGTTGTGTCCTATTATCTCTACCTACTGCCATTTTGTCCTATAAATCCTACCTACTACCGTTGTTTCCTATTATCTCTACCTATTGCAATTTGTCCTATAAATCCTACCTACTGCCATTGTGTCCTATTAAACCTACCTACTGCCGTTGTATCCTACTAACTCTTCAATCTACTTACTGCCGTTGTGTCCTATTAACTCTTCAATCTACTTACTGCCGTTGTGTCCTATTAACCCTACCTACTGCCGATGTGTCCTATTAACTCTAACTCTACCTACTGCCGATGTGTCCTATTAACTCTACTTACTGCCGTTGTGTCCTATTAACCCTACCTACTGCCGATGTGTCCTATTAACCCTACCTACAGCCGATGTGTCCTATTAACTCTAACTCTACCTACTGCCGATGTGTCCTATTAACTCTACCGACTGCCGTTGTGTCCAATGAACTCTAACTCTACCTACTGCCGTTGTGTCCTATTATCTCTACCTACTGCCATTGTGTCCTATTAAACTACCAACTGCCGTTGTGTCCTATTAACTCAACATACTGTTGTAGTGTCCTTCTAACTCTACCTACTGCTCTTGGGTTCTATTATCCCTAACTACTGAAGCTGTGTCTTATTAAACCTAACATCTGCCGTTGTGTCCTACTAACTCTATATAATGCTGTTGTGTCTCACTAACTCGATCCACTGCTGCTGTGTTCTACTAACTGTACATGCTGCCGTTGTGTCCCGCTAACTCTACCCACTGTCGTTGTGTCCTACTAACGCTTCCTACTGCCGTTGTGTCCCGCTAACTCTACCCACTGTCATTGTGTCCTGCTAACTCTACCCACTGTTGTTGTGTCCTACTAACACTTCCTACTGCAGTTGTGTCCAACTAAATCTATATAATGCCGTTGTGTCCTACTAACTCTACCCACTGTCGTTGTGTCCTACTAACACTTCCTACTGCAGTTGTGTCCAACTAAATCTATATAATGCCGTGGTGTCCTACTAACTCTAACCACTGTCGTTGTGTCCTACTAACGCTTCCTACTGCAGTTGTGTCCAACTAAATCTATATAATGCCGTTGTGTCCTATTAACTCTACCTACTGCAATTGTGTCCTACTAACGCTAACTTTACGTACTGCCATTGTGTCCTATTATCTCTACCACTGCCGCTGTGTCCTATTAACTCTACCTACTGCCGTTGTGTCCTGCTAACTCTACCTACTGCCGTTGTGTCCTGCTAACTCTACCTACTGCCGTTGTGTCCTACTAACTCTACCTACTGCCGTTGTGTCCTGCTAAATCTACCTACTGCCGTTGTGTCCTACTAACTCTACCTTCTGACTTTGTGTCCTACTAACTCTACCTACTGCCGTTGTGTCCTGCTAAATCTACCTACTGCCGTTGTGTCCTACTATCTCTAACCCTACCTACTGCCTTTGTGTCCTACTATCTCTAACCCTACCCACTGCCGTTGTGTCCTACTATCTCTAACCCTACCCACTGCCGTTGTGTCCTACTATCTCTAACCCTACCTACTGTTGTTGTGTCCTACTATCTCTAACCCTACCTACTGTTGTAGTGTCCTTCTAACTTTAACCCTACCTACTGTTGTTGTGTCCTACGATCTCTAACCCTACCCACTGTTGTTGTGTCCTACTATCTCTAACCCTACCTACTGCCGTTGTGTCCTACTAACTCTACCTACTGCCGTTGTGTCCTGCTAAATCTACCTACTGCCGTTGTGTCCTACTAACTCTACCTACTGCCGTTGTGTCCTACTAACTCTACCTACTGCCGTTGTGTCCTACTAACTCTACCTACTGCCGTTGTGTCCTACTAACTCTACCTACTGCCGTTGTGTCCTACTAACTCTACCTACTGCCGTTGTGTCCTACTAACTCTACCTTCTGACGTTGTGTCCTATTAACTCTACCTACTACCGTTGTGTCCAACTAACTCTAACTCTTCCTCCTGCCATTGTGTCCTATTATCTCTACCTATTGCCATTTTGTCCTATAAATCCTACCTACTACCGTTGTTTCCTATTAACTCTAACCCTACCTACTGCCTGTTGTGTCCTACTAACTCTACCTACTGTCGTATTGTCCCATTAACTCGCACTCTACCAACTGCCATTGTGTCCTATTATCTCTACCTACTGCCGTTGTGTCCTACTAACTCTACCTACTGCCGCTTTGTCCTACTAACTCTGCCTACTGCAATTGTGTCCTACTAACTCTACCTACTGCAGTTGTGTCCTACTAACTCTACCTACTGCCGTTGTGTCCTACTAACCCTACCTACTGCCGTTGTGTCCTATTATCTCTACCTACTGCCATTTTGTCCTATAAATCCTACCTACTACCGTTGTTTCCTATTATCTCTACCTATTGCAATTTGTCCTATAAATCCTACCTACTGCCGTTGTATCCTACTAACTCTTCAATCTACTTACTGCCGTTGTGTCCTATTAACTCTTCCTCCTGCCATTGTGTCCTATTAACTCTACATACTGCCGATGTATCCTACTAACTATAACTCTACCTACTGCCGTTGTGTCCTATTAACCCTACCTACTGCCGATGTGTCCTATTAACTCTAACTCTACCTACTGCCGATGTGTCCTATTAACTCTACCGACTGCCGTTGTGTCCAATGAACTCTAACTCTACCTACTGCCGTTGTGTCCTATTATCTCTACCTACTGCCATTGTGTCCTATTAAACTACCAACTGCCGTTGTGTCCTATTAACTCAACATACTGTTGTAGTGTCCTTCTAACTCTACCTACTGCTCTTGGGTTCTATTATCCCTAACTACTGAAGCTGTGTCTTATTAAACCTAACATCTGCCGTTGTGTCCTACTAACTCTATATAATGCTGTTGTGTCTCACTAACTCGATCCACTGCTGCTGTGTTCTACTAACTGTACATGCTGCCGTTGTGTCCCGCTAACTCTACCCACTGTCGTTGTGTCCTACTAACGCTTCCTACTGCCGTTGTGTCCCGCTAACTCTACCCACTGTCATTGTGTCCTGCTAACTCTACCCACTGTTGTTGTGTCCTACTAACACTTCCTACTGCAGTTGTGTCCAACTAAATCTATATAATGCCGTTGTGTCCTACTAACTCTACCCACTGTCGTTGTGTCCTACTAACGCTTCCTACTGCAGTTGTGTCCAACTAAATCTATATAATGCCGTTGTGTCCTATTAACTCTACCTACTGCAATTGTGTCCTACTAACGCTAACTTTACGCACTGCCATTGTGTCCTATTATCTCTACCTACCGCCGTTGTGTCCCGCTAACTCTACCTACTGCCGTTGTGTCCTGCTAACTCTACCTACTGCCGTTGTGTCCTGCTAACTCTACCTACTGCCGTTGTGTCCTGCTAACTCTACCTACTGCCGTTGTGTCCTGCTAAATCTACCTACTGCCGTTGTGTCCTACTAACTCTACCTTCTGACTTTGTGTCCTACTAACTCTACCTACTGCCGTTGTGTCCTGCTAAATCTACCTACTGCCGTTGTGTCCTACTATCTCTAACCCTACCTACTGCCTTTGTGTCCTACTATCTCTAACCCTACCCACTGCCGTTGTGTCCTACTATCTCTAACCCTACCCACTGCCGTTGTGTCCTACTATCTCTAACCCTACCTACTGTTGTTGTGTCCTACTATCTCTAACCCTACCTACTGTTGTAGTGTCCTTCTAACTTTAACCCTACCTACTGTTGTTGTGTCCTGGATCTCTAACCCTACCCACTGTTGTTGTGTCCTACTATCTCTAACCCTACCTACTGCCGTTGTGTCCTACTAACTCTACCTACTGCCGTTGTGTCCTGCTAAATCTACCCACTGCCGTTGTGTCCTACTATCTCTAACCCTACCTACTGTTGTTGTGTCCTACTATCTCTAACCCTACCTACTGTTGTAGTGTCCTTCTAACTTTAACCCTACCTACTGTTGTTGTGTCCTACGATCTCTAACCCTACCCACTGTTGTTGTGTCCTACTATCTCTAACCCTACCTACTGCCGTTGTGTCCTACTAACTCTACCTACTGCCGTTGTGTCCTGCTAAATCTACCTACTGCCGTTGTGTCCTACTAACTCTACCTACTGCCGTTGTGTCCTACTAACTCTACCTACTGCCGTTGTGTCCTACTAACTCTACCTACTGCCGTTGTGTCCTACTAACTCTACCTACTGCCGTTGTGTCCTACTAACTCTACCTACTGCCGTTGTGTCCTACTAACTCTACCTACTGCCGTTGTGTCCTACTAACTCTACCTTCTGACGTTGTGTCCTATTAACTCTACCTACTACCGTTGTGTCCAACTAACTCTAACTCTTCCTCCTGCCATTGTGTCCTATTATCTCTACCTATTGCCATTTTGTCCTATAAATCCTACCTACTACCGTTGTTTCCTATTAACTCTAACCCTACCTACTGCCTGTTGTGTCCTACTAACTCTACCTACTGCCGTATTGTCCTATTAACTCGTACTCTACCAACTGCCATTGTGTCCTATTATCTCTACCTACTGCCGTTGTGTCCTACTAACTCTACCTACTGCCGTTTTGTCCTACTAACTCTGCCTACTGCAATTGTGTCCTACTAACTCTACCTACTGCAGTTGTGTCCTACTAACTCTACCTACTGCCGTTGTGTCCTACTAACCCTACCTACTGCCGTTGTGTCCTATTATCTCTACCTACTGCCATTTTGTCCTATAAATCCTACCTACTACCGTTGTTTCCTATTATCTCTACCTATTGCAATTTGTCCTATAAATCCTACCTACTGCCGTTGTATCCTACTAACTCTTCAATCTACTTACTGCCGTTGTGTCCTATTAACTCTTCCTCCTGCCATTGTGTCCTATTAACTCTACATACTGCCGATGTATCCTACTAACTATAACTCTACCTACTGCCGTTGTGTCCTATTAACCCTACCTACTGCCGATGTGTCCTATTAACTCTAACTCTACCTACTGCCGATGTGTCCTATTAACTCTACCGACTGCCGTTGTGTCCAATGAACTCTAACTCTACCGACTGCGTTGTGTCCAATGAACTCTAACTCTACCTACTGCCGTTGTGTCCTATTATCTCTACCTACTGCCATTGTGTCCTATTAAACTACCAACTGCCGTTGTGTCCTATTAACTCAACATACTGTTGTAGTGTCCTTCTAACTCTACCTACTGCTCTTGGGTTCTATTATCCCTAACTACTGAAGCTGTGTCTTATTAAACCTAACATCTGCCGTTGTGTCCTACTAACTCTATATAATGCTGTTGTGTCTCACTAACTCGATCCACTGCTGCTGTGTTCTACTAACTGTACATGCTGCCGTTGTGTCCCGCTAACTCTACCCACTGTCGTTGTGTCCTACTAACGCTTCCTACTGCCGTTGTGTCCCGCTAACTCTACCCACTGTCATTGTGTCCTGCTAACTCTACCCACTGTCGTTGTGTCCTACTAACGCTTCCTACTGCCGTTGTGTCCCGCTAACTCTA
Organism: Brachymystax lenok tsinlingensis; assembly: GCA_030435695.1. Classification (NCBI taxonomy): domain Eukaryota; kingdom Metazoa; phylum Chordata; class Actinopteri; order Salmoniformes; family Salmonidae; genus Brachymystax; species Brachymystax lenok. The sequence continues at coordinate 622,289 of CM059802.1, forward strand.
CCCACTGTCATTGTGTCCTGCTAACTCTACCCACTGTTGTTGTGTCCTACTAACACTTCCTACTGCAGTTGTGTCCAACTAAATCTATATAATGCCGTTGTGTCCTACTAACTCTAACCACTGTCGTTGTGTCCTACTAACGCTTCCTACTGCAGTTGTGTCCAACTAAATCTATATAATGCCGTTGTGTCCTATTAACTCTACCTACTGCAATTGTGTCCTACTAACGCTAACTTTACGTACTGCCATTGTGTCCTATTATCTCTACCTACTGCCGTTGTGTCCTGCTAACTCTACCTACTGCCGTTGTGTCCTGCTAACTCTACCTACTGCCGTTGTGTCCTGCTAACTCTACCTACTGCCGTTGTGTCCTGCTAAATCTACCTACTGCCGTTGTGTCCTACTAACTCTACCTTCTGACTTTGTGTCCTACTAACTCTACCTACTGCCGTTGTGTCCTGCTAAATCTACCTACTGCCGTTGTGTCCTACTATCTCTAACCCTACCTACTGCCTTTGTGTCCTACTATCTCTAACCCTACCCACTGCCGTTTGTGTCCTACTATCTCTAACCCTACCCACTGTCATTGTGTCCTACTATCTCTAACCCTACCTACTGTTGTTGTGTCCTACTATCTCTAACCCTACCTACTGTTGTAGTGTCCTTCTAACTTTAACCCTACCTACTGTTGTTGTGTCCTACGATCTCTAACCCTACCCACTGTTGTTGTGTCCTACTATCTCTAACCCTACCTACTGCCGTTGTGTCCTACTAACTCTACCTACTGCCGTTGTGTCCTGCTAAATCTACCTACTGCCGTTGTGTCCTACTAACTCTACCCACTGTCGTTGTGTCCTACTAACGCTTCCTACTGCCGTTGTGTCCCGCTAACTCTACCCACTGCCGTTGTGTCCTACTATCTCTAACCCTACCTACTGTTGTTGTGTCCTATTAACTCTACCTACTCTACCTACTGCCGTTGTGTCCTACTAACTCTACGTACTGCCGTTGTGTCTACTCTACCTACTGCCGTTGTGTTCTACTAACTCATTACTGCCGTTGTGTCCTATTATCTCTACCTACTGCAGTTGTGTCCTACGATCTCTAACCCTACCCACTGTTGTTGTGTCCTACTATCTCTAACCCTACCTACTGCCGTTGTGTCCTGCTAAATCTACCTACTGCCGTTGTGTCCTACTAACTCTACCTACTGCCGTTGTGTCCTACTAACTCTACCTACTGCCGTTGTGTCCTACTAACTCTACCTACTGCCGTTGTGTCCTACTAACTCTACCTACTGCCGTTGTGTCCTACTAACTCTACCTACTGCCGTTGTGTCCTACTAACTCTACCTACTGCCGTTGTGTCCTACTAACTCTACCTTCTGACGTTGTGTCCTATTAACTCTACCTACTACCGTTGTGTCCAACTAACTCTAACTCTTCCTCCTGCCATTGTGTCCTATTATCTCTACCTATTGCCATTTTGTCCTATAAATCCTACCTACTACCGTTGTTTCCTATTAACTCTAACCCTACCTACTGCCTGTTGTGTCCTACTAACTCTACCTACTGCCGTATTGTCCTATTAACTCGTACTCTACCAACTGCCATTGTGTCCTATTATCTCTACCTACTGCCGTTGTGTCCTACTAACTCTACCTACTGCCGTTTTGTCCTACTAACTCTGCCTACTGCAATTGTGTCCTACTAACTCTACCTACTGCAGTTGTGTCCTACTAACTCTACCTACTGCCGTTGTGTCCTACTAACCCTACCTACTGCCGTTGTGTCCTATTATCTCTACCTACTGCCATTTTGTCCTATAAATCCTACCTACTACCGTTGTTTCCTATTATCTCTACCTATTGCAATTTGTCCTATAAATCCTACCTACTGCCGTTGTATCCTACTAACTCTTCAATCTACTTACTGCCGTTGTGTCCTATTAACTCTTCCTCCTGCCATTGTGTCCTATTAACTCTACATACTGCCGATGTATCCTACTAACTATAACTCTACCTACTGCCGTTGTGTCCTATTAACCCTACCTACTGCCGATGTGTCCTATTAACTCTAACTCTACCTACTGCCGATGTGTCCTATTAACTCTACCGACTGCCGTTGTGTCCAATGAACTCTAACTCTACCGACTGCCGTTGTGTCCAATGAACTCTAACTCTACCTACTGCCGTTGTGTCCTATTATCTCTACCTACTGCCATTGTGTCCTATTAAACTACCAACTGCCGTTGTGTCCTATTAACTCAACATACTGTTGTAGTGTCCTTCTAACTCTACCTACTGCTCTTGGGTTCTATTATCCCTAACTACTGAAGCTGTGTCTTATTAAACCTAACATCTGCCGTTGTGTCCTACTAACTCTATATAATGCTGTTGTGTCTCACTAACTCGATCCACTGCTGCTGTGTTCTACTAACTGTACATGCTGCCGTTGTGTCCCGCTAACTCTACCCACTGTCGTTGTGTCCTACTAACGCTTCCTACTGCCGCTGTGTCCGCTAACTCTACCCACTGTCATTGTGTCCTGCTAACTCTACCCACTGTCGTTGTGTCCTACTAACGCTTCCTACTGCCGTTGTGTCCCGCTAACTCTACCCACTGTCATTGTGTCCTGCTAACTCTACCCACTGTTGTTGTGTCCTACTAACACTTCCTACTGCAGTTGTGTCCAACTAAATCTATATAATGCCGTGGTGTCCTACTAACTCTAACCACTGTCGTTGTGTCCTACTAACGCTTCCTACTGCAGTTGTGTCCAACTAAATCTATATAATGCCGTTGTGTCCTATTAACTCTACCTACTGCAATTGTGTCCTACTAACGCTAACTTTACGTACTGCCATTGTGTCCTATTATCTCTACCTACTGCCGTTGTGTCCTATTAACTCTACCTACTGCCGTTGTGTCCTGCTAACTCTACCTACTGCCGTTGTGTCCTGCTAACTCTACCTACTGCCGTTGTGTCCTGCTAAATCTACCTACTGCCGTTGTGTCCTACTAACTCTACCTTCTGACTTTGTGTCCTACTAACTCTACCTACTGCCGTTGTGTCCTGCTAAATCTACCTACTGCCGTTGTGTCCTACTATCTCTAACCCTACCTACTGCCTTTGTGTCCTACTATCTCTAACCCTACCCACTGCCGTTGTGTCCTACTATCTCTAACCCTACCCACTGCCGTTGTGTCCTACTATCTCTAACCCTACCTACTGTTGTTGTGTCCTACTATCTCTAACCCTACCTACTGTTGTAGTGTCCTTCTAACTTTAACCCTACCTACTGTTGTTGTGTCCTACGATCTCTAACCCTACCCACTGTTGTTGTGTCCTACTATCTCTAACCCTACCTACTGCCGTTGTGTCCTACTAACTCTACCTACTGCCGTTGTGTCCTGCTAAATCTACCTACTGCCGTTGTGTCCTACTAACTCTACCCACTGTCGTTGTGTCCTACTAACGCTTCCTACTGTTGTTGTGTCCTACTAACACTTCCTACTGCAGTTGTGTCCAACTAAATCTATATAATGCCGTGGTGTCCTACTAACTCTACCCACTGTCGTTGTGTCCTACTAACGCTTCCTACTGCAGTTGTGTCCAACTAAATCTATATAATGCCGTGGTGTCCTACTAACTCTAACCACTGTCGTTGTGTCCTACTAACGCTTCCTACTGCAGTTGTGTCCAACTAAATCTATATAATGCCGTTGTGTCCTATTAACTCTACCTACTGCAATTGTGTCCTACTAACGCTAACTTTACGTACTGCCATTGTGTCCTATTATCTCTACCTACTGCCGTTGTGTCCTGCTAACTCTACCTACTGCCGTTGTGTCCTGCTAACTCTACCTACTGCCGTTGTGTCCTGCTAACTCTACCTACTGCCGTTGTGTCCTACTAACTCTACCTACTGCCGTTGTGTCCTGCTAAATCTACCTACTGCCGTTGTGTCCTACTAACTCTACCTTCTGACTTTGTGTCCTACTAACTCTACCTACTGCCGTTGTGTCCTGCTAAATCTACCTACTGCCGTTGTGTCCTACTATCTCTAACCCTACCTACTGCCTTTGTGTCCTACTATCTCTAACCCTACCCACTGCCGTTGTGTCCTACTATCTCTAACCCTACCCACTGCCGTTGTGTCCTACTATCTCTAACCCTACCTACTGTTGTTGTGTCCTACTATCTCTAACCCTACCCACTGTTGTTGTGTCCTACTATCTCTAACCCTACCCACTGCCGTTGTGTCCTACTAACTCTACCTACTGCCGCCGTGTCCTACTAACCCTACCTACTGCCGTTGTCCTAATATCTCTAACCCTACCCACTGCCGTTGTGTCCTACTATCTCTAACCCTACCCACTGCCGTTGTGTCCTACTATCTCTAACCCTACCTACTGCCTTTGTGTCCTACTATCTCTAACCCTACCTATTGTTGTTGTGTCCTACTATCTCTAACCCTACCCACTGCCGTTGTGTCCTACTATCTCTAACCCTACCCACTGCTGTTGTGTCCTACTATCTCTAACCCTACCCACTGCCGTTGTGTCCTACTATCTCTAACCCTACCTACTGCCTTTGTGTCCTACTATCTCTAACCCTACCCACTGCCGTTGTGTCCTACTATCTCTAACCCTACCCACTGCCGTTGTGTCCTACTATCTCTAACCCTACCTACTGCCTTTGTGTCCTACTATCTCTAACCCTACCTATTGTTGTTGTGTCCTACTATCTCTAACCCTACCCACTGCCGTTGTGTCCTACTATCTCTAACCCTACCCACTGCCGTTGTGTCCTACGATCTCTAACCCTACCTACTGCCTTTGTGTCCTACTAACTCTACCTACTGCCGCCGTGTCCTACTAACCCTACCTACTGCCATTGTCCTAATATCTCTAACCCTACCCACTGCCATTGTGTCCTACTATCTATAACCCTACCCACTGCCGTTGTGTCCTACTAACTCTAACCCTACCTACTGTTGTTGTGTCCTACTATCTCTTACCCTACCCACTGTTGTTGTGTCCTACTATCTCTAACCCTACCTACTGTTGTTGTGTCCTTCTAACTTTAACCCTACCTACTGTTGTTGTGTCCTACTATCTCTAACCCTACCTACTGTTGTTGTGTCCTACTATCTCTAACCCTACCTACTGTTGTTGTGTCCTACTATCTTTTACTTTTTTTTTGTCAAAGTCACCATTATTAGTCAGTTGTACAACCAAATGCCTTCAACCGAAATGTGTCTTCTGCCGCCCCACCTGCCGCCCCATCTCTAACCCTACCTACTGTTGTTGTGTCCTACTATCTCTAACCCTACCCACTGCCGTTGTGTCCTACTATCTCTAACCCTACCCACTGTTGTTGTGTCCTACTAACTCTAACCCTACCTACTGTTGTTGTGTCCTACTATCTCTAACCCTACCTACTGTTGTTGTGTCCTACTATCTCTAACCCTACCCACTGCCGTTGTGTCCTACTATCTCTAACCCTACCCACTGCCGTTGTGTCCTACTAACTCTAACCCTACCTACTGTTGTTGTGTCCTTCTAACTTTAACCCTACCCACTGTTGCTGTGTCCTACTATCTATAACCCTACCTATTGTTGTTCTGTCCTACTATCTCTAACCCTACCTACTGTTGTTGTGTCCTACTATCTCTAACCCTACCTACTGTTGCTGTGTCTTTGAGCAATGCAAATGGAGAATAAAACATCTGTCTATTATTTTCTATTCATCTGTTGGTGAGTGTTGCTGGGCCCAGGGTTAGGGTCAGTGTGTGTGTATTAACACTGTCCTGTCCTCCCTCCAGGTCGTAACATGCTGTTGGTGGGTGTGGACGGGCCCAGGGTTCCCTGTGAGGAGGTCCTGGTGAAGCACATTGGGAACCGTGTCTATAACATCAGCTACCAGCTCAAGGAGAAGGGAGAGTACATCCTGGTAGTGAAGTGGGGAGAACAACACATCCCTGGGAGCCCCTACCATATCATTGTCTAGACCAATCAGATTCTACCACATCACTGTCTAGACCAATCAGATTCTACCACATCACTGTCTTGACCAAGGTTCTCCAAATAAAGTTTCTGAACAATAAATAAATACATTTTATTTAAATGTTTTATTGTTGGACATAAAAGACTAAAAACACTTTCATGCCAGTTTTGGCACGCATGCCGAATGTTGCCGACTCCTGGTCTAGACCAATCAGATTTAACCATACCACTGCTAGGCCAATGTGAATTCAGAAACCTCAAAACTAGCACTTTGTCTAGACCAATCAGAGCGCCCCAAATCACTGTCTAACCAATCAAAGATTACAACCTTCCAAACTCATATACCATAACCCAAACCAGACAATAATGCATAAACACTGAATATTCCTCTCTTCATCCCTCTGTCCTCCCTCCCCATCATTCCTCTCTTCATCCCTCGGTCCTCCCTCCCCATCATTCCTCTCTTCATCCCTCGGTCCTCCCTCCCCATCATTCCTCTCTTCATCCATCGGTCCTCCCTCCCCATCATTCCCCTCATCCGTCGGTCCTCCCTCCCCATCATTCCCTCTTCATCCGTCGGTCCTCCCTCCCCATCATTCCTCTCTTCATCCGTCGGTCCTCCCTCCCCATCATTCCTCTCTTCATCCGTCGGTCCTCCCTCCCCATCATTCCTCTCTTCATCCATCGGTCCTCCCTCCCCATCATTCCTCTCATCCGTCGGTCCTCCCTCCCCATCATTCCTCTCTTCATCCCTCGGTCCTCCCTCCCCATCATTCCTCTCTTCATCCCTCGGTCCTCCCTCCCCATCATTCCTCTCTTCATCCCTCGGTCCTCCCTCCCCATCATTCCTCTCTTCATCCCTCGTTCCTCCCTCCCCATCATTCCTCTCATCCGTCGGTCCTCCCTCCCCATCATTCCTCTCTTCATCTGTCGGTCCTCCCTCCCCATCATTCCTCTCATCCGTCGGTCCTCCCTCCCCATCATTCCTCTCTTCATCCCTCGGTCCTCCCTCCCCATCATTCCTCTCTTCATCCGTCGGTCCTCCCTCCCCATCATTCCTCTCTTCATCTGTCGGTCCTCCCTCCCCATCATTCCTCTCTTCATCCCTCGGTCCTCCCTCCCCATCATTCCTCTCTTCATCCCTCGGTCCTCCCTCCCCATCATTCCTCTCTTCATCCCTCGGTCCTCCCTCCCCATCATTCCTCTCTTCATCCCTCGGTCCTCCCTCCCCATCATTCCTCTCTTCATCCCTCGGTCCTCCCTCCCCATCATTCCTCTCTTCATCCCTCGGTCCTCCCTCCCCATCATTCCTCTCTTCATCCCTCGGTCCTCCCTCCCCATCATTCCTCTCTTCATCCCTCGGTCCTCCCTCCCCATCATTCCTCTCTTCATCCCTCGGTCCTCCCTCCCCATCATTCCTCTCTTCATCCCTCGGTCCTCCCTCCCCATCATTCCTCTCTTCATCCCTCGGTCCTCCCTCCCCATCATTCCTCTCTTCATCCGTCGGTCCTCCCTCCCCATCATTCCCCTCATCCGTCGGTCCTCCCTCCCCATCATTCCTCTCTTCATCCCTCGGTCCTCCCTCCCCATCATTCCTCTCTTCATCCCTCGGTCCTCCCTCCCCATCATTCCTCTCTTCATCCCTCGGTCCTCCCTCCCCATCATTCCTCTCTTCATCCCTCGGTCCTCCCTCCCCATCATTCCTCTCATCCGTCGGTCCTCCCTCCCCATCATTCCTCTCTTCATCCCTCGGTCCTCCCTCCCCATCATTCCTCTCATCCGTCGGTCCTCCCTCCCCATCATTCCTCTCTTCATCCGTCGGTCCTCCCTCCCCATCATAATCATTATCGGTCATAGAGGAGAAACATGTACGTTTTATTACTGTAACTAGCTTAGCAACATGTATCTTCCTTTCCCCACACAGTGATTAGCTATGTGCAAGTGGTAGACTAGCGTAGCATATTATATTGGTATAGAGATTATCCTAATAACCCCCCCCCACACTTTAGGTTTGTTAGTCAGTATTCCAGAACAAAAAATAACCTTGTCTGTTAAAGGGCTTTAAAGTGTTTGTAAGACATATAGTGTTTTAATACACAATAAAGATGTATTTTGCTGTCAAGGTAAATGTGGATGTCTGTATTCTCTCCACACATACATACATTAGAGACATCACACACAGGATACATGTGAACACCAGATATAAATAACAACCCTAGCACTACAAAGACAGCTAGCACTTAGCGCTGATACTAGAACAACACTAGCACTACAAAGACAGCTAGCACTTAGCGCTGATACTAGAACAACACTAGCACTACAAAGACAGCTAGCACTTAGCGCTGATACTAGAACAACACTAGCATTACATAGACAGCTAGCAGTTAGCGCTGATACTAGAACAACACTAGCATTACAAAGACAGCTAGCACTTAGCGCTGATACTAGAACACTAGCATTACATAGACAGCTAGCAGTTAGCGCTGATACTAGAACAACACTAGCATTACAAAGACAGCTAGCACTTAGCGCTGATACTAGAACAACACTAGCATTACATAGACAGCTAGCAGTGATGACACTAGCATGTGGATGCTAGCATGTGTTTTAGCAATGGGAAAAGTGTCTGCGATACTATGGTACAGTTAGCGGTAGCCTGCTAGCTGCAGCGTGTGGAGTTTAGGTTAAGGTTAGCAGTAGTTAGCGGTAGCGTGTTAGCCGCGGTACTATCTTCTGGTCAGATCCTCCAACTGGGCGGCTGAAACATGTATGCACACATGACAGTCGCTTTGGATAAGTTGTGTACGGTATGTCAGAGTGTGTGTTTGTGAAGGCAAAGGTCTGTGTGTGTGTGTGTGTGTGTGTGTGTGTGTGTGTGTGTGTGTGTTTGTGTCCATGGCTCCAGTAACGAGGGTGGGGGTGTATTTCCTTCACCGTGTCAGACAGATGCAGCCGATACCTGCTGCAGCACCTCTAGCTCCTGAAAAGGGAAGGAGGGAGGAGGGAGAGGAGGAGGAGAGATTTTTTATTAGGATCTAATAGCGACTGGGGTGTGACCATAACGGAAAATACATTACAGACAAAAGACTTTACAATTTACATACATTTCAAAACATGAACAGTTCCACATACATGTCGGTACATACACACAATAAGTAGGTCACATGGGGGAAGAGACGTTGTGAGGTGTTGCTTTATTTGTTTTTTTTAAACCAGGTTTGCTGTTCTCTTGCGCTAAGATGGAAGGGAGTTCCATGCACTCATGGCTCTGTTTGTTTCCTTGAATTTGTTCTGAAACTGGGGACTGTGAAAATACCCCTGGTGGCATAAGTGTGTGTGTGTCAGTGCTGTGTGTAAGTTGACTATGCAAACTATTTGGAATTTCCAACACAATGTTTCTTATAAAAAGAAGAACTTACTCATTCCTCAACTCTCAGCCAAGACAGGCTGGCATGCATAGTATTAATATCAGCCCTCTGATTACAATGAAGAGCAAGACGTGCTGCTCAGTTCTGGGCCAGCTGCAGCTTACCTTGGTCTTTCTTAGCAGCACCTGACCATATGACTGGATAATAATCAAGATAAGATGAAACTAGAGCCTGCAGGACTTGCTTTGTGGAGTGTGGTGTCAAAAAAGCAGAGCATCTCTTTAGTACAGTGGGCAGCATGTAGCCTAGTGGTTAGAGCGTTGGGCCAGTAACCCGAAAGGTTGCTAGATCAAATCCCCGAGCCGACAAGGTAAGAATCTGTCGTTCTGCCCCTGAACAAGGCAGTTAACCCACTCTTCCTAGGCTGTCATTGTAAATAAGAACTGACTTGCCTAGTTATTACAACCATTAAATCTATATGTTTTGACCATAACAGTTTACAATCGTAGGTAACACCAAGTAATTTAGTCTCCTCAACTCTAGAGCTTAGGGAATGATTCTTCTGCACCTGTCTGATTCAGAGGGGTTAAAGACACATCTCAGTTGAATGCATTCAGTTGTACAACTGACTAGGTATCCCCCTTTCCCATCATACCAAATACTGCTTACTAAATGCCCTTAGTTTTAGAGATGTTCAGGACCAGTTTATTACTTGCCACCCATACCGAAACTGACTGCAACTCTCTGTTAAGGGTTTCAGTGACTTCATTAGCTGTGGTTCCTGATGCATACATAGTTGAATCATAAGCCTACATGGACACACATGCTTTGCTTAATGCCAGTGGCAGGTTATTGGTAAAAATAGAAAAGAGTAGAGGGCCTAAAGAGCTGCCCTGCGGAACACCACACTTTACATGTTTGATATGTGGGAAACCTCCTTTAAAGAAAACTCTCAGTTCTATTAGATATATAGCGCTGAATCCACAAAATATGGCAGAGATTGAAAAGCCATAACACATACGTTTTCTCAACAACAGGTCAATAATGTCAAAGGCTGCACTGAAATCTAAGAGTACAGCTCCCACAATCTTCTTATTATCAATTTCTTTCAACCAATCATCAGTCAGTTGTGGCAGTGCAGTGCATGTTGAGTGCCCTTCTCTATAAGCATGCTGAAAGTCTGTTGTTAATTTGTTTATAGAGAAATAGCATTGTATTTGGTCAAACACAATTTTTTCCAACAGTGTGCCAAGAGCTGGCAGCAAGCTGATAGGTCTGCTGTTAAAACCAGTAAAGGCCGTTTTACCGCTCAAATAAAAATATATATATATATATTGGTCACATACACGTGTTAAGCAGATGTTATTGCGGGTGTAGCAAAATGCTTGTAAAGACATACAATTTCCTAAGAGCAAGAAGCGAGGCAGCCCTCTCTGTCGGCGCCATCTTGAAACAAGCTTCTCTCATTAGAATAACTGGCAACATCAAATGGTTCTGTACTGAATATTCCATCTGATTCGATGAAAGATGTAGATGAATTTGTCTTTCTGCCCATAATTTCATTTAAAATACGCCAAAGTTTTTTTCCATCATTCTTTATATCATTGATCTTGGCTTCATAATACAGTTTCTTCTTCTTGTTGTTGAGTTTAGTCACATAATTTCTCAGTTTGCAGTAAGTCAGCCAGTCAGATGTGCAGCCAGACTTATTAGCCACACCTTTTGCCCCATCTCTTTCAACCAGACAGTTTTTCAATTCCTCATCAATCCCTGGAGCTTTAACAGTTCGAACAGTCAGTTTCTTAACAGGTGGATGTTTACCAATAATTGGAAGGAGCAATTCCATAAATTAATCAAGTGCAGCGCCTGGATGCTCCTTATTAATCACATCCTTATTATTCACATCATCAAATATATGAACGACATTGCTCGTCCATATATTTATATATTCTTAATTCTATTCCTTTACTTAAATATGTGTGTATATCATCTATTTAAGTTGGAGAACTTGCACAATTGGTGGCTGACTAAATACTTTTTTCCCCCACTGTATGTGACCAATACAATTTGATTTGATTTGATCAAACCAACAAATACTTTTAACATTATCCACATAAGAGAGTCACAGCAAAATATTTTGTGTGATCTCTTATACACTATTTAAGGCACAGTTTTTGGGAACTTTGGCATTCCTGGATATAGCCACTATATTGTTATCACTGCATCCAATGGGTACGGATACAGCTTTAGAACAAAGTTCTACAGTATTAGAAAAATGTGATCGATACATGTGGATGATCTTGTTCCTGTAGTGTTTTATAAAAACCCTGGTAGGTTGATTAATAACCTGAACCAGATTACAGGCACTGGTTACAGTGAGAAGCTGCCTCTTGAGCGGACATCTTGATGAAAATCAACAAAGTAGACCTCTCTGTTTACATGCTGAATACACCCTGATCACGCATAAACAAAGTTCACTTTCATAGCAGCCACGTTGTATTCCTTCTCGCCTCTATGCACTATCCTCCTCTCACATTTTCCCTTCGTTTGTGGACTTCAATGAACAACTCATCAGCTGTATGTGACCAGGCAAAAAAAAGGGAGGAGAGGGAGGGAGGCGAGAGAGAGGGAGTGTGGTAGGGATGGAGGACGCTGCTCGTTCCGTGTGTAAACGAATGCTTCTAACACTGTTTCTCCAAAGCATCTTTGACTGGTGTTTTGGATGACTGCCCAGCATACTGCTTTTATCCACAGCACTAACTTGTGAGTTGGTGATTTCCCTCTCGTTTAGTACAGGGCAGCCAGGATCCACACAGTGAGTTAGGTCTCTGCCTTCTCTCTGTTTATCATACTGGTTCATGTGTCATCAAGTCTGTGTTGCTTGTGTGTATTTGCCATTTCACTGGCAGAGCTTGTTTTCGGGAGGCTGGGTGTGGGTTGTGTTTGCGAACTAAATTTAGCTCACAAGAAGCTTGTAGCATGGCTAATACTAGACAGAAAAACTCTGCAAAGCTCAAGGGGAAGAGGAGTACGTACCAACACTACACTCCATGAACTACTGGGTCAACACTACACTCCATGAACTACTGGGTCAACACTACACTCCATGAACTACTGGGTCAACACTACACTCCATGAACTACTGGATCAACACTACACTCCATGAACTACTGGGTCAACACTACACTCCATGAACTACTGAGTCAACACTACACTCCATGAACTACTGGGTCAACATTACACTCCATGAACTACTGGGTCAACACTACACTATATGAACTACTGGGTCAACACTACACTCCATGAACTACTGGGTCAACACTACACTACATGAACTACTGGATCATCACTACACTCCATGAACTACTGGGTCAACACTACACTCCATGAACTACTGGGTCAACACTACACTCCATGAACTACTGAGTCAACACTACACTCCATGAACTACTGGGTCAACATTACACTCCATGAACTACTGGGTCAACACTACACTATATGAACTACTGGGTCAACACTACACTACATGAACTACTGGGTCAACACTACACTACATGAACTCCTGGATCAACACTACACTACATGAACTACTGGATCAACACTACACTACATTAACTCCTGGATCAACACTACACTACATGAACTACTGGATCAACACTACACTATATGAACTACTGGGTCAACACTACACTATATTAACTACTGGGTCAACACTACACTCCATGACACAGAAGTCAAGGCCAAGAAACCCCTGGCAGATCAACTCAAAATGTACCCTAAACTCATCGAGATGGAGACGGCTCATAGGAATGGCACCTTCTTCCCCGATGGACGGGCCAGATCTATAGTGGTGAAACTGCTCAGGTTCAAAGAAAAGGAAGACATTCTCAGGAGAGTCAAGTGCCTGAAGGGAACAAACATCATCAATTACGAATTCTCCAAAAAGGTACGCCTCAAAAGAAAGAAACTGCTGCCACGACTAATTGAAGAACTAAAAGAAAAGCCAAATCTCATGCCTGAAGTATGATCAGTTGGTCGTTCACCCCCTCCTCGTAGGCCTATGGCAAGTGACTCAGCTATAGTCACATATTTACTTACTTTGTTCATGTGTTTCACCTACCCTCATGACCAAAACCACACATTTCTCTAAAAGTCATAACCCTCTGAAGCCTTCAGTGGTGTTATGTGGACTGTGTCAATGTGCATTCCATAGGAATTGCACCCCTATTGATAAAACTAACACAAATGTATGGTTATATTGGAAGTGAGGCACTTCTATGTTTCCATTCCATTCTCTGGATGATTCCGACAGTGGAACTCATTTTTCATAATAGTTTTTATTTTGGAGGGGGTAGATCAGCTGAACATTGCAGATAGATTGTAGCTTCTAATTGCATGCATCCTTTCCAATCCCCTATATATATTTTTTGTATATACAGTTGAAGTCGGAAGTTTACATACACTTAGGTTGGAGTCATTAAAACTTGTTTTTCAACCACTCCATACATTTCTTGTTAACAAACTATAGTCCTATCGGTTAGGACATCTACTTTGTGCATGACACAAGTAATTTTTCCAACAATTGTTTACAGACAGATTATTTCACTTACAATTCACTGTATCACAATTCCAGTGGGTCAGAAGTTTACATACACTAAGTTGACTGTGCCTTTAAACAGCTTGGAAAATTACAGAACATTTAGAAGCTTCTGATAGGCTAATTGACATAATTTGAGTAAATTGGAGGTGTACATGTGGATGTATATCAAGGCCTACCTTCAAACTCAGTGCATCTTTGCTTGACATCATGTGAAAATCAAAAGAAATCAGCCAAGACCTCAGAAAACAATTGTAGACCTCCACAAGTCTGGTTCATCCTTGGGAGCAATTTCCAAACGCCTGAAGGTACCATGACCATCTGTACAAACAATAGTACGCAAGTATAAACACCATGGGACCACGTAGCCGTCATACCGCTCAGGAAGGAGACGCGTTCTGTCTCCTAGAGATGAACGTACTTTGGTGCGAAAAGTGCTAATCAATCTCAGAACAACAGCAAAGGACCTTGTGAAGATGCTGGAGTAAACAGGTACAAAAGTATCTATATCCACAGTAAAATGAGTCCTATATCGGCATAACCTGAAAGGCCGCTCAGCAAGGAAGAAGCCACTGCTCCAAAACCGCCATAAAAAAGCCAGACTACGGTTTGCAAATGCACATGGGGACAAAGATCGTACTTTTTGGAGAAATGTCCTCTGGCCTGATGAAACAGAAATAGAACTGTTTGGCCATAATGACCATCGTTATGTTTGGAGGAAAAGGGGGAGGCTTGCAAGCCAAAGAACACCATCCCAACCGTGAAGCACGGGGGTGGCAGCATCATGTTGTGGGGGTGCTTTGCTGCAGGACAGACTGGTGCACTTCACAAAATAGATGGAATCATGAGGCAGGGAAATTATGTGGATATATTGAAGCAACATCTCAAGACATCAGTCAGGAAGTTAAAGCTTGGTCGCAAATGGGTCTTCCAAATGGACAATGACCCCAAGCATACTTTCAAAGTTGTGGCAAAATGGCTTAAGGACAACAAAGTCAAAGTATTGGAGTGGCCATCACAAAGTCCTGACCTCAATCCTGTAGAAAATGTGTGGGCAGAACTGAAAAAGCGTATGCGAGCAAGGAGTCCTACAAACCTGACTCAGTTACACCAGCTCTGTCAGGAGGAATGGGCCAAAATTCACCCAACTTACTGAGGGAAGCTTGTGGAAAGCTACCCAAAGCATTTGACCCAAGTTAAACAATTTAAAGGCAATCCTACCAAATACTAATTGAGTGTATGTAAACTTCTGAAACACTGGGAATGTGATGAAGAAATAAAAGCTGAAATAAATAATTCTCTCTACTATTATTCTGACATTTCACATTAAAATAAAGTGGTTAACCTCACTGACCTAAGACAGGGAATTTTTACTAGGATTAAATGTCAGGAATTGTGAAAAATTGCTTCCGACTTCAACTGTAGACTTGGCGCTCCGGTACCACTTGCCGTGCGGTAGCAGAGAGAACAGTCTATGACTAGGGTGGCTGGAGTCTGACAATTTTTAGGGCCTTCCTCTGACACCGCCTGGTGTAGAGGTCCTGGATGGCGGGAAGCTTGGCCCCATTGATGTACTGGGCCGTACGCACTACCCTCTGTAGTGCCTTGCAGTCGGAAGCCGAGCTGTTGACTTACCAGGCAGTGATGCAACCAGTCAGGATGCTCTCGATGGTGCAGCTGTAGAACCCTTTAAGGATCTGAGGACCCATGCCGAATCGTTTCAGTCTCCCGAGGGGAATAGGCTTTGTTGTGCCCTCTTCACGACTGTCTTGGTGTGCTTGGACCATGATAGTTTGTTGGTGATGTGGACACCAAGGAACATGAAGCTCTCAACCTGCTCCACTACAACATCGTCGACATCGTCGATGAGAATGGGGGCGTGCTCGGTCCTCTTTTTCCTGTAGTCCACGATCATCTCCTTTGTCTTGATCATGTTGAGGGAGAGGTTGTTGTCCTGGCACCACACGGCCAGGTCTCTGACCTCCTCCCTATAGGCTGTCTCGTCGCTGTCGGTGATCAGGCCTACCACTGTTGTGTCATCGGCAAACTTAATGAAGGTGTTGGAGTCATGCCTGGCCATGCAGTCATGAGTGAACAGGGAGTACAGGAGGGGACTGAGCACGCACCCCTGAGGGGCCCCTGTGTTGAGGATCAGCATGGTGGATGTGTTGTTGCCTACCCTCACCACCTGGGGGCGGACCGTCAGGAAGTCCAGGATCCAGTTGCAGAGGGAGAACTTTAGTCCCAGGGTCCGTAGCTTAGTGATGAGATATGCGGGCACTATGGTGATGAACGCTGAGCTGTAGTCAATGAATAGCATTCTCACATAGGTGTTAATTTTGACCAGGTGGGAAAGGGCAGTGTGGAGTGCAATAGAGATTGCATCATCTGTGGATCTGAATGACAGAAAGCCATACAAATGAATGCATATTCATCTCCTGTTCAGCACCAATTGATAGATTTAAAAATACTCTGATCTTGTATATTATTTTAGGTTAGGAACGTTTTTTTTATCCATTAAATATTGGAAGGTGAGAAAGGTGTACGATAAGGTTTGAACAATATTCCTATAAATCTACCCTGATAATCACTAATCATGGAACTGTAATAGGGGTTGACCAGTAGTCCTGTAAATCTGTTGTAATAATTCTCACTAATCATGGAACTGGAATAGGGGTGGACCAGTAGTCCTGTAAATCTGTTGTAATAATTCTCACTAATCATGGAACTGGAATAGGGGTGGACCAGTAGTCCTGTAAATCTGTTGTAATAATCCTCACTAATCATGGAACTGGAATAGGGGTGGACCAGTAGTCCTGTAAATCTGTTGTAATAATCCTCACTAATCATGGAACTGGAATAGGGGTGGACCAGTAGTCCTGTAAATCTGTTGTAATAATCCTCACTAATCATGGAACTGGAATAGGGGTTGACCAGTAGTCCTGTAAATCTGTTGTAATAGTCCTCACTAATCATGGAACTGGAATAGGGGTTGACCAGTAGTCCTGTAAATCTGTTGTAATAATCCTCACTAATCATGGAACTGGAATAGGGGTTGACCAGTAGTCCTGTACATCTGTTGTAATAATCCTCACTAATCATGGAACTGGAATAGGGGTGGACCAGTAGTCCTGTAAATCTGTTGTAATAATCCTCACTAATCATGGAACTGGAATAGGGGTGGACCAGTAGTCCTGTAAATCTGTTGTAATAATCCTCACTAATCATGGAACTGGAATAGGGGTGGACCAGTAGTCCTGTAAATCTGTTGTAATAATTCTCACTAATCATGGAACTGGAATAGGGGTTGACCAGTAGTCCTGTACATCTGTTGTAATAATTCTCACTAATCATGGAACTGGAATAGGGCTGGACCAGTAGTCCTGTAAATCTGTTGTAATAATCCTCACTAATCATGGAACTGGAATAGGGGTGGACCAGTAGTCCTGTAAATCTGTTGTAATAATTCTCACTAATCATGGAACTGGAATAGGGGTTGACCAGTAGTCCTGTAAATCTGTTGTAATAATTCTCACTAATAATGGAACTGTTTGACAATGGTCCAGTTGTCGTGAACCGTGCAGCAGGTGAAAATATAAAGATGTTCTTAAGCTTTATACAGTGGGGCAAAAAAGTATTTAGTCAGCCACCAATTGTGCAAGTTCTCCAACTTAAAAAGATGAGAGAGGCCTGTAATTTTCATCATAGGTACACTTCAACTATGACAGACGAAATGAGAAAAAAAAATCCAGAAAATCACATTGTAGGATTTTTAATTTATTTATTTGCAAATTATGGTGGAAAATAAGTATGTTGGTCAATAACAAAAGTTTATCTCAATACTTTGTTAAATACCCGATGTTGGCAATGACAGAGATCAAACGTTTTCTGTAAGTCTTCACAAGGTTTTCACACACTGTTGCTGGTATTTTGGCCCATTCCTCCATGCAGATCTCCTCTAGAGCAGTGATGTTTTGGGGCTGTCGCTGGGCAACACGGACTTTCAACTCCCTCCAAAGATTTTCTATGGGGTTGAGATCTGGAGACTGGCTAGGCCACTCCAGGACCTTGAAATTCTTCTTACAAAGCCACTCCTTCGTTGCCCGGGCGGTGTGTTTGGGATCATTGTCATGCTGAAAGACCCAGCCACGTTTCATCTTCAATGCCCTTGCTGATGGAAGGAGGTTTTCACTCAAAATCTCACGATACATGGCCCCATTCATTCTTTCCTTTACACGGATCAGTCGTCCTGGTCCCTTTGCAGAAAAACAGCCCCAAAGCATGATGTTTCCACCCCCATGCTTCACAGTAGGTATGGTGTTCTTTGTATGCAACTCAGCATTCTTTGTCCTCCAAACACGACGAGTTGAGTTTTTACCAAAAAGTTCTATTTTGGTTTCATCTGACCATATGACATTCTCCCAATCCTCATCTGGATCATCCAAATGCTCTCTAGCAAACTTCAGACGGGCCTGAACATGTACTGGCTTAAGCAGGAGACACGTCTGGCACTGCAGGATTTGAGTCCCTGGCGGCGTAGTGTGTTACTGATGGTAGGCTTTGTTACTTTGGTCCCAGCTCTCTGCAGGTCATTCACTAGGTCCCCGTGTGGTTCTGGGATTTTTGCTCACCGTTCTTGTGATCATTTTGACCCCACGGGTGAGATCTTGCGTGGAGCCCCAGATCGAGGAAGATTATCAGTGGTCTTGTATGTCTTCCATTTCCTAATAATTGCTCCCACAGTTGATTTCTTCAAACCAAGCTGCTTACCTATTGCAGATTCAGTCTTCCCAACTTGGTGCAGGTCTACAATTTTGTTTCTGGTGTCCTTTGACAGCTCTTTGGTCTTGGCCATAGTGGAGTTTGGAGTGTGACTGTTTGAGGTTGTGGACAGGTGTCTTTTATACTGATAACAAGTTCAAACAGGTGCCATTAATACAGGTAACGAGTGGAGGACAGAGGAGCCTCTTAAAGAAGAAGTTACAGGTCTGTGAGAGCCAGAAATCTTGCTTGTTTGTATGTGACCAAATACTTATTTTCCACCATAATTTGCAAATAAATTCATTAAAAATCCTACAATGTGATTTTCTGGATTTGTTTTCCTCATTTTGTCTGTCATAGTTGAAGTGTACCTATGATGAAAATTACAGGCCTCTCTCATCTTTTTAAGTGAGAACTTGCACAATTGGTGGCTGACTAAATACTTTTTTGCCCCACTGTACTTGAACTTAAGTCGTAAGATAATTTCCAACGGTGTGCTTACGTTCGATTCATAAAAGATACTGAGCATAAAAAACCTTGCTGACGCAGGTTCTAAAAAGCCTATGTGTAACTTACGCTCCTGTGATCCATAAATCTCAAATTAATTTAAAATTTACGGCACCTGAACATGCCTTACAATCACCCATTTCCCCTTATAAAATGCTAGCACAAATGAGGGTTTAGTCAGGAATAGCCAAACGAGGGTTTAGCCAGGAATAGCCAAATGAGGGTTTAGTCAGGAATAGCCAAACGAGGGTTTAGCCAGGAATAGCCATGAACCAAAAGAGAAAAGATAACTTTTTGGAAGGAGATCACGGCGATGGTAGAGGAGATTGAAGACAGGCAACACGTATTATTCGGTGGACTAAACAGTGGGTTGACGAAGCCAAACAGGTATCTTGGGAGTGTCGCCGCCGCTGCAGTGAACCAGGTAGGGCAGCAACACAGAACTGTGGCTGATGTGAAAAAGAAAAGGTCTGTCCTTAAACTGCAAGGGCAAAATAAGAATAGCCCTACATAAAAAGCAGGAAAATCACTTGCATCAAGTCTAGACTTTGAGTATAGATAAAATCATTTCCACGTCAAAGTAAGGTTTTATAAATAACTACTTATACGAGGTTTTCTGCCTAAATCATACTTAAGATCAGAATTGATCGTAAGTCTGTTTTATAAATGAGGCCCCTGGTCTCTCCTGAACACATGCTGCTCCTGGTAGCCAGTGGTGAGTAAAAGTTAAGATACTGCAATAGAAAATGACTCAAGTAAAAAGTGAGTCACCCAGTAAAATACTTCTTGAGTAAAAGTCTACAAGTATTTGGTTTTAATATACTGAAGTATCAAAAGTAAAATGTATAAAAGTTTCAAATTCCTTATATTAAGGAAACCAGATGGCACAATTTTCACTTAGAAACAAAGCATTTGTGTTTAGTGAGTGGATAGCCTCCAGATCAGAGGCAGTAGGGATTACCCGGGATGTTCTCTGTTTAGTGAGTGGATAGCCTCCAGATCAGAGGCAGTAGGGATTACCCGGGATGTTCTCTGTTTAGTGAGTGGATAGCCTCCAGATCAGAGGCAGTAGGGATTACCCGGGATGTTCTCTGTTTAGTGAGTGGATAGCCTCCAGATCAGAGACAGTAGGGATTACCCGGGATGTTCTCTGTTTAGTGAGTGGATAGCCTCCAGATCAGAGGCAGTAGGGATTACCCGGGATGTTCTGTTTAGTGAGTGGATAGCCTCCAGATCAGAGGCAGTAGGGATTACCCGGGATGTTCTCTGTTTAGTGAGTGGATAGCCTCCAGATCAGAGGCAGTAGGGATTACCCGGGATGTTCTCTGTTTAGTGAGTGGATAGCCTCCAGATCAGAGGCAGTAGGGATTACCCGGGATGTTCTCTGTTTAGTGAGTGGATAGCCTCCAGATCAGAGGCAGTAGGGATTACCGGGATGTTCTCTGTTTAGTGAGTGGATAGCCTCCAGATCAGAGGCAGTAGGGATTACCCGGGATGTTCTCTGTTTAGTGAGTGGATAGCCTCCAGATCAGAGGCAGTAGGGATTACCCGGGATGTTCTCTGTTTAGTGAGTGGATAGCCTCCAGATCAGAGGCAGTAGGGATTACCCGGGATGTTCTCTGTTTAGTGAGTGGATAGCCTCCAGATCAGAGGCAGTAGGGATTACCCGGGATGTTCTCTGTTTAGTGAGTGGATAGCCTCCAGATCAGAGGCAGTAGGGATTACCCGGGATGTTCTCTGTTTAGTGAGTGGATAGCCTCCAGATCAGAGGCAGTAGGGATTACCCGGGATGTTCTGTTTAGTGAGTGGATAGCCTCCAGATCAGAGGCAGTAGGGATTACCCGGGATGTTCTCTGTTTAGTGAGTGGATAGCCTCCAGATCAGAGGCAGTAGGGATTACCCGGGATGTTCTGTTTAGTGAGTGGATAGCCTCCAGATCAGAGGCAGTAGGGATTACCCGGGATGTTCTGTTTAGTGAGTGGATAGCCTCCAGATCAGAGGCAGTAGGGATTACCCGGGATGTTCTGTTTAGTGAGTGGATAGCCTCCAGATCAGAGGCAGTAGGGATTACCCGGGATGTTATCTTGATAAGTGCGTGAATTTGACCAGTTCTGTCCTGCTAAGCATTCAAAATGTAATGAGCACTTTTGGATGTCAGGGAAAATGTACGGAGTAAAAAATAGGAATGCAGTGAAGTAAAAGTTGTCAAAAATATAAATAGCAAGTACAGATACAAAAAAAAAACACAAGTAATTCTACATAAGTACTTTACACCACTGCTGGTAGCTATGTGCGCAGATTGAATAGAGCCCTAAGCAGCATATAGACTGGGATTCACCCGTAGCAATGTTTAGGCAGTGTCTTTATTTACAATATTCTGAACAGTGAAAACACCTGTGAGGGGGGGTAATCACAGAAGCACCACAACGACAGTAGCACAGGACCCAGATACATTAATGACATTATAATACATGAATCCTCTATGAATGATAGAATGGAGACATGACATTATAATACATGAATCCTCTATGAATGATAGAATGGAGACATGACATTATAATACATGAATCCTCTATGAATGATAGAATGGAGACATGACATTATAATACATGAATCCTCTATGAATGATAGAATGGAGACATGACATTATAATACATGAATCCTCTATGAATGATAGAATGGAGACATGACATTATAATACATGAATCCTCTATGAATGATAGAATGGAGACATGACATTATAATACATGAATCCTCTATGAATGATAGAATGGAGACATGACATTATAATACATTAATCCTCTATGAATGATAGAATGGAGACATGACATTATAATACATGAATCCTCTATGAATGATAGAATGGAGACATGACATTATAATACATGAATCCTCTATGAATGATAGAGGACCAGACACCAGCCTCATCAGTACAACAGAATCATCAGTAACACACAGCTTATATAAACCACAGAACAATCAATAAATCAATAACAAACACCTCTCCTTGTTCACAGTAAACACAGAGGACCATCTAACACTCTGGTCACCCCCTTAACCTCTGACCCCTAATACCGGACTATCTGGTCAGGAGGTGTGTCCACAACATTCTGACCAGATCCATGGGTGCCTCGACCTCCCCTCCTAGTAACATTTCACTGTTAAGTCACATTGTAAACTTCATAGTAACATGTATGTATTGATGTAACTTCATGGTACCACTGTGTCCCTTCAGTCCTATAAAAGCCTAGAATAACTCCCTGTTACACTGTACACATCTAAAACACACACAAAAAACCCTAGGGAAACCTAGTCTGCTTCTGAAATGGCACCCTACCAGGGCCCGTAGGGCTACCTCCGTAGGGCTACCCCAAAGAGCTACCCCCATAGGACTACCCCTATAGGGCTACCCCAAAGAACTATGCTCACAAGGCTCTGGTCAAAATAAGTGCACTACATAGGGAATAAGCCATTTCAGAAGCAGTCCTACCCCAGGCTGCTATAGACAAAATCACAAGGTCAAACACATTTTACTGATACATAACACATCATATAGTAGCTATTCATGTAAAGTACAACAACATGGGCTGATAATAAATAACATCATATAGTAGCTGTTCATGTAAAATACAACAACATGGGCTGATAATAAATAACATCATATAGTAGCTGTTCATGTAAAGTACAACAACATGGGCTGATAATAAATAACATCATATAGTAGCTGTTCATGTAAAGTACAACATGGGCTGATAATAAATAACATCATATAGTAGCTGTTCATGTAAAGTACAACATGGGCTGATAATAAATAACACATCACTTAGTTGCTATTCATGTAAAATACAACAACATGGGCTGATAATAAATAACACATCATTTAGTAGCTATTCATCTAAAGTACAACATGGGCTGATAATAAATAACATCATATAGTAGCTATTCCCCTCCTTCGGCCCCTATTCCCCTCCTTCGGCCCCTATTCCCCCTCCTTCGGCCCCTATTCCCTCCTTTGGCCCCTATCCCCCTCCTTCGGCCCCTATTCCCCCTCCTTCGGCCCCTATTCCCCTCCTTCAGCCCGTATTCCCCTCATTCTTTCCCATGTGCTGAGTGGTCTGGTTGCTATAATAACTAAAGGAATGATCTCAACAAGTAGTGTAAAGTGTGTGTGGGGCATCGTTTGCTTGTGGTGTGTGTGTTAGTCAGTCTGTGGTACGGAGATAGCAGGTCCCTTGGGGTCATCAAAGCGGTCCATGGTGTGTAGCTGCATGATCATATGGAGGCCGTAGGTTAGGACCACGAGCATCAGTAGACTGGTGATCAGTCCCATCCAGATACCAGGACTGAAGAACCCTGCACAGTCACTGGCATAGGAGAACTCTCCCCCTGCCACGTTGAAACCCTGGATCTAGAGAGAGAGGGGAGACAGGAGAGAGAGATATACAGTGGGGGAAAAAAAGTATTTAGTCAGCCACCAATTGTGCAAGTTCTCTCACTTAAAAAGATGAGAGAGGCCTGTAATTTTCATCATAGGTACACTTCAACTATGACAGACAAAATGAGGAAAAACAATCCAGAAAATCACATTGTAGGATTTTTAATGAATTTATTTGCAAATTATGGTGGAAAATAAGTATTTGGTCACATACAAACAAGCAAGATTTCTGGCTCTCACAGACCTGTAACTTCTTCTTTAAGAGGCTCCTCTGTCCTCCACTCATTACCTGTATTAATGGCACCTGTTTGAACTTGTTATCAGTATAAAGACACCTGTCCACAACCTCAAACAGTCACACTCCAAACTCCACTATGGCCAAGACCAAAGAGCTGTCAAAGGACACCAGAAACAAAATTGTAGACCTGCACCAGGTTGGGAAGACTGAATCTGCAATAGGTAAGCAGCTTGGTTTGAAGAAATCAACTGTGGGAGCAATTATTAGGAAATGGAAGACATACAAGACCACTGATAATCTTCCTCGATCTGGGGCTCCACGCAAGATCTCACCCAGTGGGTTCAAAATGATCACAAGAACGGTGAGCAAAAATCCCAGAACCACACGGGGGGACCTAGTGAATGACCTGCAGAGAGCTGGGACCAAAGTAACAAAGCCTACCATCAGTAACACACTACACCGCCAGGGACTCAAATCCTGCAGTGCCAGACGTGTCCCCCTGCTTAAGCCAGTACATGTTCAGGCCCGTCTAAAGTTTGCTAGAGAGCATTTGGATGATCCAGATGAGGATTGGGAGAATGTCAGATGAAACCAAAATCGAACTTTTTGGTAAAAACTAAACTCGTCGTGTTTGGAGGACAAAGAATGCTGAGTTGCATCCAAAGAACACCATACCTACTGTGAAGCTTGGGGGTGGAAACATCATGCTTTGGGGCTGTTTTTCTGCAAAGGGACCAGGACGACTGATCCGTGTAAAGGAAAGAATGAATGGGGCCATGTATCGTGAGATTTTGAGTGAAAACCTCCTTCCATCAGCAAGGGCATTGAAGATGAAACGTGGCTGGGTCTTTCAGCATGACAATGATCCCAAACACACCGCCGGCAACGAAGGAGTGGCCGAAGAAGCATTTCAAGGTCCTGGAGTGGCCTAGCCAGTCTCCAGATCTCAACCCCATAGAAAATCTTTGGAGGGAGTTGAAAGTCCGTGTTGCCCAGCGACAGCCCCAAAACATCACTGCTCTAGAGGAGATCTGCATGGAGGAATGGGCCAAAATACCAGCAACAGTGTGTGAAAACCTTGTGAAGACTTACAGAAAACATTTGACCTCTGTCATTACCAACAAAGGGTATATAACAAAGTATTGAGATAAACTTTTGTTATTGACCAAATACTTATTTTCCACCATAATTTGCAAATAAATTCATTAAAAATCCTACAATGTGATTTTCTGGATTTTTTTTCCTCATTTTGTCTGTCATAGTTGAAGTGTACCTATGATGAAAATTACAGGCCTCTCTCATCTTTTTAAGTGAGAGAACTTGCACAATTGGTGGCTGACTAAATACTTTTTTTCCCCCACTGTATATATATAGAAGAACTCTCCCCCTGCCATGTTGAAACCCTGGATCTAGAGAGAGAGGGGAGACAGGAGAGAGAGATATATATATAGGAGAACTCTCCCCCTGCCACGTTGAAACCCTGGATCTAGAGAGAGAGGGGAGACAGGAGAGAGAGATATATATAGAAGAACTCTTCCCCTGCCACGTTGAAACCCTGGATCTAGAGAGAGAGGGGAGACAGGAGAGAGAGATATATATAGGATAACTCTTCCCCTGCCACGTTGAAACCCTGGATCTAGAGAGAGAGGGGAGACAGGAGAGAGAGATATATATAGGAGAACTCTCCCCCTGCCACGTTGAAACCCTGGATCTAGAGAGAGAGGGGAGACAGGAGAGAGAGAGATATATAGGAGAACTCTCCCCCTGCCACGTTGAAACCCTGGATCTAGAGAGAGAGGGGAGACAGGAGAGAGAGAGAGACCGTAGAAAGTGTTTCAATTGTCAGTTTGTATTGTACCATCTGGTTTCAGACACACTGTATACAGAAACACACACCCTACCTGGAAGTCAGTGAATGAGACCCTCCACTGGTTAGCAGGGTCTTTGGAGGTGCGCGCTACCAGGAGGGGGTATCTGAATTAGTGACTGACTGACAGCGGTAGGAGTACTCAGCCGGTGCGCACATCGCACGGCTCCGTTAAACGTTGCTTTCTGACCGTCGTATTCTATCTCCACGGCGTCTAGCGTGAACCAGCGGCGAGCTGACACCTTGTAGTGACGCTGGGACATGGCAAAGCTGGAGACACACACACAACATTACTTCAAATGTCTTGTTTTGTAACAGTTTGTGTGTGTGGTGTATAGTGTGTAGTGTGTGGTGTGTAGTGTGTAGTGTGTGGTGTGTGGTGTCTGTGTTGTGTGTGGTGTGTGGTGTCTGGTGTGTGGTGTCTGTGTGGTGTGTGGTGTCTGTGTGGTGTGTGGTGTGTGGTGTCTGTGTGGTGTGTGGTGTGTGGTGTCTGTGTGGTGTGTGGTGTCTGTCTGGTGTCTGTGTGGTGTGTGGTGTCTGTGTGGTGTGTGGTGTGTAGTGTGTGGTGTGTAGTGTGTGGTGTCTGGTGTGTGGTGTCTGTGTGGTGTGTCTGTGTGGTGTGTGGTGTCTGTGTGGTGTGTGGTGTCTGTGTGGTGTGTGGTGTCTGTGTGGTGTGTAGTGTGTGGTGTGTAGTGTGTGGTGTGTAGTGTGTGGTGTGTAGTGTGTGGTGTGTAGTGTGTGGTGTCTGGTGTGTGGTGTCTGTGTGGTGTGTGGTGTCTGTGTGGTGTGTGGTGTGTGGTGTCTGTGTGGTGTGTGGTGTGTGGTGTCTGTGTGGTGTCTGTGTGGTGTGTGGTGTCTGTGTGGTGTGTAGTGTGTGGTGTCTGTGTGGTGTGTGGTGTCTGTGTGGTGTGTGGTGTCTGTGTGGTGTGTCTGTGTGGTGTCTGTGTGGTGTGTGGTGTCTGTGTGGTGTGTGGTGTCTGTGTGGTGTCTGTGTAGTGTGTGTGTGGTGTCTGTGTGGTGTCTGGTGTCTGGTGTGTGTGTGGTGTCTGTGTGGTGTGTGGTGTCTGTGTGGTGTCTGTGTGGTGTCTGTGTGGTGTCTGTGTGGTGTGTGGTGTCTGTGTGGTGTCTGTGTGGTGTGTGGTGTCTGTGTGGTGTCTGTGTGGTGTCTGTGTGGTGTGTGGTGTCTGTGTGGTGTGTGGTGTCTGTGTGGTGTCTGTGTGGTGTCTGTGTGGTGTCTGTGTGGTGTGTGGTGTCTGTGTGGTGTCTGTGTGGTGTGTGGTGTCTGTGTGGTGTGTGGTGTCTGTGTGGTGTCTGTGTGGTGTGTGGTGTGTGTATCTCCAGTCTACTCACACTAGTTTGAAGGAGCGGTGTCCCAGGATATTCTCATAGTTTAGAACCAGACTAACAGAGATGAAAGAAAAAAATATATATTTAAGAATCGACTACAATATAATTAATCCCAATAATTTCCAAGTTCAACAAGGCTGCTGTTCCCATGGTTTCTAATAAGGTTCAAGCGTTAAACCCCTGACCTGGAGTGTGATTGGTTGCAGAGGGAGCCCTGGAGCCTAGGGGTCACGCCCTCTCCAAAGGTCAGAGAGGTGAGGTCGTGTCGTTCCCAGCGACCACCACGGAGCACGCTCACGGTCAGGTTCTCCGCCCACAGCATGATACAGCCGGTTCCGCCCTCCTGGGGAGAGAGAAGATCAGAAATAAATCCTCATCTCTTAAAGGTAGAATCAGCACAAAGTAAACAGCTGTAACTGGCCGACTGACACAACAACTAAGAGTATGAACCACGTACTGCTCTGTTATCCTGTTACAGCAGGGTGCAGAGTACCATGTACTGCTCTGTTATCCTGTTACAGCAGGGTGCAGAGTACCATGTACTGCTCTGTTATCCTGTTACAGCAGGGTGCAGAGTACCATGTACTGCTCTGTTATCCTGTTACAGCAGGGTGCAGAGTACCATGTACTGCTCTGTTATCCTGTTACAGCAGGGTGCAGAGTACCATGTACTGCTCTGTTATCCCGTTACAGCAGGGTGCAGAGTACCATGTACTGCTCTGTTATCCTGTTACAGCAGGGTGCAGAGTACCATGTACTGCTCTGTTATCCCGTTACAGCAGGGTGCAGAGTACCATGTACTGCTCTGTTATCCTGTTACAGCAGGGTGCAGAGTACCATGTACTGCTCTGTTATCCTGTTACAGCAGGGTGCAGAGTACCATGTACTGCTCTGTTATCCTGTTACAGCAGGGTGCAGAGTACCATGTACTGCTCTGTTATCCTGTTACAGCAGGGTGCAGAGTACCATGTACTGCTCTGTTATCCTGTTACAGCAGGGTGCAGAGTACCATGTACTGCTCTGTTATCCTGTTACAGCAGGGTGCAGAGTACCATGTACTGCTCTGTTATCCTGTTACAGCAGGGTGCAGAGTACCATGTACTGCTCTGTTATCCCGTTACAGCAGGGTGCAGAGTACCATGTACTGCTCTGTTATCCCGTTACAGCAGGGTGCAGAGTACCATGTACTGCTCTGTTATCCTGTTACAGCAGGGTGGAGAGTACCATGTACTGCTCTGTTATCCTGTTACAGCAGGGTGCAGAGTACCATGTACTGCTCTGTTATCCTGTTACAGCAGGGTGGAGAGTACCATGTACTGCTCTGTTATCCTGTTACAGCAGGGTGCAGAGTACCATGTACTGCTCTGTTATCCTGTTACAGCAGGGTGCAGAGTACCATGTACTGCTCTGTTATCCTGTTACAGCAGGGTGCAGAGTACCATGTACTGCTCTGTTATCCCGTTACAGCAGGGTGCAGAGTACCATGTACTGCTCTGTTATCCTGTTACAGCAGGGTGCAGAGTACCATGTACTGCTCTGTTATCCCGTTACAGCAGGGTGCAGAGTACCATGTACTGCTCTGTTATCCTGTTACAGCAGGGTGCAGAGTACCATGTACTGCTCTGTTATCCCGTTACAGCAGGGTGCAGAGTACCATGTACTGCTCTGTTATCCTGTTACAGCAGGGTGCAGAGTACCATGTACTGCTCTGTTATCCCGTTACAGCAGGGTGCAGAGTACCATGTACTGCTCTGTTATCCTGTTACAGCAGGGTGCAGAGTACCATGTACTGCTCTGTTATCCCGTTACAGCAGGGTGCAGAGTACCATGTACTGCTCTGTTATCCTGTTACAGCAGGGTGCAGAGTACCATGTACTGCTCTGTTATCCCGTTACAGCAGGGTGCAGAGTACCATGTACTGCTCTGTTATCCTGTTACAGCAGGGTGCAGAGTACCATGTACTGCTCTGTTATCCCGTTACAGCAGGGTGCAGAGTACCATGTACTGCTCTGTTATCCTGTTACAGCAGGGTGCAGAGTACCATGTACTGCTCTGTTATCCCGTTACAGCAGGGTGCAGAGTACCACGTACTGCTCTGTTATCCCGTTACAGCAGGGTGCAGAGTACCACGTACTGCTCTGTTATCCCGTTACAGCAGGGTGCAGAGTACCACGTACTGCTCTGTTATCCCGTTACAGCAGGGTGCAGAGTACCACGTACTGCTCTGTTATCCCGTTACAGCAGGGTGCAGAGTACCACGTACTGCTCTGTTATCCCGTTACAGCAGGGTGCAGAGTACCATGTACTGCTCTGTTATCCTGTTACAGCAGGGTGCAGAGTACCATGTACTGCTCTGTTATCCCGTTACAGCAGGGTGCAGAGTACCATGTACTGCTCTGTTATCCCGTTACAGCAGGGTGCAGAGTACCATGTACTGCTCTGTTATCCTGTTACAGCAGGGTGCAGAGTACCATGTACTGCTCTGTTATCCCGTTACAGCAGGGTGCAGAGTACCATGTACTGCTCTGTTATCCCGTTACAGCAGGGTGCAGAGTACCATGTACTGCTCTGTTATCCCGTTACAGCAGGGTGCAGAGTACCATGTACTGCTCTGTTATCCCGTTACAGCAGGGTGCAGAGTACCATGTACTGCTCTGTTATCCTGTTACAGCAGGGTGCAGAGTACCATGTACTGCTCTGTTATCCCGTTACAGCAGGGTGCAGAGTACCATGTACTGCTCTGTTATCCCGTTACAGCAGGGTGCAGAGTACCATGTACTGCTCTGTTATCCCGTTACAGCAGGGTGCAGAGTACCATGTACTGCTCTGTTATCCCGTTACAGCAGGGTGCAGAGTACCATGTACTGCTCTGTTATCCCGTTACAGCAGGGTGCAGAGTACCATGTACTGCTCTGTTATCCCGTTACAGCAGGGTGGAGAGTACCATGTACTGCTCTGTTATCCCGTTACAGCAGGGTGCAGAGTACCATGTACTGCTCTGTTATCCCGTTACAGCAGGGTGCAGAGTACCATGTACTGCTCTGTTATCCCGTTACAGCAGGGTGCAGAGTACCATGTACTGCTCTGTTATCCCGTTACAGCAGGGTGCAGAGTACCATGTACTGCTCTGTTATCCCGTTACAGCAGGGTGCAGAGTACCATGTACTGCTCTGTTATCCCGTTACAGCAGGGTGCAGAGTACCATGTACTGCCTCTGTTATCCCGTTACAGCAGGGTGCAGAGTACCATGTACTGCTCTGTTATCCCGTTACAGCAGGGTGCAGAGTACCATGTACTGCTCTGTTATCCCGTTACAGCAGGGTGCAGAGTACCATGTACTGCTCTGTTATCCCGTTACAGCAGGGTGCAGAGTACCATGTACTGCTCTGTTATCCCGTTACAGCAGGGTGCAGAGTACCATGTACTGCTCTGTTATCCCGTTACAGCAGGGTGCAGAGTACCATGTACTGCTCTGTTATCCCGTTACAGCAGGGTGCAGAGTACCATGTACTGCTCTGTTATCCCGTTACAGCAGGGTGCAGAGTACCATGTACTGCTCTGTTATCCCGTTACAGCAGGGTGGAGAGTACCATGTACTGCTCTGTTATCCCGTTACAGCAGGGTGGAGAGTACCATGTACTTGGGCAGATTTTGGGGCCGAGTGCAATGTCTTGTATCGCTCTTATTTAAGATATCCTGGTGCTCGTGGCAACGCCAAATTACTGAGTCTCAGTTTATTATTTCATAATGTATTTATTCATGCGATTTAAGAAAGAGGCTCTTTACCTGCTGTGTGTGTGTGAGAGTGAGTGAGTGAGTGAGTGAGTGAGTGAGAGTGAACCTTAAACTCCACTGGTGGGTAGACTCCTGTCCTGTCTGTTGTCCTGTCGTTGACCTTCTTCTCTGCCCTTTCCTTCTCCCTCTGTCTCTCTCTCTCTCTCTTTCTGTCTCCGTACTGCAATAGAGAGCGCCCTCCTCTTACACCAGCCTCCATATCCAGAGAAAGAGATGACACCTGCTAGAGAATAGGAAAGAGAGATGGTTAACAGGACACGTCAACTGGTGACTATCCGGGAAAACAAAGAGAGCACTGTTTCTGAATCTGACAATACAAACAGGCATAGGATATAACAGCTAATAACAAACAGGCATAGGATATAACAGCTAATAACAAACAGGCATAGGATATAACAGCCAATAACAAACAGGCATAGGATATAACAGCCAATAACAAACAGGCATAGGATATAACAGCTAATAACAAACAGGCATAGGATATAACAGCTAATAACAAACAGGCATAGGATATAACAGCTAATAACAAACAGGCATAGGATATAACAGCTAATAACAAACAGGCATAGGATATAACAACTAATAACAAACAGGCATAGGATGTAACAGCCAATAACAAACAGGCATAGGATATAACAGCTAATAACAAACAGGCATAGGATGTAACAGCCAATAACAAACAGGCATAGGATATAACAGCTAATAACAAACAGGCATAGGATATAACAGCTAATAACAAACAGGCATAGGATACAACAGCTAATAACAAACAGGCATAGGATGTAACAGCCAATAACAAACAGGCATAGGATGTAACAGCCAATAACAAACAGGCAAAAGATATAATAGCTAATAACAAACAGGCATAGGATATAACAGCTAATAACAAACAGGCATAGGATATAACAGCTAATAACAAACAGGCATAGGATATAACAGCTAATAACAAACAGGCATAGGATATAACAGCTAATAACAAACAGGCATAGGATATAACAGCTAATAACAAACAGGCATAGGATATAACAGCTAATAACAAACAGGCATAGGATATAACAGCTAATAACAAACAGGCATAGGATATAACAGCTAATAACAAACAGGCATAGGATATAACAGCTAATAACAGCGTTATTCAAACTTACTTTTGTTTATTTTGACTATTTTTTACTTTGATCTTTGACCGTCATTCTATCCCCGGCAACACCACTCCCACTTGTCTCCACCCTCTTCGGATTTCTATATTTCAACTATGCTGTGATGTTAAACATACAATTTGAAGAGAAATACTTTTACTGAGAATCTTAGTCTATCAGGAATCACCACCCAACAATACTATTTCGAGGGGGACATTTTTGATTAATGTTATGCTTTTTCAGACTATTCTTGATTTAATCTTGTCTTTACATATACTAAATAAGATAAGTGGGACATTTGTTTTGATTTCGAATGGGCCATTATCATGCATCTGTAGCAAAACGGGCAGCGGGAAATAAACACGTTATCTATGCACTTAAATAGCAAATGAGGACACTATTCCCTATTCCATGCCATCCTGTTGTAAAGAGAAGCAATGTGCTTCTAGGCCGTTAGCAAGTTTGGTAGGCTACGAATGACCCTCGGCAGCATCAGAGCTTGGAGAAGCCTAATTACAGTGACTAAATGGTCACGTGGAATTTGACTGCCATCGTAACTCGTGACCGCCAGTATGGCAGTAATACGATCACCGTAACAGCCCTAGTCCGCAGCACAAGGTTCACCTGTGTAATGATCATGTTGTTTATTCAGCTTCTTGATATTCCACACCTGTCAGGTGGATGGATTATCTTGGCAAAAGAGAAATGCTCACTAACAGGGATGTAAACAAATGTGTGCACAAAGCTTTTTGTGCGTCTGGAACATTTCTAGGATCTTTTATATTTCAGCTCATGAAACATGGGATCAACACATCACATGTAGTGTTTATGTTCTTGTTCAGTAGAAATCAAATGTGACTTGAGGACAACATGTTTGTTTCCAAAATTAGGGCTGTTTTTATAAAGAAGTTAAATCAGCTATGTTTTTTCACCCCTTGCCACGATACTAAGGAGTATGGTGATACTGTTATAGTCCCGGCCCTAACACGCACATAAACACACTTACCCGTGAGGGTCTCACTGCAGTGTAGATGGCAGTGTAGGGGACAGACTGGCTCTTCATAATGTTCATCACCTGTCCAATCACCTCATCTACACACACAAGTTAGTATTCAGCAATCTGCATCATGCTGTTATAAGGAACACAGTGAATGCAGCTGATGTTTGTCCCAGCAGAGCCACCGTACAGTAGAACTATATAGAACATTGGAACACTCACCATTCCCGCTGAGAACCTCCTTAACGGACATCAGATCGGCCCTGTTAGAAAAACCACACCCACAATCAGATAGACCACACCCACATGCAGATAGACCACACCCATGTAAAGACAAACCACCCCCACAACCATATACGCCACACCCACACCCACATCCAGACAGAACACACCCATATTCAGAAGGGAAAAAAAGGAGGCTTGGGCAAGTTGCTGTGGGGGGGCAGAGCTGTTGGCCAGGGTTGGGGTAGCCAGGTGGAAAGCATGGCCAGCCGTAGAAAAATGCTTATTGAAATGAAGAAAAATGCTTATTGAGAAATGAAGGCTATTCCATGCTAGAAACTGCCTAGAAGGCCAGCCTCCCGTAGTCGCCTCTTAACTGTTGACGTTGAGACTGGTGTTTTGCGGGTACTATTTAATGAAGCTGCCAGTTGAGGACTTGTGAGGCGTCTGTTTCTCAAACTAGACACTCTAATGTACTTGTCCTCTTGCTCAGTTGTGCACCGGGGCCTCCCACTCCTCTTTCTATTCTGGTTAGAGCCAGTTTGCGCTGTTTTGTGAAGGGAGTAGTACACAGCATTGTACGGGATCTTCAGTTTCTTGGCAATTTCTCGCATGGAATAGCCTTCATTTCTCAGAACAAGAATAGACTGACGAGTTTCAGAAGAAAGGTCTTTGTTTCTTGCCATTTTGAGCCTGTAATCGAACCCACAAATGCTGATGCTCCAGATACTCAACTAGTCTAAAGAAGGCCAGTTTTATTGCTTCTTTAATCACAACAGTTTTCAGCTGTGCTAACATAATTGCAAAAAGGTTTTAAAATGATCAATTAGCCTTTTAAAATTATAACCAGGGCGTACCGTGTAGTTAGTTCTGGTCCGCATTAACTATTTCTGGTCCAGGGCGTACCGTGTAGCTACCTCTGGTCTGCACTAACTATCTCTGGTCCAGGGCGTACCGTGTAGCTAGCTCTGGTCTACACTAACAATCTCTGGTCCAGGGCGTACCTCTGGTCCAGGGCGTACCGTGTTGCTAACTCTGGTCCGCACTAACTATCTCTGGTCCAGGGCGTACCGTGTAGCTAGCTCTGGTCTGCACTAACTATCTCTGGTCCAGGGCTTAGCCATCTCTGGTCCAGGGCGTACCATGTAGCTAGCTCTGGTCCGCACTAACTATCTCTGGTCCAGGGCGTACCGTGTAGCTAGCTCTGGTCTGCACTAACTATCTCTGGTCCAGAGTGTACCGTGTAGCTAGCTCTGGTCTACACTAACAATCTCTGGTCCAGGGCGTAGCTATCTCTGGTCCAGGGCGTACCGTGTAGCTAGCTCTGGTCCGCACTAACTATCTCTGGTCCAGGGCGTACCGTGTAGCTAGCTCTGGTCTGCACTAACTATCTCTGGTCCAGGGCGTAGCCATCTCTGGTCCAGGGTGTACCGTGTAGCTAGCTCTGGTCTGCACTAACTATCTCTGGTCCAGGGCGTACGGTGTAGCTAGCTCTGGTCTGCACTAACTCTCTCTGGTCCAGGGCATAGCTAGCTCTGGTCCGCACTTGCTCTGGTCCATGGTGTAGGGACTGACAACTTAGATTGCTTCAATAAAGCTTTATGCTAGAATTGACCACAGTCTCTACTAATACCATTACTATTGTAGTAACTATTACTACCACTAATACCACAGTTCCCACTACTACTAGCCAATTAACCAACTATAATAACTTTTGAACTGTTCAAGCTAAATATACCAAACTTTACATGTTCAAGCTATGATTTCCTATCCATTCAGTCAATAAAATGTTTTCTCTAAATACTTTTTTCAACTTTAACCAGCCACCACCATTACTACTGCAGACTAGAGGTCGACCGATTAATCGGCATGACCGTTTAATTAGGGCCGATTTCAAGTCTTCACCTGTTACGGGAGCGCAGCATCAAAAGGACCTTGTGGCTGCAAGGAGCCAAGGTAAGTTGCTAGCTAGCATTAAACTGATCTTATAAAAAACTATCTTCACAACCACTAGTTAACTACACATGGTTGATGATATTACTAGGTTAACTAGCTTGTCCTGCGTTGCATTTAATCAATGCGGTGCCTGTTAATTGATCATCGAATCACAGCCTACTTCAACTTCGCCAAACAGGTGATGATTTAACAAGCACATTCGCAAAAAAAGCGCTGTCGTTGCACCAATGTCCCTAACCATAAACATCAATGCCTTTCTTAAAATCAACACAAGTAAAAAAATTAAACCTGCATATTTAGTTAATATTGCCTGCTAACATTAATTTATTTTAACTGGGGAAATTGTGTCACTTCTCTTGCGTTCAGTGCAAGCAGAGTCAGGGTATATGCAGCAGTTTGGGTCTCCTGGCTCGTTGCGAACTGTGTGAAGACCATTTCTTCCTAACAAAAACCTGAATTAATTTGCCCGAATTTTACATAATTATGACAAACATTGAAGGTTGTGCAATGTAACAGCAATATTTAGACTTAGGGTTGCCACCCGTTCGATAAAATACAGAACGGTTCCGTATTTCACTGAAAGAATAAACGTTTTGTTTTCGAAATGATAGTTTCCCGGATTTGACCGTATTAATGACCAAAGGCTCGTATTTCTGCGTGTTTATTATAATGAAGTCTATGATTTGATATTTGATAGAGCAGTCTGACTGAGCGGTGGTAGGCAGCAGCAGGCTCGTAAGCATTCATTCGAACAGCACTTTCCTGTGTTTGCCAGCAGCTCTTAGCAATGCTTGAAGCACAGCGCTGTTTATGACTTCAAGCCTATCAACTCCTGAGATTAGGCTGGCATAGTGCCTATAAGAACATCCAATAGTCAAAGGTCAAATCAGCGGCCTAGAGGAGGATGAGCTGGCCAATCAGCGGCCTAGAGGAGGATGAGCTGGCCAATCAGCAATCTACTTTCATTTTTTTTTTTTATGACCAGCATACACCATTTTGTTGTACGCCCACATCATTCCAACACAGAAAACCTGTTTATTAACAATGTTTTTGTGGAAAACTATTTCACTTTAACTTAATTGCCCACTCATATTGTACATAATTACAGGTTATATTTCATTCAAATCTGAAAACACTTGGCAATTACTTTAAAACATCAAAATACTGTCTTTGCGGCAAAAAGGATGGCATTTAAAAAAAACTCTGCCACCGCTGCTGAAAAAAATACTAGGGGAAACACTGTAAACCATATAAAACTGACCAGTGAGATAAACAGAACCAGACTGTACCTGGTGCTGTAGGGTAGTCTGAAGACCAGCAGGGCAGGTGTAGAAGCATTGAGTCGTAGCTGGCTGAGCATCTCTGGGTCCATGTAGAGAGGAGAGGTGTCTAATTGGTCCTGGAGTTGACCAATCACAGCATTGGATGCTGGCCAGGCCACGGTAGGCAGGACCAATGAGGAAGGGCTGGAGAGGAGCGCCCCCTCTAGGTTAGGGAAGGCACTGTCCTGCTTGTTGCCAAATGCTCCTCCGTACATGGTGAAGTCCTCAATACTCATCTAGAGGGAGGAGACAAACAGTAAGACAACTAATATATGGGTTACTAAGGCGGGTCTGTGTGGTGCGTCATATACGGGTTACTAAGGCAGGTTTGTGTGGTGCGTCATATACGGGTTACTAAGGCAGGTTTATGTGGTGCGTCATATACGGGTTACTAAGGCAGGTTTGTGTGGTGCGTCATATACGGGTTACTAAGGCAGGTTTGTGTGGTGCGTCATATACGGGTTACTAAGGCAGGTTTGTGTGGTGCGTCATATACGGGTTACTAAGGCAGGTTTGTGTGGTGCGTCATATACGGGTTACTAAGGCAGGTCTGTGTGGTGCGTCATATCACGGGTTACTAAGGCAGGTTTATGTAGTGCGTCATATACGGGTTACTAAGGCAGGTTTATGTGGTGCGTCATATCACGGGTTACTAAGGCAGGTTTGTGTAGTGCGTCATATCACGGTTACTAAGGCAGGTCTGTGTGGTGCGTCATATACGGGTTACTAAGGCAGGTTTGTGTGGTGCGTCATATACGGGTTACTAAGGCAGGTTTATGTGGTGCGTCATATACGGGTTACTAAGGCAGGTTTGTGTGGTGCGTCATATACGGGTTACTAAGGTAGGTTTGTGTGGTGCGTCATATACGGTTACTAAGGCAGGTCTGTGTGGTGCGTCATATACGGTTACTAAGGCAGGTCTGTGTGGTGCGTCATATACGGGTTACTAAGGCAGGTTTATGTGGTGCGTCATATACGGGTTACTAAGGTAGGTTTGTGTGGTGTGTATTACCTTGTCCTGCAGGAAGAGCAGTACGTTGCTCGGGGATGACCCCAGGGCGGTCTCCAGGTATGAGCTCAGCTGACTGACACCCACTATGTGACCAGCAGCAGGAACAGCCTGAGACGGCAGACCAGACCTGACATCGTTCAGGAGGGACCAAACGTTACCAAACAGAGTGCAACAGGGACTTCAACTGAAAAGAAAAGACTAAGGGGACATGTCTGACCAGCAAACCGATGCTGAATTTCCAAATAGAATATAACTGTCAATTGGTTTGAATGAAAACTTGTCTTCTGCCTTCCTCAACACCCCCAGATACACAATTGGTGACAGTAAAAAGTAGCCCTATTGGTTTGGGTTACAGAATCGGGTAGTTTTGTGTTTTGGCTTCTTGGCCTGTCAATGGGATGCTGGTCCAAACACCTCTTAATCTCCTCCCAACTGAACTTGTCCAAAAATAACATATGTAGAATTTCCGTCAGGTCTCTATGCTCAGCCCAGCCTGAACCAGTATCTGGGCAGAGAGGAGACCATGAATGACGAGTCCCTTCTCTGCTCAGTTAGCTACAATTCATTGTCCCATTAGACAGCTCTGCAAAGCGTTGTCAAAATACTGAGCCTTCAGAAAGCATTCATACCCCTTGACTTATTCCACATTTTGTTGTTACAGCGTGAATTCAAAATGGATTAAATAAATACAAATTCTCACCCATCTACACAAAATACCCAATAATGACAGTGAAAACATGCTTTTAGAATTTTTAGCAAATGTATTGAAAATTAAATACAGAGCTATCTAATTTACATAAGTATTCACACCCCTCAATACATTTTACAGCTATTAGAGCAGTGTCTTCTGGGTACGTCTAAGAGCTTTCCACAACATTATTTTTTAAATTCTTCAAAACGGTTGTTGATCATTGCTAGACAGACATCTTAAAGCCATATACCTTCAGGCCGATTAAAGTCAAAACTAACTAGGCAACATTCACTGTCTTCTAGGTCAGCAACTCCAGTGTATATTGGGCCATGTGTTTTAGGTTATCGTCCTGCTGAAAGGCGAATTCATCTCCAAGTGTCTGTTGGAAAGCAGACTGAACGAGGTTTTCCTCTAGGATTTTGCCTGGTTAAGGGCTTGTAAGTAAGCATTTCACTAAGGTGAACCTGTTGTATTCGGCGCATGTGACAAATAACATTTCATTTGAGCTTAATTCCCTAGCAGGGGTTGTAACGAAATTATTTTCCAATCGTGTCGTTCTGAACAGAACCACTATTTTTATCCATTTTGTTCCACTGTTCCTAGCAGCAAAATAAAGTTCAGAAACATTTCAAACCCCCCAAAAATGACCGGTTTATATGGTTCCTTTATGTTCCTTTATAACCGGTTTATATGGTTCCTTTATGTCCCTTTATAACCGGTTTATATGGTTCCTTTATGTCCCTTTATAACCGGTTTATTTGGTTCCTTTATGTTCCTTTATAACCGGTTTATTTGGTTCCTTTATGTTCCTTTATAACCGGTTTATATGGTTCCTTTATGTTCCTTTATAACCGGTTTATATGGTTCCTTTATGTTCCTTTATAACCGGTTTATATGGTTCCTTTATGTCCCTTTATAACCGGTTTATATGGTTCCTTTATGTCCCTTTATAACCGGTTTATATGGTTCCTTTATGTTCCTTTATAACCGGTTTATATGGTTCCTTTATGTTCCTTTATAACCGGTTTATATGGTTCCTTTATGTTCCTTTATAACCGGTTTATTTGGTTCCTTTATGTTCCTTTATAACCGGTTTATTTGGTTCCTTTATGTTCCTTTATAACCGGTTTATTTGGTTCCTTTATGTTCCTTTATAACCGGTTTATTTGGTTCCTTTATAACCGGTTTATTTGGTTCCTTTATGTTCCTTTATAACCGGTTTATTTGGTTCCTTTATAACCGGTTTATTTGGTTCCTTTATGTTCCTTTATAACCGGTTTATATCGTTCCTTTATGTTCCTTTATAACCGGTTTATTTGGTTCCTTTATAACCGGTTTATATGGTTCCTTTATGTTCCTTTATAACCGGTTTATATAGTTCCTTTATGTCCCTTTATAACCGGTTTATATCGTTCCTTTATGTTCCTTTATAACCGGTTTATTTGGTTCCTTTATAACCGGTTTATATGGTTCCTTTATGTTCCTTTATAACCGGTTTATTTGGTTCCTTTATGTTCCTTTATAA
The DNA here is from genome assembly GCA_030435695.1 of Brachymystax lenok tsinlingensis. Lineage (NCBI taxonomy): Eukaryota > Metazoa > Chordata > Actinopteri > Salmoniformes > Salmonidae > Brachymystax > Brachymystax lenok. Next base: position 662,075 of record CM059802.1, read on the forward strand.
CCGGTTTATTTGGTTCCTTTATAACCGGTTTATTTGGTTCCTTTATGTTCCTTTATAACCGGTTTATTTGGTTCCTTTATGTTCCTTTATAACCGGTTTATTTGGTTCCTTTATAACCGGTTTATTTGGTTCCTTTATGTTCCTTTATAACCGGTTTATATTGTTCCTTTATGTTCCTTTTTTAACCTGTGAAATAATTTATTTATTTACATTTAGCTCATTAAATCATTTCACCAATCAGTGCGGAGAGAGCTAGATAGTGGTTTCCATGCGTTAAGGACAGACAAGTGTAGCCTATGGGGCAAAATGCCGGTGAGGACAGAGCTAGATAGTGGTTTCCATGCGTTATGGACAGACAAGTGGGGCAAGATGCCGGTGAGGAGGAGGCTTGAAGCGCTGGGCATCTTGTTATGACAATATTATTAAATTAGGTTCACAGAAATTATACCTAGGAGCGGCTTCTATGGAGGAACATTGAATGTCCTTTGAGCTAGCTTGCTAACAAGCTTGTGTGTGCAGCACCAGAATGAAAAACACATCTTACCTTTTTGTAGTTAATAAATCCAACATGATAACTAGGCTTATAGTATCCTTAACTAGCTCTGAAAAAGTTGATCCATTCTTCTCTAGCTAATAAAATTCTCCCTCTCTTCTGAATGAAGCTGGTAAGGTCAGCACAGTAGCCTATGCTAAGGTCAGCACAGTAGCCTATGCTAAGGTCAGCACAGTAGCCTGGGCTAAGGTCAGCACAGTAGCCTGGGCTAAGGTCAGCACAGTAGCCTGGGCTAAGGTCAGCACAGTAGCCTGGGCTAAGGTCAGCACAGTAGCCTGGGATAAGGTCAGCACAGTAGCCTGGGATAAGGTCAGCACAGTAGCCTGGGCTAAGTTCAGCACAGTAGCTTATGCTAAGGTCAGCACAGTAGCCTGGGCTAAGGTCAGCACAGTAGCCTAGGCTAAGGTCAGCACAGTAGCCTGGGCTAAGGTCAGCACAGTAGCCTGGGCTAAGGTCAGCACAGTAGCCTGGGCTAAGGTCAGCACAGTAGCCTGGGCTAAGGTCAGCACAGTAGCCTGGGCTAAGGTCAGCACAGTAGCCTGGGCTAAGGTCAGCACAGTAGCCTAGGCTTCGGAGGGGGAGGGGAACGTAACCCACACACACACGTAAAGATTTCCAGCTTCCAGGTAGACACTGGAATACGTTTGAGTGACAGAGGTAGGGCTTTGCATTGACGCTTTGCATTGTGGGACCAGAAAGAAAGCTTATTTTTTATTTTTATTTTTTATTTTAATCTCATTTTCCATCTACGGACTGAATATACTCTCCTGCAACCCGCCTCACCCAATGTGGTATGGATCTGCTATTTTTACACTTAAGAACTGGAACCCCATCAGAAGCTAGCCAGCTAACTAGCTACTAGCTACTAGTTAGCCTGGAGCTAGCCTCGATCTGGTCTGCCAACGCCAACGCAACCGTCTGAGGGGGTTTCAACAGACTCTTCCGTCGTGATGTCCCCCTAAGGCACAGTTACATTCACCAACGCTCTGGATAACGTGTCTCCAGCACGCCTAGCTACTCACTGGACCCTATGATCACTCGGCTACACATGCCTCTCCCTAATGTCAATATGCCTTGTCCATTGCTGTTCTGGTTAGTGATTATTGTCTTATTTCACTGTAGAGACTCCAGCACTGCTCAATATGCCTTAGCTAGCCCTTTTGTTTCACCTCCAAACACCATGCTCTGCTAGGGCGAGGAAATGGTCAGAGAGCTGTCCAGTGTGCGCTCTGAACGCCGGGATTAATCCTACTCTTCCGCCAGAGCGTCCAGTGTGGCTCTGAACGCCGGGATTAAACCTACTCTTCCGCCAGAGCGTGCAGTGTGCACTCTGAACGCCGGGATTAATCCTACTCCTCCGCCATAGCGTCCAGTGTGCGCTCTGAACGCCGGGATTAATCCTACTCTTCCGCCAGAGCGTCCAGTGTGGTTCTGAACGCCGGGATTAATCCTACTCCTCCGCCAGAGCGTCCAGTGTGGTTCTGAACGCCGGGATTAATCCTACTCCTCCGCCAGGCGTCAGTGTGCTCTGAACGCCGGGATTAATGCTACTCCTCCGCCAGAGCGTCCAGTGTGGCTCTGAACGCCGATTAATCCTACTCTTCCGCCAGAGCGTCCAGTGTGCGCTCTGAACGCCGGGATTAATCCTACTACTCCGCCAGAGCGTCCAGTGTGGCTCTGAACGCCGGGATTAATCCTACTCCTCCGCCAGAGCGTGCCAGTGTGGCTCTGAACACCGGGATTAATCTACTCCCTCCGCCAGAGCGTCCAGTGTGGCTCTGAACGCCGGGATTAATGCTACTCCTCCGCCAGGCGTCCCAGTGTGGCTCTGAACGCCGGGATTAATCCTACTCCTCCGCCAGGCGTCCAGTGTGCGCTCTGAACGCCGGGATTAATCCTACTCCTCCGCCAGAGCGTCCCAGTGTGGCTCTGAACGCCGGGATTAATGCTACTCCTCCGCCAGAGCGCCCAGTGTGGCTCTGAACACGGGATTAATCCTACTCCTCCGCCAGAGCGTCCAGTGTGGCTCTGAACGCCGGGATTAATCCTACTCCTCCGCCAGAGCGTCCAGTGTGGCTCTGAACGCCGGGATTAATCCTACTCCTCCGCCAGAGCGTCCAGTGTGGCTCTGAACGCCGGGATTAATGCTACTCCTCCGCCAGAGCGTCCAGTGTGGCTCTGAACGCCGGGATTAATCCTACTCCTCCGCCATAGCGTCCAGTGTGCGCTCTGAACGCCGGGATTAATCCTACTCTTCCGCCAGAGCGTCCAGTGTGGTTCTGAACGCCGGGATTAATCCTCCTCCGCCAGAGCGCCCAGTGTGGTTCTGAACGCCGGGATTAATCTCTACTCTCTGCCAGAGCGTCCCAGTGTGGTTCTGAACGCCGGATTAATCCTACTCCGCCAGAGCGTCCCAGTGTGGCTCTGAACGCCGGGATTAATCCTACTCTTCCGCCAGAGCGTCCAGTGTGCGCTCTGAACGCCGGGATTAATCCTACTACTCCGCCAGAGCGTCCAGTGTGGCTCTGAACGCCGGGATTAATCCTACTCCTCCGCCAGAGCGTCCAGTGTGGCTCTGAACACCGGATTAATCCTACTCCTCCGCCAGGCGTCCAGTGTGGTTCTGAACGCGGGATTAATCCTACTCCTCCGCCAGGCGTCCAGTGTGGTTCTGAGCCGGGATTAATCCTACTCCTCCGCCAGAGCGTCCAGTGTGGTTCTGAACGCCGGGATTAATCTCTCTCCGCCAGAGCGTCCCAGTGTGGCTCTGAGCCGGGATTAATCCTACTCTTCCGCCAGGCGTCCCAGTGTGCGCTCTGAACGCCGGGATTAATCCTACTACTCCGCCAGAGCGTCCAGTGTGGCTCTGAACGCCGGGATTAATCCTACTCCTCCGCCAGAGCGTCCAGTGTGGCTCTGAACACCGGGATTAATCCTACTCCTCCGCCAGAGCGTCCAGTGTGGCTCTGAACGCCGGGATTAATGCTACTCCTCCGCCAGAGCGTCCAGTGTGGCTCTGAACGCCGGGATTAATCTACTCCTCCGCCAGAGCGCCCAGTGCGCTCTGAACGCCGAGATTAATCCTACTCCTCCGCCAGAGCGTCCAGTGTGGCTCTGAACGCCGGGATTAATGCTACTCCTCCGCCAGAGCGTCCAGTGTGGCTCTGAACGCCGGGATTAATGCTACTCCTCCGCCAGAGCGTCCAGTGTGGCTCTGAACGCCGGGATTAATCCTACTCCTCCGCCAGAGCGTCCAGTGTGCGCTCTGAACGCCGGGATTAATCCTACTCCTCCGCCAGAGCGTCCAGTGTGGCTCTGAACGCCGGGATTAATGCTACTCCTCCGCCAGAGCGTCCAGTGTGGCTCTGAACACCGGGATTAATCCTACTCCTCCGCCAGATTGGATTGATAAACCCACTCCAAATATTGTTTACAGTTAGCCCATGTAAACAGACCAGGTAAACGTCTTGCTACCTCGATGAGGACAATGTCCTCTGACCTAAACTAACCACATCTCATATGGCCAACATAATAGTACATTTCTTACTGGATAGTGGCTTCACATATGAAATTGTCACGATATACAATAGCTAGCTAGGTATCGGGCAAGAAAATAGGTTAGGACAATATGAAGATCCCACTGAGTATGAATGACAAGAGGTCAACCACCTTGACGGCTTGAAACGCATCCCCATATCACAGACCAAAACCAACCACACGGCCCTTACCCTTCACTCGTCCACAGCATCAGCGGCACCTGCTCGTCACATTTCCCGGAGGACAAGGTGCACAACATGGCTAGAAGTGCCGCCATACAGCCCCGACCGGACACCGTCCTGTGCTCCGCCGCCATCTTCCCCGGGATGTTGTACGGTGGTACTGCTGGGAATGACGCCGGCAGACCACGTGACCCAGCCCGGTGGCTCGCTGGGGCGCTGGATGAATCATCAAGTCGGGGAGGTGAATATGCACCGACAACAATTACATTTCATGCTATTTCTAGGAAACGTGACAGTAGCTAGGTTTCCATCCAGTTGGCGACAGATTTTAATGGGAATATTCTACAATCCGCATAAAGAAACTATGCGCATTTCTCATCAGTGGTATGTTTCCACCAAATGGACTTGTCGCAGATACAAATCCGTGCGTGATGACATACTGCAACCAAATGTACTTTTTCGCTTATTTGGACCAAATAAAAATGTTACATTCAATATGTTTCCTTTCATTTTCAACTCGACCGATAGTTTTGTCACAAAATCTGCTGTGTTAAATAATGTGTCTGCTCTGGTCTTGGCAACCTGCGCTCTAGATAACAGCTTGCAGACACAGTGAAGCTAGGCTGTGCGGGTTATCAAATCAAAATCAAATCCAATCCAATTCTATTTATTTGTCACATACACATGGTTAGCAGATGTTAATGCAAGTGTAGCGAAATGCTTGTGCTTCTAGTTCCGAACATGCAGTAGTGTCTAACAAGTAATCTAACAAATTCACAACAACTACCTTATACACACAAGAGTAAAGGAATGAATAAGAGTATGTACATATAAATATATGGATGAGCGATGGCTGACCGGCATAGGCAAGATTCAGTAGATGGTATAGAGTACAGTATATACATATGAGATGAGTAATGTAGGATATGTAAATATTATATAAATGGCATCGTTTAAAGTGGCTAGTGATACATTTATTCCATTCAATTATCATTATTAAAGTGGCTAGAGATTATCTAGTCTATCTGCAGGTCAACTGTGCAGTTTATTAGTCTACATGATGAGATTATTATGGATAAGAGCGACAATATTTTGATTTGTCAAACGGCAGTCAAGCATCGATCACCATGTCACCGGAATAAGACCCTCTGTATGTATTGGAAAGCAGCATCAAGCTCATCACTGCACGTTCACCACCCTGTGAAGTTCATCACCATTTATTTCATCTGTAGCCAACCAAACTGCATAGTTTTCGGAGTCGTAGTGGGATGACCGCACAACATACCATCACGTCACTCCACATTTTCTTCGATATGATCGTTACTATTCAATATTTGCGCTTAAAGACGTTTCCACCTCCATTTCCCGCATAATTAATTTTACTGACAAAAAAGAAATCACAGCATCCACAGTTTTTATGAGAGTAAAGTCACACTAATTTTTTTTATCAGTACAGCTGTATGGAGCCAGATAGCTGTCAAAAGGTTGAATGCATAAATGGTTAGGATCGTAAGAAAAGCCATACATAAATGGTTAGGATCGTAAGAAAAGCCATGCATAAATGGTTAGGATGGTAAGAAAAGCCATACATAAATGGTTAGGATGGTAAGAAAAGCCATACATAAATGGTTACAATCGTAAGAAAAGCCATACATAAATGGTTAGGATCGTAAGAAAAGCCAGACATAAATGGTTAGGATCGTAAGAAAATAAATCCATACATAAATGGTTAGGATCATAAGAAAAGCCATACATAAATGGTTAGGATCGTAAGAAAAGCCATACATAAATGGTTAGGATCGTAAGAAAAGCCAGACATAAATGGTTAGGATCGTAAGAAAAGCCATACATAAATGGTTAGGATCGTAAGAAAAGCCATACATAAATGGTTAGGATCGTAAGAAAAGCCATACATAAATGGTTAGGATCGTAAGAAAAGACATGCATAAATGGTTAGGATCGTAAGAAAAGCCATACATAAATGGTTAGGATCGTAAGAAAAGCCAGACATAAATGGTTAGGATCGTAAGAAAATAAATCCATACATAAATGGTTAGGATCATAAGAAAAGCCATACATAAATGGTTAGGATCGTAAGAAAAGCCATACATAAATGGTTAGGATCGTAAGAAAAGCCATACATAAATGGTTAGGATCGTAAGAAAAGCCATACATAAATGGTTAGGATCGTAAGAAAAGCCATACATAAATGGTTAGGATCGTAAGAAAAGCCATACATAAATGGTTAGGATCGTAAGAAAAGCCATGCATAAATGGTTAGGATCGTAAGAAAAGCCATACATAAATGGTTAGGATCGTAAGAAAAGCCATGCATAAATGGTTAGGATCGTAAGAAAAGCCATACATAAATGGTTAGGATCGTAAGAAAAGCCATGCATAAATGGTTAGGATCGTAAGAAAAGCCATACATAAATGGTTAGGATGGTAAGAAAAGCCATACATAAATGGTTAGGATCGTAAGAAAAGCCATACATAAATGGTTAGGATGGTAAGAAAAGCCATACATAAATGGTTAGGATCGTAAGAAAAGCCATGCATAAATGGTTAGGATCGTAAGAAAAGCCAGACATAAATGGTTAGGATCGTAAGAAAATAAATCCATACATAAATGGTTAGGATCATAAGAAAAGCCATACATAAATGGTTAGGATCATAAGAAAAGCCATACATAAATGGTTAGGATCGTAAGAAAAGCCATACATAAATGGTTAGGATCGTAAGAAAAGCCATGCGTTAGACATGTAATGTAATAGTTAAATTAGATCTGTATATTACGACTATGAATGAACATTTACATATTCAATTCTTACTTACCTCTCCCTTCAATCGGTTACAGATCTTTACGTACAAACTGTCAGGAATGTGGCATCTGCAAAGGACATGAACCGAACACAGCTAGTCGAAGTTGGCTAGTCAATTAAGCAACTCTTGCTTTGCAGCTTCCGGTTTCATTTATAAAAAAGTCTAGAGCTTGTTTTAGACCTGCATTCAATAACGACGTTAAACTAGTAGGAGGCGTAGTATAGGCTTGGGCCTTCAGCTGATGACTTGTGTGAGAATGATACTATAAAGACACAGCCTTGTCTAGAATAACCCCTGAGCTACAAAATAGAAAGTAAATATGATTTAGGCTATTCCGCTATCTAAATATGCCATGCTGTTGTGTGTTATTTAATGGACATTTAATTGCATGAATTGTATAGCCGCGTGGGGCTAATGTGGTGATCATGTAACCTAGTGAATAACACTTGTCCCAGTATATGGGAGCACGGACTGTAGGCCTTATATTAGGCATTTTGACTGAATTCCACTCTGTATGTAGGCTTGTTATAGCCATTTGCGTGGCTCAACCCCATCACACAGAGAATATATCCATATCAATACATGAGACAAAACTACATATTGATTAAGTCTTGGCTATGACCTGTCCTGAGCTAAAAAGCCATGGTGTCCCAAATGGTCTACCTACAGCCTATTCTTATTGCCAGATCTGTTTTCCCTATCAGCCACTGCATGTGCTTCTTTTTGTTTAAAATGTGGCCTGTGAACTAGGGTCTCTTTTTAAAGGGGAGGACTGTAATAAAACAGTTATAAAACAGTTATTTGGATAGGCCTAAATTAAATATTGAATTAAAGTGATAGGCTAAAGAACTTTGGAAAAAGTTAAATACATTCGAATACATACAAGGATTTCAATAAACACATGGATAAGACTGTTCTGTTTTCTTTGATTTAGTTCCTATTGCACCCTTGGGGGGCCCCTGTGTTGAGGTTCCATCGAAGTGGAGGTGTGGTTTCCTACCTCGTCAGAAAGCCCAGGAACCAGTTCCACAGGGCGGGGTTCAGACTCAGGGACCCGAGCTTAATGATGAGCTTGGAGGGTACTATGGTGATGAACGCTGTGATGAGATGTAGTCATTGTTTGTTTGTGTCTAAGTTTTTGTTCATGTGTATAAGTTTGTATGTAAAAATATATATACAGTATGTATTTAAAAATACACTAATGTTCAAAAGTTTGAGGTCACTTAGAAATGTCCTTGTTTTTGAAAGAAAATCACATTTTTGGTCCATTAAAATAACATCAAATTGATCAGAAATACAGTGTAGACATTGTTCATGTTGTAAATGACTATTGTAGCTGGAAACTATGGAATATCTACATAGGCGTACAGAGGCCCATTATCAGCAACCATCACTCCTGTGATCCAATGGCACGTTGTGTTAGCTAATCCAAGTTGATCATTTTAAAAGGCTAATTGATGATTAGAAAACCCTTTTTCAATTATGTTAGCACAGCTGAAAACTGTTGTTCTGATTAAAGAAGCAATAAAACTGGCCTTCTTTAGACTAGTTGAGTATCTGGAGCATCAGCATTTGTGGGTTCGATTACAGGCTCAAAATGGCCAGAAACAAAGGACTTTCTTCTGAAACACGTCAGTCTATTCTTGTTCTGAGAAATGAAGCCTATTCCATGCGAGAAATGGCCAAGAAACTGAAGATCTTGTTCAACACTGTGTACTACTCCCTTCACAGAACAGCACAGAAATACCTTATTTACATAAGTATTCAGACATTCTGCTGTGAGAGTCTAGCTCAGGTGCATCCTGTTTCCATTGATCATCATTGAGATGTTTCTACAACTTGAGTCCACCTGTGGTAAATTCAATTGATTGGACATGATTTGGAAAGACACACAGCTGTCTATATAAGGTCCCACAGTTGACAGTGCATGTCAGAGCAAAAACCTTGCCATGAGGTCGAAGGAATTGTACTTAGAGCACTGAGACAGGATTGTGTCGAGGCACAGATCTGGGAGAAGGGTACCAAAAAATGTCTGCAGCATTGAAGGTCTCCAAGAACACAGTGGCCTCCATCATTCTTAAATGGAAGAAGTTTGGAAACACCAAGAATTTTCTTAGAGCTGGCTGCCTGGCCAAACTGAGTAATCGGGGAGAATGGCTTTGGTCCAGCACTCCACCAATCACGCCTTTATGGTAGAGTGGCCAGACGGAAGCCACTCCTCAGTAAAAGGCACATGACAACCCGTTTGGAGATTGCCAAAAGGCACCTAAAGACTCTGACCATAAGAAACAAGATTCTCTGGTCTGATTGAACTATTTGGCCTGAATGCCAAGTGTCACGTCTGGAGGAAACCTGGCACTATCCCTATAGTGAAGCATTGTGGTGGCAGCATCATGCAGTGTGGATGTTTTTCAGCGGCAGGGACTGTGAGACTAGTCAGGAACGAGGGGAAGATGAACGGAGCAAAGTACAGAGTGACCCTTGACGAAATCCTGCTCCAGAATGCCCTGGATCTCAGACTGGGGCGAAGGTTCACCTTACAAAAAGACAACAACACTAAGCACACAGCCAAGACAACGCAAAAGTGGATTTGGGACAAGTCTCTGAATGTTCTTGAGTGGCCCAGCCAGAGCTCGGACTTGAACCCGATCAAACATCTCTGGTGAGACCTGAAAATAGCTGTGCAGCGACGCTCCCCATCCAACCTGACAGAGCTTGATTGGATCTGCAGATTAGAATGGGAGAAACTCCCCAAATACAGGTGTGCCAAGCTTGTAGCGTCATACCCAAGAAGACTTGAGGCTGTAATCGCTGCTGAAGGTACTTCAACAAAGTACTGAGTAAAGGGTCTGTATACTTATGTAAATGTAATATTTCTGTTCTTTATTTTTAATAAATTTGCACACAAAATATTTCTATCCTGTTTTTGCTTTGTCATTATGGGATATTGTGTGTAGATTGATGAGGGGAAAAAACTATTTAATCAATTGTAGAATAAGGCAGTAATGTAACAAAATGTGGAAAAAGTCAAGGGGTCTGAATACTTTCCTAATGCACTGTAGGTGAGTATAGTGTTAAAAGTATGTCTCTCCCTTTGAAAACTTTCTGAATGCACTGTATGCACTGTCGAAGTAAATAGATTATACAAGTGGTTAGGCATTTTCTGAAAAATGTTTCTTAAAAAGACTAGAAGAGAAGTTGTCAATGTCTCCTCAACGTGAAACATGATAGACAATCATGCATGTTGTTGATGTTAGTTCTGTGTGTGCAGTTAAAGGGCAAGGTGTGCTGTTCTGTTTTGAGACAGCTGCAGCTTTTCTGGGTCTTTCTTTGCTGCACCTGACCATATTACCGGACAGTAATCCAGATGGGACAAGATCAGAGCCTTAACATCTTGTACAGTTGATCTGTGTTAAAAATGCAGAACATCTTTTTATAACAGATATACACCACATGACCAAAAGTATGTGGCCTTCGAATTAGTGGATTCGGCTATTTCAGCCACACCCGTTGTGTATAAAATCGAGCACACAGCCATGCAATCTCCATAGACAAACATTGGCAGTAGAATGACCTTACTGAAGAGCTCAGTGACTTTCAACGTGGCACCGTCATAGGATGCCATCTTTCGAACAAGTCAGTTCATCACATTTCTGCCCTGCTAGAGCTGCCCCGGTCAACTGTAAGTGCTGCTATTGTGAAGTGGAAATGTCTAGGAGCAACAATGCCTCAGCCGCGAAGTGTTAGGCCACACAAGCTCACAGAACGGGACCACCGAGTGCTGAAGCACTTCATGAAATGGGTTTCCATGGCCAAGCAGCCGATCACAAGCCTTAGATCACCATGTGCAATGCCAAGCGTCGGCTGGAGGGGTGTAAAGATCGCCGCCATTGGACTCTGGAGCAGTGGAAACGCGTTCTCTGGAGTGATGAATCACGCTTCACTATCTGGCAATCGACGAACGAATCTGGATTTGGCGGATGCAGAGAATGCTACCTACCCGAATGCATAGTGCCAAATGTAAAGTTTGGTTGAGGAGGAAAAATTATCTGGGGCTGTTTTTTTATGGTTAGGGCCCCTTAGTTCTAGTGAAGGGAAATCATAACACTACAGCATACAATGACATTCTAGATGATTCTGTCCTTCCAACTTTGTGGCAACAGTTTGGGGAAGGCCCTTTCCTGTTTCAGCATGACAATGCCCCCGTGCATAACGCAAGGTCCATACAGAAATGGTTTGTTGAAATCAGTGTGAAAGAACTTGACTGGCCTGCACAGAGCCCTCACCTCAACCCCATCGAACACCTTTGGGATCAATTGGAAGGCCGACTGCGAGCCAGGCCTAATCGTCCAAAATCAGTGCCCGACCTCACTAATGCTCTTGTGGCTGAATGGAAGCAAGTCCCCCGCAGCGATGTTCCAACATCTAGTGGAATGCCTTCCCAGAAGAGTGGAGGCTGTTATAACATCAAAGGGGGACCAACTCCATAGTAATGCCCATGATTTTGGAATGAGATGTACAACGAGCAGGTGTCCACATACTTTTGGTGATGTAGTGTACCGCTCCCCATCTCCACAACAACCTTGTCGATACAACTGGACCGTGATAACTGACCATCCAATGTGACTCCTAGGAGAATGCTGCTTCAACTTGGTCAATGGTCACACCCTTTATGCACCAGTGTACTGATATGAGTAGGACAACAACAAAAACACTTTATATCGGACTTGTGCCAGTTTCACATTCGTATCTGCCTTCTCATTGGCTAGAATGGTCCCACTTGATCTTGCCCTCTCCCGACTTAAGTGAAAACATTTGACTGGTAGTTTTGTTTTTCTCTCTGATGGATGGAGAACGGGTGTTTTTATGTACTAATAGCACAAATATACAAATAAAATGGCTTCAATGCCATCAAATCAGATGTTATTGGTCACATACACATGGTTAGCAGATGTTATTGTGAGTGTAGTGAAATGCTTGTGCTTCTAGATCCGACAGTGTAGCAGTATCTAACAGGTAACCTAAAACACACAATCTAGTAAAGGAATGGGATGAGAATATATAAATATAAAATATATGGATGAGCAGTGACAGAGCAGCTATGATGCAATAGATAGTAAAGAATAGATAGTGAAGGATACAGTATACAGTATATACATATGAGATGAGTAATGAATAGATAGTGAAGGATACAGTATACAGTATATACATATGAGATGAGTAATGAATAGATAGTGAAGGATACAGTATACAGTATATACATATGAGATGAGTAATGAATAGATAGTGAAGGATACAGTATACAGTATATACATATGAGATGAGTAATGAATAGATAGTGAAGGATACAGGATACAGTATATACATATGAGATGAGTAATGAATAGATAGTGAAGGATACAGTATACAGTATATACATATGAGATGAGTAATGAATAGATAGTGAAGGATACAGTATATACATATGAGATGAGTAATGAATAGATAGTGAAGGATACAGTATACAGTATATACATATGAGATGAGTACTGAATAGATAGTGAAGGATACAGTATACAGTATATACATATGAGATGAGTAATGAATAGATAGTGAAGGATACAGTATACAGTATATACATATGAGATGAGTAATGAATAGATAGTGAAGGATACAGTATATACATATGAGATGAGTAATGAATAGATAGTGAAGGATACAGTATACAGTATATACATATGAGATGAGTACTGAATAGATAGTGAAGGATACAGTATACAGTATATACATATGAGATGAGTAATGAATAGATAGTGAAGGATACAGTATACAGTATATACATATGAGATGAGTAATGAATAGATAGTGAAGGATACAGTATATACATATGAGATGAGTAATGAATAGATAGTGAAGGATACAGTATACAGTATATACATATGAGATGAGTAATGAATAGATAGTGAAGGATACAGGATACAGTATATACATATGAGATGAGTAATGAATAGATAGTGAAGGATACAGTATACAGTATATACATATGAGATGAGTAATGAATAGATAGTGAAGGATACAGTATACAGTATATACATATGAGATGAGTAATGAATAGATAGTGAAGGATACAGGATACAGTATATACATATGAGATGAGTAATGAATAGATAGTGAAGGATACAGTATACAGTATATACATATGAGATGAGTAATGAATAGATAGTGAAGGATACAGTATACAGTATATACATATGAGATGAGTAATGAATAGATAGTGTAGGATACAGGATACAGTATATACATATGAGATGAGTAATGAATAGATAGTGAAGGATACAGTATACAGTATATACATATGAGATGAGTAATGCGAGATATGTAAACATTCTTATAGTGGCATTATTAAAGTGACTAGTGATCCATTTATTAAAGTGGCCAATGATATCAAGTCTGTAGGCAGCAGCCACTCAGTGTTAGTGATGGCGGTTTAACAATCTGATTGCCTTGAGATATGAAGCTGTTTTTCAGTCTCTCGGTCCCAGCTTTGATGCACCTGTACTGACCTCGCCTTCTGGATGATAGCGGGGTGAACAGGCAGTGGCTCGGGTGGTTGTTGTCCTTGATGATCTTTTTTGCCTTCCTGTGACATCGGGTGTTGTAAGTGTCCTGGAGGTCAGGTAGTTTACCCTCGGTGATGTGTTGTGCAGACCGCACCACCCTCTAGAGAGCCCTGCAGTTGTGGACGGTACAGTTGTCGTACCAGGCGGTGATACAGCCCGACAGGATGCTCTCAATTGTGCACCTGTAAAAGTTAGTGAGGGTTTTCAGTGACAAGCCACATTTTTTCAGCCTCTTGAGGTTGAAGAGAATGCTGTGGTAGCCATGCTGGTTAAGTGTGCCTTGAATTCTAAATAAATCACAAACAGTGTCACCAGCAAAGCACCATCACACCTCCTCCTCCATGCTTCACGGTGGGAAACACACATGCAGAGATCATCCTTTCACCCTCACTGCGTCTCACAAAGACACAGCGGTTGGAACCAAAAACCTCCAATTTGGACTCCAGACCAAAGGACAGATTTCCACCGGTCTAATGTCCGTTGCTCGTGTTTCTTGGCCCAAGCAAGTCTCTTCTTATTGGTGTCCTTTAGTAGTGGGTTCTTTGCAGAAATTCAGCCATGAAAGTCTGATTCACACAATTTTCTCTGAACAGTTGATGTTGAGATGTGTCTGTTACTTGAACTCTGTGAAGCATTTATTTGGGCTGCAATTTCTGAGGCGGGTAGCTCTAATGAACTTATCCTCTGTAGCAGAGGTAACTCTGGGTCTTCCTTTCCTGTGGCGGTCCTCATGAGAGCCAGTTTCATCATAGCGCTTGATAGTTTTTGCGACTGCACTTGAAGAAACTTTCAAAGTTCTTGACATTTTCCGGATTGACTGATCTTCTTGTCTTAAAGTATGATGAACTGTCGTTTCTCTTTGCTTATTTGAGCTGTTCTTGCCATAATATGGACTTGGTCTTTTGCCAAATAGGGCTATCTTCTGTATACCCTCACTACCTTGTTACAACACAACTGATTGGCACAAACGCATTAAGAAGTAAAGAATTTCCACCAATTAACTTTTAACAAGGCACACCTGTTAATTGAAATGCATTCCAGGTGACTACCTCATGAAGCTGGTTGAGAGAATGCCAAGAGTGTGCAAAGCTGTCATCAAGGCAAAGGGTGGTTATTTGAAGAATCTCAAATATCAAATATATTTTGATTTGTTTAACACTTTTTTGGTTATTACATGATTCCATATTGTGTTATTTCATAGTTTTGATGTCTTCACTATTATTCTACAATGTAGAAAATAGTAAAAATAAAGAAAAACCCTTGAATGAGTAGGTGTTCTAAAACTTTTGACCGGTAGTGTAGCTGCTTATTAGTACATAAAAACATAGTTATTGAGAGGCTGTATTGCGTGACCAGGTGAAGGCCCATCTTTTGGGGTTTTGACTAGATAAGGGGCTTGTTTGAGTGGTAAGGCTGAAGAAACCGGCTGCAGATGACAGTGGAGGAGTGAAGTTAGAGCAGGGGAATCTGCGGCAGCTGAAAGTTGGACACTGTGGTTTTCCAAGAGCTGGGCTCAGTGCAACATGACAAAACATATATATATTTGTAATGTGGAAATAAACCTGTCTCCAATCCCCCATGTCACACACTCACAGTCTGTACCATATATATGTGTGTGTACCACAGGCGGCCAGCTGGAGGACGGTAATAGTAATGGCTGGAACGGAATCAATGGAATGGTATCGAACACAAACGCATGCTTTCCTTGTGTTTGATACCATTCCATTTACTACATTCCAGACACTATTACGAGCCATCCCCTCCCCTCACATTGTACAACCAATCGGTGCGAGAGCCTCAAATGTCTCATTCATTTGTACATATCAACTGTATACATACCTCCACAAAGTTGGTTCCTGTTTCAGTCACGTCTTTGGTCACTTTTGAGTGGGGCCAATCAAAAACACCCTAATGATTGGTTGACAATAGAGCCTTCCACAATGCAGGCGATGGCTGCAAGTATGTAGCTGTTGAGGAGCAACTGCAGAAAATTGCAGTCTACATGTAAGCACAAATCGGACAGTTTTTATCCCCATGATGCATCACACTTTCAAAGGCAAAAGTGATCCGCTCGAACGAGCCCATTGTGATCTTCAGGTCGGCGCTATAGAAAGATGCCCGACTTTATGACTTGAAATTCCGAGTTGGATGATCGTTCAAAATTATTTTTTCCAGTCTGAGCATTTTCTTTTTTCCAAGTTCCCAGTTGTCTTGAACGCACTGAAGTCTAGGATTTCCCAGTTCCCAGTTGTCTTGAATGCACTGAAGTCTGGGATTTCCCAGTTCCCAGTTGTCTTGAACGCACTGAAGTCTGGGATTTCCCAGTTCCCAGTTGTCTTGAACGCACTGAAGTCTGAGATTTCCCAGTTCCCAGTTGTCTTGAACGCACTGAAGTCTGAGATTTCCCAGTTGTTTTGAACGCACTGAAATCTGGGATTTCCCAGTTGTTTTGAACGCACTGAAGTCTGGGATTTCCCAGTTCCCAGTTGTTTTGAACGCACTGAAGTCTGGGATTTCCCAGTTGTTTTGAACGCACTGAAGTCTGGGATTTCCCAGTTCCCAGTTGTCTTGAACGCACTGGAAGTCTGGGATTTCCCAGTTCCCAGTTGTCTTGAACGCACTGAAGTCTGGGATTTCCCAGTTCCCAGTTGTCTTGAACGCACTGAAGTCTGAGATTTCCCAGTTGTTTTGAACGCACTGAAATCTGGGATTTCCCAGTTGTTTTGAACGCACTGAAGTCTGGGATTTCCCAGTTGTTTTGAACGCACTGAAGTCTGGGATTTCCCAGTTCCCAGTTGTCTTGAACGCACTGAAGTCTGGGATTTCCCAGTTCCCAGTTGTCTTGAACGCACTGAAGTCTGGGATTTCCCAGTTCCCAGTTGTCTTGAACGCACTGAAGTCTGAGATTTCCCAGTTGTTTTGAACGCACTGAAATCTGGGATTTCCCAGTTGTTTTGAACGCACTGAAGTCTGGGATTTCCCAGTTGTTTTGAACGCACTGAAGTCTGGGATTTCCCAGTTCCCAGTTGTCTTGAACGCACTGAAGTCTGGGATTTCCCAGTTCCCAGTTGTCTTGAACGCACTGAAGTCTGAGATTTCCCAGTTCCCAGTTGTCTTGAACGCACTGAAGTCTGGGATTTCCCAGTTGTTTTGAACGCACTGAAGTCTGGGATTTCCCAGTTCCCAGTTGTCTTGAACGCACTGAAGTCTGGGATTTCCCAGTTGTTTTGAACGCACTGAAGTCTGGGATTTCCCAGTTCCCAGTTGTCTTGAACGCACTGAAGTCTGGGATTTCCCAGTTCCCAGTTGTCTTGAACGCACTGAAGTCTGGGATTTCCCAGTTCCCAGTTGTCTTGAACGCACTGAAGTCTGGGATTTCCCAGTTCCCAGTTGTCTTGAACGCACTGAAGTCTGGGATTTCCCAGTTCCCAGTTGTCTTGAACGCACTGAAGTCTGAGATTTCCCAGTTGTTTTGAACGCACTGAAATCTGGGATTTCCCAGTTGTTTTGAACGCACTGAAGTCTGGGATTTCCCAGTTCCCAGTTGTCTTGAACGCACTGAAGTCTGGGATTTCCCAGTTCCCAGTTGTCTTGAACGCACTGAAGTCTGGGATTTCCCAGTTCCCAGTTGTTTTGAACGCACTGAAGTCTGGGATTTCCCAGTTCCCAGTTGTCTTGAACGCACTGAAGTCTGAGATTTCCCAGTTGTTTTGAACGCACTGAAATCTGGGATTTCCCAGTTGTCTTGAACGCACTGAAGTCTGGGATTTCCCAGTTCCCAGTTGTTTTGAGCACTGAAGTCTGGGATTTCCCAGTTGTTTTGAACGCACTGAAGTCTGGGATTTCCCAGTTCCCAGTTGTCTTGAACGCACTGAAGTCTGGGATTTCCCAGTTCCCAGTTGTCTTGAACGCACTGAAGTCTGGGATTTCCCAGTTCCCAGTTGTCTTGAACGCACTGAAGTCTGAGATTTCCCAGTTGTTTTGAACGCACTGAAATCTGGGATTTCCCAGTTGTTTTGAACGCACTGAAGTCTGGGATTTCCCAGTTCCCAGTTGTTTTGAACGCACTGAAGTCTGGGATTTCCCAGTTCCCAGTTGTCTTGAACGCACTGAAGTCTGGGATTTCCCAGTTCCCAGTTGTCTTGAACGCACTGAAGTCTGAGATTTCCCAGTTCCCAGTTGTCTTGAACGCACTGAAGTCTGGGATTTCCCAGTTGTTTTGAACGCACTGAAGTCTGGGATTTCCCAGTTCCCAGTTGTCTTGAACGCACTGAAGTCTGGGATTTCCCAGTTGTTTTGAACGCACTGAAGTCTGGGATTTCCCAGTTCCCAGTTGTCTTGAACGCACTGAAGTCTGGGATTTCCCAGTTCCCAGTTGTCTTGAACGCACTGAAGTCTGGGATTTCCCAGTTCCCAGTTGTCTTGAACGCACTGAAGTCTGGGATTTCCCAGTTCCCAGTTGTTTTGAACGCACTGAAGTCTGGGATTTCCCAGTTCCCAGTTGTTTTGAACGCACTGAAGTCTGGGATTTCCCAGTTCCCAGTTGATTTGAAAAAGGCAAGAGAATGGGCGCGTTTTAACAAATCACTTTTGTCATGTTGATAGTCACAGCCTTTCAAAGTGTGTTGCATTGAGGGGATAAAAATAGTCATTCTTGCACGTACGGAGTCATGTCCAACCAGGTCATCAGGGTGGATCAGCCAATCGTGAAGAGGAACATGTACAACTTTAAAATGGAGATAAGTCTTAATGACGCGGCCCATGCTGTCACAGGAGCTATGATGTCACAGATACAAAGATGAGTCCTCAATCTCCGTGCTCTTCACCACCTTCATCCTGCAGCCACCGCCTGTATAGTGGGGGGCTCTATTGTCAACCAATCATCTGGGGTTTTCTGTTTGACCCATGTGAAGGTGACCATATACTGGACTGAAACCAAAACCAACTTTGCTGCAATTAATGTATACTGTGGAAATGTAAAAATGAACCAATTGATTGTAAAATGTACACATCTATTTTCAGTTTGTGAGTGTGATGGGTGTTGGAGACATGTTTATTTCATCATTATAAACAAACACTTTTATAAACACTGGCAACACTGCCATGATGCTCTGAGCCTTGCTGTTGGAAAACCACATCAGTGTCCGATTTCCGGCTGCAGTAGATGCTTTCGCCTCAAACAAGTCCAATGTGTTATGTCAGACAGACAGTTAGGTTTGTCAAATACTCTTTGATTTTAGAGGGAATGTGTGTTGGTTTAGTTATGTAGTGGTGGAAAATAGGGGGTAAACTCTGAAGTAACACTCCCTATACTTTCAATGAATTTTTCTGCAAAAGGTGGGTAAACTGTAGAGCAAAAATATATACCAGATAACTTGGCACATAGCTTTAATTTATCCTAATTGTCTGTAGCAAAGGTGAATGTGACAAAATAGTTCTTCAATGTCTTTCATGATTCACTGACGTCCAAACTCATCTGCCCAAGTCATTACAGTTAACAGCAGTCCTAGAATACAGACATCAGAAATGAACAAAAGGCAGTACTTTATTGGAGGCATTGTTTCAATCACAGTAATAGATATGTGATCAATAGAGATCAGAGACGACTGAACCGAGGATGCATAACAGTACAACAGGAGAAATCAGGTGAGAGAGAGACGGAGAACGGGAGAGAAACAGAGAGAGATGGAGAACGGGAGAGAAACAGAGAGACGGAGAACGGGAGAGAAACAGAGAGAGAAGAGAAATAGAGAGAGATGGAGAGCGGGAGAGAAACAGAGAGATGGAGAACGGGACAGAAACAGAGAGATGGAGAACGGGAGAGAAACAGAGAGAGATGGAGAACGGGAGAGAAACAGAGAGATGGAGAACGGGAGAGAAACAGAGAGAGATGGAGAACGGGAGAGAAACAGAGAGAGATGGAGAACGGGAGAGAAACAGAGAGATGGAGAACGGGAGAGAAACAGAGAGAGATGGAGAACGGGAGAGAAACAGAGAGAGATGGAGAACGGGAGAGAAACAGAGAGATGGAGAACGGGAGAGAAACAGAGAGAGAAGAGAAATAGAGAGAGATGGAGAGCGGGAGAGAAACAGAGAGATGGAGAACGGGAGAGAAACAGAGAGAGATGGAGAACGGGAGAGAAACAGAGAGATGGAGAACGGGAGAGAGATGGAGAACGGGAGAGAAACAGAGAGAGATGGAGAACGGGAGAGAAACAGAGAGACGGAGAACGGGAGAGAAACAGAGAGATGGAGAACGGGAGAGCAATAGAGAGATGGAGAACGGGAGAGAAACAGAGACGGAGAACGGGAGAGAATCAGAGAGATGGAGAACGGGAGAGAAACAGAGAGAGAAGAGAAATAGAGAGAGATGGAGAGCGGGAGAGAAACAGAGAGATGGAGAACGGGAGAGAAACAGAGAGAGATGGAGAACGGGAGAGAAACAGAGAGATGGAGAACGGGAGAGAAACAGAGAGAGATGGAGAACGGGAGAGAAACAGAGAGACGGAGAACGGGAGAGAAACAGAGAGAGACGGAGAACGGGAGAGAAATAGATAGAGATGGAGAGCGGGAGAGAACCAGAGATGGAGAACGGGAGAGAAGCAGAGAGATGGAGAACGGGAGAGCAATAGAGAGAGATGGAGAGCGGGAGAGAAGCAGAGAGATGGAGAACGGGAGAGAAACAGAGAGACGGAGAACGGGAGAGAAACAGAGAGAGAAGAGAAATAGAGAGAGATGGAGAGCGGGAGAGAAACAGAGAGATGGAGAACGGGAGAGAAACAGAGAGATGGAGAACGGGAGAGAAACAGAGAGATGGAGAACGGGAGAGCAATAGAGAGAGATGGAGAACGGGAGAGAAACAGAGAGACGGAGAACGGGAGAGAAACAGAGAGAGAAGAGAAATAGAGAGAGATGGAGAGCGGGAGAGAAACAGAGAGATGGAGAACGGGAGAGAAACAGAGAGATGGAGAACGGGAGAGAAACAGAGAGATGGAGAACGGGAGAGAAACAGAGAGACGGAGAACGGGAGAGAAACAGAGAGAGAAGAGAAATAGAGAGAGATGGAGAGCGGGAGAGAAACAGAGAGATGGAGAACGGGAGAGAAACAGAGAGATGGAGAACGGGAGAGAAACAGAGAGATGGAGAACGGGAGAGAAACAGAGAGACGGAGAACGGGAGAGAAACAGAGAGAGAAGAGAAATAGAGAGAGATGGAGAGCGGAGAGAAACAGAGAGATGGAGAGGGAGAGAAACAGAGAGATGGAGAACGGGACAGAAACAGAGAGATGGAGAACGGGAGAGAAACAGAGAGACGGAGAACGGGAGAGAAACAGAGAGAGAAGAGAAATAGAGAGAGATGGAGAGCGGGAGAGAAACAGAGAGATGGAGAACGGGAGAGAAACAGAGAGATGGAGAACGGGAGAGAAACAGAGAGATGGAGAACGGGAGAGAAACAGAGAGACGGAGAACGGGAGAGAAACAGAGAGAGAAGAGAAATAGAGAGAGATGGAGAGCGGGAGAGAAACAGAGAGATGGAGAGCGGGAGAGAAACAGAGAGATGGAGAACGGGAGAGAAACAGAGAGATGGAGAACGGGACAGAAACAGAGTGCAATAGAGAGAGATTGATGGCACAAAGTGAAAGGATATGTGATTAAGACCCGTAGTTTTTCCTGGCTGTATATGTCCTGACCTGCTAAGCTGCCAGAGGATCAGAACCACATTTCACTCTACTACTCATAGTTCTGCTGTTACCGTGAGAACCACACTTCTCTACTACTCATAGTTCTGCTGTTACCGTGAGAACCACACTTCTCTACTACTCATAGTTCTGCTGTTACCGTGAGAACCACACTTCTCTACTACTCATAGTTCTGCTGTTACCGTGAGAACCACATTTCACTCTACTACTCATAGTTCTGCTGTTACCGTGAGAACCACACTTCTCTACTACTCATAGTTCTGCTGTTACCGTGAGAACCACACTTCTCTACTACTCAATAGTTCTGCTGTTACCGTGAGAACTACACTTCTCTATTACTCAATAGTTCTGCTGGTGAGTGTCACGTGACTTCATAACAAGATGGGAGGGAGCTGGACGGTTGGTACAATGCCTGTTAAACACAACATTGGCTCTATGGACATTCCCATTGAATTGGTTTCAAACGTCAAGCAAAGAACAATGTTTTCTCAATGTTGCCTGAATGTTGAATGAATGATTTCTGAGGGGCATCGCAGGATTCTCCTTTCAATTATCACATTGTTGGCCACCCGTTTATCAGTCAGCAGGTTGGACTGCATACACTACGAGGCACAGGTGTGTGTGAATATAGTTTACTGTTTGTGTGTGTGTGTATACAGTCAGTCTCTTTGTCCACTCAATATTGAGTTGGTACCCTGAGGTTAGGGTAGGGGCCAGGTGTGAAGGCTGGGGCTCAGGTAGTGGTTTGTACCCGCTGGTGGAGAGCCTCAGCCTTGGTCCGCAGGCTACGAAACTCCTCCTGGATGGAATCTGTCAGGGCCTTCCTCATCTCCATCTGTGTGATGGAGTAGAACCAAAAAAAAAGTATTATATTACTCTCCAGTGCTAGACTCTCTACACTGGCTTCCTGTTAAGGCTAGGGCTGATTTCAAGATTTTACTGCTAACCTACAAAGCATTACATGGGCTTGCTCCTACCTATCTTTCCGATTTGGTCCTGCCGTACATGCCTACACGTACGCAACGGTCACAAGACGCAGGCCTCCTTACTGTCCCTAGAATTTCTAAGCAAACAGCTGGAGGCAGGGCTTTTTCCTATAGAGCTCCATTTTTATGGAATGGTCTGCCTATCCATGTGAGAGACGCAGACTCGGTCTCGACCTTTAAGTCTTTATTGAAGACTCATTTCCTCAGGGTAGTCTCTCTAATATGGTGATACATTGGGCAGGAGGTTATGAAGTGCAGCTCAGTTTCCACCTCATTTTGTGGGCAGTGGGCACATAGCCTGTCATCTCTTGAGAGCCGGGTCTGCCTACGGCGGCCTTTCTCAATAGCAAGGCTATGCTCACTGAGTCTGTACATAGTCAAAGCTTTCCTCAAGTTTGGGTCAGTTATAGTGGTCAGGAATTCTGCCACTGTGGACTCTCTGTTTAGGAACAAATAGAATTCTAGTTTGCTCTGTTTTTTGTTAGTTCTTTCCAATGTGTCAAGTAATTACTAATGAAGGTTTGGGAATCACTTCCTTTTAGTTTGTTTTAGAATGTAACGTTTATATTCTGGATTTTGCTAATTAGCGGGTATCGTATCCTACTCTGCATGCATTATTTGTGGTTTTGTGTTGTACACTGAGGATGTTTTTGCAGAATTCTGCATGCAAAATCTCAAGTTGGTGTTTGTCCCATTTTGTGAGTTCTTGGTTGGTATTTGTGTTTATTATGGATCCCCATTAGTTCCTGCCAAGGCAGCAGCTACTCTTCCTGGGGTTTATTATGGATCCCCGTTAGTTCCTGCCAAGGCAGCAGCTACTCTTCCTGGGGTTTATTATGGATCCCCGTTAGTTCCGGCCAAGGCAGCAGCTACTCTTCCTGGGGTTTATTATGGATCCCCATTAGTTCCTGCCAAGGCAGCAGCTACTCTTCCTGGGGTTTATTATGGATCCCCATTAGTTCCTGCCAAGGCAGCAGCTACTCTTCCTGGGGTCCAGCAACATTAAGGCATATAAAACATTAAGGTTATAAAACATTACAATACATTCACAACAGATTTCACAACACATTAAGTGTGTGCCCTCAGGCCCCTACTACCACATATCTACAACACAAATTCCATGTGTGCGTGTGTATAGTGTGTATGTTATTGTGTGTTTGTATGCATTTATTTGTGCCTATGTTTGTGTTGCTTCATAGTCCCGCTGTTCCATAAGGTGTATTCTTATCTGTTTAAATGGTGAGCGGACTCCACACCTTACAACCATAAAGGTCAATGGGTTCTAGAACTGATTCATGTATTTTAGACAGATTCTAATTAGTATGTTGACTTTTTGTGTTCCTTTTGATGGCATAGAAGGCCCTTCTTGCCTTTTCTCTCAGATCGTTCACAGCTTTGTGGAAGTTACCTGTGGCGTTGATGTTTAGGCCGAGGTATGTCGTTTTCTGCGTGCTCAAACTGAGGGGCGCCCCCTAGGGCTTTACACTTACTCTTGGGGCGGCAGGTAGCCTAGTGGTTAGAGCGTTCCCAGAGCTGACAAGGTAAAAGTCTGTCGTTCTGCCCCTGAACAAGGCACTGTTCCTAGGCCATCATTAAAAATAGTCCAACTAGTCCAGCACTCTAACCACTAGGCTACATGCCGCACATTTTGGTAAAAAGCCAATTTGACATTTGCTCAGTACATTGTTTTCACTGAGTAAATGTACGAGTCTGCTGTTAATGATTATGCAGAGGATTTTCCCAAGGTTGCTGTTGACGCATATCCCAGGGTAATTGTTGGGGTTGAATGTCTCCACTTTCGTGGATTGGGGTGATTAGTACTTGGTTCCAAATATTGGGGAAGATGCCAGAGCTGAGGATGATGTTAAAGAGTATAGGTCACTATCATTAAACATCACATTCGATGTATCCTGCTGGGGGGCAAGGAAAGTATTCACATTCCTTCACTTTTTCCACATTGTTGTGTTACAGCCTGAATTTAAAATGGATTACATTGATGGATTACACATAATAACCTATAATGTCAAAGTGGAATTATGTTTTATGAAATGTTCTGATATTAATTAGAAATTAAAAGCTGAAATGTTTTTAGTCAATAAGTATTCAACCCCTTTGTTATGGCAAGCCTAAATAAGTTCAGGAGTAACAATGTACTTAACAACTCACATAATAAGTTGCATGGATTTACTCTGTGTGCAATAATAGTATTTAACCCCCTAGAATGGTGACATAGTTAGTTAGAGACAACGTCTGCAGTTAAAGGTGACATAGTTAGTTAGAGACAACGTCTGCAGTGAAAGGTGACATAGTTGGAGACAACGTCTGCAGTGAAAGGTGACATAGTTGGAGACAACGTCTGCAGTGAAAGGTGACAAAGTTGGAGACAACGTCTGCAGTGAAAGGTGACATAGTTAGTTAGAGACAACGTCTGCAGTGAAAGGTGACATAGTTAGTTAGAGACAACGTCTGCGGTGAAAGGTGACATAGAGACAACGCGTCTGCGGTGAAAGGTGACATAGTTAGTTAGAGACAACGCGTCTGCGGTGAAAGGTGACATAGTTAGAGACAACGTCTGCAGTGAAAGGTGACATAGTTAGTTAGCGACAACGTCTGCAGTGAAAGGTGACATAGTTAGAGACAACGTCTGCAGTGAAAGGTGACATAGTTAGTTAGAGACAACGTCTGCAGTGAAAGGTGACATAGTTAGTTAGAGACAACGTCTGCAGTGAAAGGTGACATAGTTAGTTAGAGACAACGTCTGCAGTGAAAGGTGACATAGTTAGTTAGAGACAACATCTGCAGTGAAATGTGACATAGTTAGAGACAACGTCTGCAGTGAAAGGTGACATAGTTAGAGACAACGTCTGCAGTGAAAGGTGACATAGTTAGAGACAACGTCTGCAGTGAAAGGTGACATAGTTAGAGACTACGTCTGCAGTGAAAGGTGACATAGTTAGAGACTACGTCTGCAGTGAAAGGTGACATAGTTAGAGACAACGTCTGCAGTGAAAGGTGACATAGTTAGAGACAACGTCTGCAGTGAAAGGTGACATAGAGACAACGTCTACAGTGAAAGGTGACATAGTTAGAGACAACGTCTGCAGTGAAAAGTGACATAGTTAGAGACAACGTCTGCAGTGAAATGTGACATAGTTAGTTAGAGACAACGTCTGCAGTGAAAGGTGACATAGTTAGTTAGAGACAACGTCTGCAGTGAAAGGTGACATAGTTAGTTAGAGACAACGCGTCTGCAGTGAAAGGTGACATAGTTAGTTAGAGACAACGCGTCTGCAGTGAAAGGTGACATAGTTAGTTAGAGACAACGCGTCTGCGGTGAAAGGTGACATAGTTAGTTAGAGACAACGTCTGCGGTGAAATGTGACACAGTTAGTTAGAGACAACGTCTGCAGTGAAAGGTGACATAGTTAGTTAGAGACAACGTCTGCAGTGAAAGGTGACATAGTTGGAGACAACGTCTGCAGTGAATGGTGACATAGTTAGTTAGAGACAACGTCTGCAGTGAAAGGTGACATAGTTAGTTAGAGACAACGTCTGCAGTGAAAGGTGACATAGTTAGTTAGAGACAACGTCTGCAGTGAAAGGTGACATAGTTAGTTAGAGACAACGTCTGCAGTGAAAGGTGACATAGTTAGTTAGAGACAACGTCTGCAGTGAAAGGTGACATAGTTAGTTAGAGACAACGTCTGCAGTGAAAGGTGACATAGTTAGTTAGAGACAACGTCTGCAGTGAAAGGTGACATAGTTAGTTAGAGACAACGTCTGCAGTGAAAGGTGACATAGTTAGTTAGAGACAACGTCTGCAGTGAAAGGTGACATAGTTAGTTAGAGACAACGTCTGCAGTGAAAGGTGACATAGTTAGAGACAACGTCTGCAGTGAAAGGTGACATAGTTAGAGACAACGTCTGCAGTGAAAGGTGACATAGTTAATTAGAGACAACGTCTGCAGTTAAAGGTGACATAGTTAGTTAGCAACAACGTCTGCAGTGAAAGGTGACATAGTTAGAGACAACGTCTGCAGTGAAAGGTGACATAGTTAGTTAGCGACAACGTATGTAGCGTCCGAACGGTTTGAACTAATATGACCACTCTGTGGAAAGGGGAGACTCTCACGAACACGATGGGTTTCTCCGTTTTTCTCTACGACAGGACTCATCGGAAGGTAACCGGTTAAAAAAAACAAATGGAAGTATGAAGGTAGTTTTGTGTCAACTCAAAAAAAGGCGTTAAAAATGTGTAAAAAACATCTAGATTTACTTCAGAATCTTGTGTCTTTGGATTTATTATTAACTGTCCTTTTCGCCATTTATGAATGTGTTATTCAACGTAGTAATATTAAAGGCCAAAATCAATATTTTATCAAATCATTTTTATTTATTTTTTATACCTAAAGGTGTCCTAAAATTCTAAATCAAATGGCTAAATGATCCATAGCATGACCATCTTAAAACAATTCCATATGTCAGTTTAGCACCACCCCTCCCCCAACGTCTTAGACTCTAAAGAATTAACAGGATTTTTTTATGGCTACCTCATCCCACACATACAATTATCTGTAAGGTACCTCAGTCGAGCATGGAATTTCAAGCACAGATTCAAGCACAAAGATCAGGGAGATCAGTTTTCCAATGCCTCGCAAAGAAGGGCACCTATTGGTAGATGGGTAAAAATGTAAAAAGCAGACAGAATAACCCTTTGAGCATGGTGAAGTTATTAATTACACCCAGTCACTACAAAGATACAGGTGTCCTTCCTAACTCAGTTGCCAGAGAGGAAGGAAACTGCTCAGGGATTTCATCATGAGGCCAATGGTGACTTTAAAACAGTTACAGAGTTTAATGGCTGTGATGGGAGAAAACTGAGGATGGATCAACAACATTGTAGTTACTCCACAATACTAACCTAATTGAAAGTGAACATTTCTTTAGATTTTTTATTTAACTAGGCAAGTCAGTTAAGAAAAATATATTTTATTTACAATGACGGCCTACCAAAAAGCAAAAGGCCTCCTGCGGGGACGGGGATAAAAAATGTAAATAAATTTAATAAAAATATACGACAAAACACATCACGACAAGAGAGACAACACTACATAAAGAGAGACCTAAGACAACAACATAGCATGGCAGCAACACATGACAACACAGCATGGTAGCAACACAACATGGTAGCAACACAACATGGTAGCAGCACAACATGGTAGCAGCACATGACAACACAGCATGGTAGCAACACAGCATGGTAGCAACACAACATGGTAGCAACACATGACAACACAGCATGGTAGCAACACAGCATGGTAGCAACACAACATGGTAGCAACACATGACAACACAGCATGGTAGCAGCACAACATGGTAGCAACACATGACAACAAAACATGGTAGCAACACAACATGGTAGCAACACATGGCAACACAGCATGGTAGCAACACAGCATGGTAGCAACACAGCATGGTAGCAACACATGGCAACACAGCATGGTAGCAGCACAACATGGTAGCAACACAACATGGTAGCAACACATGGCAACACAGCATGGTAGCAGCACAACATGGTAGAAACACAAAACAGGGTGCAAACATTATTGGGCACAATAGCAGCCACAACTGTCAGTAAGAGTCTTTGGATGAAGAGATTGAGATAAAACTGTCCAGTTTGAGTGTTTGTTGCAGCTCGTTCCAGTCGCTAGCTGCAGCGAACTGAAAAGACGAGCGACCCAGGGATGTGTGTGCTTTGGGGACCTTTAACAGAATGTGACTGGCAGAACGGGTGTTGTATGTGGAGGATGAGGGCTGCAGTAGATATCTCAGATAGGGGGGAGTGAGGCCTAAGAGGGTTTTATAAATAAGCATCAACCAGTGGGTCTTGCGACGGGTATACAGAGATGACCAGTTTACAGAGGAGTATAGAGTGCAGTGATGTGTCCTATAAGGCGCATTGGTGGCAAATCTGATGGCCGAATGGTAAAGAACATCTAGCCGCTCGAGAGCACCCTTACCTGCCAATTTATAAAATATGTCTCCGTAATCTATCATGGGTAGAATGGTCATCTGAATCAGGGTTAGTTTGGCAGCTGGGATGAAAGAGGAGCGATTTCAATAGAGGAAACCAAGTCTAGATTTAACTTTAGCCTGCAGCTTTTGATATGTGCTGAGAGAAGGACAGTGCACCGTCCAGCCATACTCCCAAGTACTTGTATGAGGTGACTACCTCAATCTCTAAACCCTCAGAGGTAGTAATCACACCTGTGGGGAGAGGGGCATTCTTCTTACCAAACCACATGACCTTTGTTTTGGAGGTGTTCAGAACAAGGTTAAGGGTAGAGAAAGCTTGTTGGACACTAAGAAAGCTTTGTTGTTGAGCGTTTAACACACAATCTGGGGAGGGGCCAGCTGAGTATAAGACTATTATCTGCATAGAAATAGATGAGAGAGCTTCCTACTGCCTGAGTTATGTTGTTGATGTAAATTGAGAAGAGCGTGGGGCCTAGGATTGAGCCTTGGGGTACTCCCTTGGTGACAGGCAGTGGCTGAGACAGCAGATTTTCTGACTTTATACACTGCACTCGTTGAGAGATGTAGTTAGCAAACCAGGCCAAAGAGCCCTCAGAGACACAAATACTCCTTAGCCGGCCCACAAGAATGGAATGGTCTACCGTATCAAAAGCTTTGGCCAAGTCAATAGCAGCACAATATTGCTTAGAATCAAGGACAATGGCGACATCATTGAGGACCTTTAAGGTTGCAGTGACACATCCATAACCTGAGCGGAAACCAGATTGCATACCAGAGAGACTATAGACATCAAGAAAGCCAGTCAGTTGAATATTGACACGTTCTTCCAACACTTTTGATAAACAGGGCAAAATAGAAATAGGTCTATAACAGTTAGGATCAGCTTGATCTCCCCCTTCAAATAAAGGACGAACCGTGGCTGCCTTCCAAGCAATGGGAACCTCCCCAGAGAGGAGAGACAGGTTAGTCCCACCCCAGTGTGTACTGTCTTTAGTCCTACCCCAGTGTGTACTGTCTTTAGTCCTACCCCAGTGTGTACGGTCTTTAGTCCTACCCCAGTGTGTACGGTCTTTAGTCCTACCCCAGTGTGTACTGTCTTTAGTCCTACCCCAGTGTGTACTGTCTTTAGTCCTACCCCAGTGTGTACTGTCTTTAGCCCTACCAAAGTGTGTACTGTCTTTAGCCCTACCCCAGTGTGTACTGTCTTTAGTCCTACCCCAGTGTGTACGGTCTTTAGTCCTACCCCAGTGTGTACTGTCTTTAGTCCTACCCCAGTGTGTACTGTCTTTAGTCCTACCCCAGTGTGTACGGTCTTTAGCCCTACCAAAGTGTGTACTGTCTTTAGCCCTACCCCAGTGTGTACTGTCTTTAGTCCTACCCCAGTGTGTACTGTCTTTAGTCCTACCCCAGTGTGTACTGTCTTTAGTCCTACCCCAGTGTGTACTGTCTTTAGTCCTACCCCAGTGTGTACGGTCTTTAGCCCTACCCCAGTGTGTACTGTCTTTAGCCCTACCCCAGTGTGTACTGTCTTTAGTCCTACCCCAGTGTGTACTGTCTTCCTCCTACCCCAGTGTGTACTGTCTTTAGTCCTACCCCAGTGTGTACGGTCTTTAGTCCTACCCCAGTGTGTACGGTCTTTAGTCCTACCCCAGTGTGTACGGTCTTTAGTCCTACCCCAGTGTCTACTGTCTTTAGTCCTACCCCAGTGTGTACTGTCTTCCTCCTACCCCAGTGTGTACTGTCTTCCTTCTACCCCAGTGTCTACTGTCTTTAGTCCTACCCCAGTGTGTACGGTCTTTAGTCCTACCCCAGTGTGTACTGTCTTTAGTCCTACCCCAGTGTGTACCGTCTTCCTCCTACCCCAGTGTGTACGGTCTTTAGTCCTACCCCAGTGTCTACTGTCTTTAGTCCTACCCCAGTGTGTACTGTCTTTAGTCCTACCCCAGTGTGTACGGTCTTTAGTCCTACCCCAGTGTGTACGGTCTTTAGTCCTACCCCAGTGTGTACGGTCTTTAGTCCTACCCCAGTGTGTACGGTCTTTAGTCCTACCCCAGTGTGTACGGTCTTCAGTTGAATGATAACTACAATAGAGTCTCCCTGACCTGTACGGATGTATGTGTGTGTGTTCACCTGGCTCTTCTGCTGTTGTCGGAGTGACTCCAGAAGGTCTTTGACTGTAAATGGATTCCCTATCAGGACCGTGATTCTCTACAACACAGAGGTCAGGCGTTAGAGGTTAAGGGTTAGAGGTCAGGGTGTAAGTTTGTCTCTCTCTCTCTGTCAAGTGTGTGTGTGTGTGTGTGTGTGAGAGAGAGAGAGTGAGTCTCCGTCCAGTGTGTGTTTGTTCTCACCTGTCCAGTACGAGGGATGTAGGGTCGCTCATTGGGCAAGACATCGCTCATACCTGAGACAGGAATATTGAACACAGGTTAGAACGTGTGTGCTAAGCGTGTGCATGGTGTGTGTGTGTGTGTGTGTGTGTGGGATTAACTCACCTACATGCCACAAAGGGAGAATAACAGGGTTAAGGGAGCACTCTGCTATCAGACGGCCCACACCTGAAACAAAGCAAATCAAATTATATTACACAGATTAGCAGATGTTATCGCAGTTGCAGCAAAATGACTCAGTAATATCTAATGCTTGTGTTTCTAGCCCCAACAGTCAGTAATATCTAATGCTTGTGTTTCTAGCTCCAACAGTCAGTAATATATAATGCTTGTGTTTCTAGCTCCAACAGTCAGTAATATATAATGATTGTGTTTCTAGCTCCAACAGTCAGTAATATCTAATGCTTGTGTTTCTAGCTCCAACAGTCAGTAATATCTAATGCTTGTGTTTCTAGCCCCAACAGTCAGTAATATCTAATGCTTGTGTTTCTAGCTCCAACAGTCAGTAATATATAATGCTTGTGTTTCTAGCTCCAACAGTCAGTAATATATAATGATTGTGTTTCTAGCTCCAACAGTCAGTAATATCTAATGCTTGTGTTTCTAGCTCCAACAGTCAGTAATATCTCATGCTTGTGTTTCTAGCTCCAACAGTCAGTAATATCTAATGCTTGTGTTTCTAGCTCCAACAGTCAGTAATATCTAATGCTTGTGTTTCTAGCCCCAACAGTCAGTAATATCTAATGCTTGTGTTTCTAGCTCCAACAGTACAGTAATATATAATGCTTGTGTTTCTAGCTCCAACAGTCAGTAATATCTAATGCTTGTGTTTCTAGCCCCAACAGTCAGTAATATATAATGCTTGTGTTTCTAGCTCCAACAGTACAGTAATATATAATGCTTGTGTTTCTAGCTCCAACAGTCAGTAATATCTAATGCTTGTGTTTCTAGCCCCAACAGTCAGTAATATATAATGCTTGTGTTTCTAGCTCCAACAGTCAGTAATATCTAATGCTTGTGTTTCTAGCTCCAACAGTTCAGTAATATATAATGCTTGTGTTTCTAGCTCCAACAGTCAGTAATATCTAATGCTTGTGTTTCTAGCTCCAACAGTCTGATGAAGCACTAATTCTGATATGACATATCTGACATCACTCTGATATTCTCATTCTGATATGACAAATCTGACATCACTCTGATATTCACATTTTGATATGACATAGCTGACATCACTCTGATATGACATCACTCTGATATTCTCATTTTGATATGACATAGCTGACATCACTGATATTCTCATTCTGATATGACATCATTCTGATATGACATCACTCTGGTATTCTGATATGACCTATCTGACATCACTCTGATATGACATCACTCTGAAATTCTCATTCTGATATAACATCACTCTGGTATGACATCACTCTGATATTATCATTCTGATATGACATCACTCTGGTATGACCTATGACATCACTCTGATATTCTCATTCTGATATGACATCACTCTGATATTCTCATTCTGATATGCCATCACTCTGATATTATCATATGACATCATTCTGATATGACATCACTCTGGTATGACCTATGACATCACTCTGATATTCTCATTCTGATATGCCATCACTCTGATATTATCATATGACATCACTCTGATATTCTCATTCTGATATGACATCACTCTGGTATGACCTATGACATCACTCTGATATTCTCATTCTGATATGACATCCCTCTGATATTCTCATTCTGATATGACATCACTCTGATATTCTCATTCTGATATAACATCACTCTGGTATGACATCACTCTGATATTATCATTCTGATATGACATCACTCTGGTATGACCTATGACATCACTCTGATATTCTCATTCTGATATGACATCACTCTGATATTATCATATGACATCATTCTGATATGACATCACTCTGGTATGACCTATGACATCACTCTGATATTCTCATTCTGATATGACATCACTCTGATATTCTCATTCTGATATAACATCACTCTGGTATGACATCACTCTGGTATTATCATTCTGATATGACATCACTCTGGTATGACCTATGACATCACTCTGATATTCTCATTCTGATATGCCATCACTCTGATATTATCATATGACATCATTCTGATATGACATCACTCTGGTATGACCTATGACATCCCTCTGATATTCTCATTCTGATATGACATCACTCTGATATGACATCACTCTGGTATGACCTATGACATCCCTCTGATATTCTCATTCTGATATGACATCACTCTGATATTATCATATGACATCATTCTGATATGACATCACTCTGGTATGACCTATGACATCCCTCTGATATTCTCATTCTGATATGACATCACTCTGATATTCTCATTCTGATATGACATCACTCTGGTATGACATCACTCTGATATTCTCATTCTGATATGACATCACTCTGATATTATCATATGACATCATTCTGATATGACATCACTCTGGTATGACCTATGACATCCCTCTGATATTCTCATTCTGATATGACATCACTCTGGTATTCTATTTGTAGGATGCATTCAGTCATTAACTTGGTGAGAGAAGGTAGTGATCCCACAACAGGTGATCCACTCTGGGCCTCTCCTTTATAACCCCCAAAACATGTTTTTATGGATCTTCACGATTAATGTGGATGACCTATTTTCAGATCAAAACGGCAAATATTGCCGAAAAGTGACGACTTTGCGTCCCTGACCTTTAGTACTGACACACAGGAAGACACACAGACACACCTAGGTAACTCACCCCATTTCAACCGTATAAACTCCTCAGTCATGTTGACTTTCCCTGAGAAAGAAAAGAGAGATTCAGTTTTAGTAGAGGAGTTTCCCCCTATAACACACAGAGCGAGAGATCGTACCCTCAGGGAAGATGTGTACCCAGTCTCCTCCATTCAGCTTCTCCAGAATGAAGTCCATGCCTTTCTGATACACCCCATCACCTAGAAGACACAGGCACACCAATATATAAAAAACACATGGAGAGACAACCTCACCTCTTAGCAAAGAAAAACATACACCTTCACCCCTCGGCACACCCACATGCTCACTTCCTCGCCTGCATACACCACTGGGGGCTGGTGAGAGGAGGACAGCTCATAATAATGGAATGGAACTAATGGAATCGCGTCAAACACATAGAAACCATGTGTTTGATACCATCAGGGGCCTAAAATCAACACCCGCCACCTGCCAAACGATTTTGGTGATGTCTATTTCACCGGCTTCGTTGGCGCGAGGTCAGGGCTCCACAGTGCGAGCACTTGACCTTTTTATTCACAAATGTGAGTTAAGTAAGATCTCATGTATAGGAACATAAATGCTGCAGTAGCTGTTTCAGAGTATTTCTGCCGTTTTGTTTCATAGCTGATAATTAATCTATCTCACCTCGCGCTGCAACACTGCCTGGCTGGGGGCTGTGAAGAGCTGAGTGGAAGATCATTTTTATAAGTGCACAGGCATAAAAGTTTGACATTTACTTGAAGCAAAAGTCTACTGAAATGAGAATTTGTCCTTGTGTGTCTTGGCTATTTCTATTGTTTTGTTCCCAAGCTAAGTTGTTCTTCTATGTTTGAGTTGCTAGGGGAAGAGAAGACAACGCTGCGGCTTTCCCACTAGGTGGTGTCTAACTGAAGGGTTTAAATGACGTGACAAGTGGACAGCACCATTGTTTTTTCCTCATCAATCTACACACAATACCCCACAATGACAAAGCAAAAACAGGTTTAGAAATGTTTGCAAATAAATAAAATAAAACTTGTAATATCATATTTACATAAGTATTCAGACCCTATGCTATGAGACTTGAAATTGAGCTCAGGTGCATCCTGTTTCCAATGATCATCCTTGAGATGTTTCTACGCCTTGATTGGAGTCCACCTGTGGTCAATTCCATTGATTGGACATGATTTCTGCTTTTAATTTTTACGAAATTTGCTAACATTTCTAAAAACCTGTTTTCTCTTTGTCATTATTTTGTGTAGATTGATGAGAATAAATATATATTTTAGAATAATTGTGTAACATAGCAACATGTGGGGAAAGTCAAGGGCTCTGAATACTTTCCAAATGCCTGTATTTAACAAAAAAGCTGTAAAAACCGAGAAGGCTATTTGTGTCCTCTGAAGAGGAAAAGTCAAGGGTAGAAAGGGTAGATATAAAAAAAGATCTTTAAAACACTGCTACTAGTCATTGATTTGATTTGATACTAGTCAAGACCCTCACAGGCACAAACATGATTCGTCACGTTACCACGGTAACCTCCGGGCTTAAAGGGGCAGGTGAACATTTATATTTTGGTTAAGACTCAGGTCACAAAAATTGAAATGAAAACAACATATCACATTACTTCTTACTAGTAATACATTTGTGACTGGTAAAAAAATCTGAGCATGTCCTCCCAAATGAAGGTGCCACCAACCTCCTGTGCCACACCGTCCCTCCTTCTCTGCCTCCCATCCTCCCTCCCCCCTCACCTCTGCAGACGGGAATACACTTCCCTCTGCTGAAGAATCTGGAGTGGAACTCTTTGGTGAAACAGATGTCCGACGCAGCCGGAGTCCTGTCCAATCAGAAACCCGACAGATCACATACTGTCCAATCAGACAAGACAGGCACACACACTTTCCAAACAGAAACCAGACAGATCACGTTCTGTCCAATCAGAAACCAGACAGATCACATACTGTCCAATCAGAAACTAGACCGACACACACAATTCATCCAATTGAAGTCAATATAAACTAGAAAATGTGGGGTAAATGCTAGCTGGTGAAGAATCGATTGATTGATAGGATATTATATCCTGAACATGGGAACGTTGGTTTGGTGTCTCTAGCTTGAACAGTTCAAGAGTTACTGTTGGGTTATTTTATGCTAAGTTATACAAATGTATATAGTTATATATTATTACAACAACAAAACATTATTAGAAGTTAGGATAGCTTGAACATGGGAATGTTGGTTTGGTGTCTAGCAGAACAAATCAAATCAAATGTTATTGGTCACATACACATGGTTAGCAGATGTTAATGCGAGTGTAGCGAAATGCTTGTGCTTCTAGTTCCGACCATGCAGTAGTATCTAACAAGTAATCTAACAAATTCACAACAACTACCTTATACACACAAGGGTAAAGGAATGAATACGAGTATGTACATATAAATATATGGATGAGCGATGGCTGACCGGCATAGGCAAGATGCAGTAGATGGTATAGAGTACAGTATATACATATGAGATGAGTAATGTAGGATATGTAAACATTATATAAAGTGGCATTGTTTAAAGTGGCTAGTGATACATTTATTACATCCAATTTTTAATTATTAAAGTGACTAGAGATTTGAGTCGGTTTCTGGTCGGGGAAGGTTTTAATAGTCGCTGCATCACCGATGCACTTGCTGATAAACTCGCTCACCGAATGAGCGTATTCATCAATGTTATTGTCCGACGCTATGCGGAACATATCCCAGTCCACGTGATTGAAGCAATCTTGAAGTGTGGAATCAGATTGGGAACGTTGGTTTGGTGTCTAGATGAACAGTTCAAGAGTTACTAGTGGTGAGTTATCTTATGCAAATGTAATAGGTGTTGACAAGCTGAAGGTACCGAGCTGTCTGTTTAGAATACTAGCACACAGCTCGGACTCCCATGCATACCCCACAAGACATGCCACCAGAGGTCTCTTCACAGTCGCCAAGTCCAGAACAGACTATGGGAGGCGCACAGTACTACATAGAGCCATGACTACATGGAACTCTATTCCACATCAGGTAACTGATGCAGCAGTAGAATTAGATTTAAAAAACTGAAAAAATACACCTTATGGAACAACGGGGGCTGTGAAGAGACACACACATAGGTACAGAGACGTGCATACACACACACGATAACATACGCATTGTACACATGGATTTTGCGTTGATAGTAGTGTAGGGGCCTGAGGGCACACACTTAGTGTGTTGTGAATTCTGTAATAAATGTATTGTAATGTTTTAAAATTGTATAAACTGCCTTAATCTTGCCAGACCCCAGGAAGAGTAGCTGCTGCCTTGGCAGGAACTAATGGGGATCCATAATAAACCCCAGGAAGAGTAGCTGCTGCCTTGGCAGGAACTAACGGGGATCCATAATAAACCCCAGGAAGAGTAGCTGCTGCCTTGGCAGGAACTAATGGGGATCCATAATAAACCCCAGGAAGAGTAGCGGCTGCCTTGTCAGGAACTAATGGGGATCCATAATAAACCCCAGGAAGAGTAGCTGCTGCCTTGACAGGAACTAATGGGGATCCATAATAAAGCCCAGGA
The DNA here is from genome assembly GCA_030435695.1 of Brachymystax lenok tsinlingensis. NCBI lineage: Eukaryota > Metazoa > Chordata > Actinopteri > Salmoniformes > Salmonidae > Brachymystax > Brachymystax lenok. Next base: position 699,239 of record CM059802.1, read on the forward strand.
AGAGTAGCTGCTGCCTTGGCAGGAACTAATGGGGATCCATAATAAACCCCAGGAAGAATAGCTGCTGCCTTGGCAGGAACTAATGGGGATCCATAATAAACCCCAGGAAGAGTAGCTACTGCCTTGGCAGGAACTAATGGGATCCATAACAAACCCCAGGAAGAGTAGCTGCTGCCTTGGCAGGAACTAATGGGGATCCATAATAAACCCCAGGAAGAGTAGCTGCTGCCTTGGCAGGAACTAATGGGGATCCATAATAAACCCCAGGAAGAGTAGCTGCTGCCTTGGCAGGAACTAATGGGGATCCATAATAAACCCCAGGAAGAGTAGCTGCAGGCCTTGGCAGGAACTAATGGGGATCCATAATAAACCCCAGGAAGAGTAGCGGCTGCCTTGGCAGGAACTAATGGGGATCCATAATAAACCCCAGGAAGAGTAGCTGCTGCCTTGGCAGGAACTAATGGGGATCCATAATAAATCCCAGGAAGAGTAGCGGCTGCCTTGGCAGGAACTAATGGGGATCCATAATAAACCCCAGGAAGAGTAGCGGCTGCCTTGGCAGGAACTAATGGGGATCCATAATAAACCCCAGGAAGAGTAGCTGCTGCCTTGGCAGGAACTAATGGGGATCCATAATAAACCCCAGGAAGAGTAGCTGCTGCCTTGGCAGGAACTAATGGGGATCCATAATAAACCCCAGGAAGAGTAGCTGCTGCCTTGGCAGGAACTAATGGGGATCCATAATAAACCCCAGGAAGAGTAGCTGCTGCCTTGGCAGGAACTAAATGGGGATCCATAATAAATACAAATAAAGATGTTGAAGAATTTTAAGTTAGGATAGAAGTTGGTCTCATAGGTAAATTGGACAAGGAGCGGGACAATTTTAAATAGCTACCACTGTATTACTGTGGTGCTAACTCAAACCCATGTTAATTTCTGCACATTGTAATAGTTTATAGTTTAAAAGTATAAATAGTCTCAGATCTGAATGCAAGCAAGTTGGGTCATCTCAATGTTGGTTTGAAGTTCATAGCTTAAACAGTGTAGAAGGAGATATCTGTAGAATTGTAGTTTTTTTGTACCATTCAAGTCTACGGACCGTTTTTCCCCATTCCCCAATTATTTCACTATTCGAATAATATAATTCAAGTACTTTTTAAACTCCTTTCATTACCACCAAAATATAGCAAGCCCCACAACTTTACTTGTAAAGTTACCATCTAGTTATAGTTCAACATTTTAAATGAACAATATTTTCTAGTCTGTAGCACAACATTTGAGATAAATAATATTTTTGTGCATATGGACAATTTTCTTTTATTTCAGCTCATGGGACCAACACTTAAAATATCAAAACAAACTCTGAACAAATTACATTAATTTGGGGACAGGTCGAAAAGCATTAAACATTTATGGCAATTTAGTTAGCTAGCTTGCACTTGCTAGCTAATTTGTCCTATTTAGCTAGCTTGCTGTCCTGGGATATAAACATTGAGTTGTTATTTTACCTGAAATGCACAAGGTCCTCTACTCCGACAATTAATCCACACATAAAACGGTCAATCGAATCGTTTCTAGTCATCTCTCCTCCTTCCAGGCTTTTTCTTCTCTGGACTTTATATTGCGATTGCCAATTTTCATAAATTAGGTGCATTACCACCAACGACCTCGTTCGTCTTTCAGTCACCCACGTGGGTATAACCAATGAGGAGATGGCACGTGGGTACCTGCTCCTATAAACCAATGAGGAGATGGGAGAGGCAGGACTTGCAGCGCGATCTGCGTCACAAATAGAACTGACTTTATTTTAGCCCTTGGCAACGCAGACGCTCGTTGACGCGTGCGAGAAGTATGGGTGCAATAATTGAATAATATAGATTTCTAAATGTATTTTGCAATGCTCGCGCACGCGACGCGAGCGGTGTAGTCAGGGTATAAGTCAGCATTTCCCAAACTCGGTTCTCGGGACCCCACGGGGTGCGCGTTTAGGTTTTTGCCTTGACGCTACACAGCTGATTCAAATGATCAAACCTGGATGATTAGTTGATTATTAGAATAAGCTGTGTAGTGCTAGGGCAAAAAACTAAACGTGTACCCATTGGGGTCCCGAGGACCGAGTTTGGGAAACGCTGGTCTAAGTTGTTAACAAAGTGGTCAAAGTAGCCGATTTGTGTCAAAAGTTGCATTTACAGTGAATGGAATGTTGGAATTGATGATGTCACAACGGGGAGATTTAGAATATAGAAAAGATATCAAAGTTGTATACAAGCAACTCAAGTGAGACCAGTACGCATGTTTGAACAGCGTTTCTAGCTTAAACGGTATAAGTGGATTAGCGTGCTAAAGAAGAGGATCAAAGATTTAAGTGTCTGTTTTTTCTCCTCGAGCCTCTCCTAAATAATAATAATTAGTAGTAGTAGTATGTTGAAGATTTAAGTGTCTGTTTTTTCTTCTCAAGTCCCACAACAACAATAATAACATGAGTATGCAGGGACACCTAATAAACACAGCATCACTCACCAGCGCATCTTGTTGAAGTTCCAGAGGTGCCTGAGTCTCAGAACTCCTGAGAGAGAGAGAGAGAGAGAGAGAGAGAGAGAGAGAGAGAATTTAAAAATATAAACATGAATATTGAAAATATACCATCTTGGATTTGGCAAAGTTCTCAATATATTCTACGGGCATATCAAAGTTCTAGAGTGGGATCTCTGCTACTTTTACACTTATGATCCAATTAGTAAGCATTCCCAAAAGAGTGAATGGGAAATGGATTCACAATGGTCACCCTCTGCTGGTGATTTGCAGGATGTGAATAGGAGGGATACTATGCTGGGCCGCGTCTTCTTTTTCCCAACGCAGGCAAGCCAAAACCACGGCCCGTTATTCAGAGAGGCATTCTACAACACTAGAGGCGCTCTCCTAGTCTCCAAGTCCGGAAGTGAATATCACGCGGGGCGAAATTTCAGTCACTGTTTAATAACATTTGCCCTTGTATTTCAAGAATGAAAAATATAATAACATAATGACGTGGACCGAGCTAGTCATTAACATCCCTTACCGCTCAGACAGATTCAATGGCTGTAATAACATAATGACGTGGACCGAGCTAGTCATTAACATCCCTTACCGCTCAGACAGATTCAATGGCTGTAATAACATAATGACGTGGACCGAGCTAGTCATTAACATCCCTTACCGCTCAGACAGATTCAATGGCTGTAATAACATAATGACGTGGACCGAGCTAGTCATTAACATCCCTTAACGCTCAGACAGATTCAATGGCTGTAATAACATAATGAGGTGGACCGAGCTAGTCATTAACATCCCTTAACGCTCAGACAGATTCAATGGCTGTAATAACATAATGAGGTGGACCGAGCTAGTCATTAACATCCCTTACCGCTCAGACAGATTCAATGGCTGTAATAACATAATGACGTGGACCGAGCTAGTCATTAACGTCCCTTACCGCTCAGACAGATTCAATATCAGCCATGTGGGTCCATTCCAGATCTATTGTATTTGATTGTCTCAGTATATCAGCCATGTGGATCCATTCTGCATCACCAATGCAGCCATAGGCCTACAGTATGATGACTTTACTAGCCTTATGGGCATGTGCAATGACCCCTGTCATCTGAAGCAGAGAGTAGCTGAACTCAGGTTTAAATGTCGAGCTATATGTTCTCAATGTAAAATGATACCAGTGGACAATGTACATTATTCAACCATACAGCAGACTTTGTCTTTTGCCTTTTAAGTGCTGACATGGAATTGTTTAGTGCAAATCCAAGCCTTGTAATTTAGGCACAGTAGCAAATAAGGAGATTACAATTACAGGTAACATTTCATGATATTCATTATATTTTATTTAAACATTTTAGCAATGTTGCTTGCTAAAAGATTGGAGTTGTTCCCATAGACAGACAGTCCACGGTTGCTCCAGGTATCACTGACCCTGGATAGGCTAGCGACTGGGCTAACATCTAACTGTTTAGGTCAATAATATACTGTGGGGTTTTTGGGGGGGTTTATTAGAATCATGAGAGAAATGTAACTAGCTAGTAGATAGCTATGTATACCTAGGTAGCTTGTGGCTAGCAACTTCTTGTCCCTCATGCTAGGCTGCACAGCCAACTATCACTCCAAAAGCGTCCAAATTAAAGATATAGATATGTCCAGCTTTATAGATCATGTATTCCCTCTAGCTGCAGCTTCAGCTCATCTCGAAATAACAGACATTCTGTGAAAACCAGCATACTGCAGCACATTCCAATGGGTAAACAGTGAAAACCAGCATACTGCAGCACATTCCAATGGGTAGACAGTGAAAACCAGCATACTGCAGCACATTCCAATGGGTAAACAGTGAAAACCAGCATACTGCAGCACATTCCAATGGGTAAACAGTGAAAACCAGCGTACTGCAGCACATTCCAATGGGTAAACAGTGAAAACCAGCATACTGCAGCACATTCCAATGGGTAAACAGTGAAAACCAGCATACTGCAGCACATTCCAATGGGTAAACAGTGAAAACCAGCATACTGCAGCACATTCCAATGGGTAAACAGTGAAAACCAGCATACTGCAGCACATTCCAATGGGTAAACAGTGAAAACCAGCATACTGCAGCACATTCCAATGGGTAAACAGTGAAAACCAGCATACTGCAGCACATTCCAATGGGTAGACAGTGAAAACCAGCATACTGCAGCACATTCCAATGGGTAAACAGTGAAAACCAGCATACTGCAGCACATTTCAATGGGTAAACAGTGAAAACCAGCGTACTGCAGCACATTCCAATGGGTAAACAGTGAAAACCAGCATACTGCAGCACATTCCAATGGGTAAACAGATGAAAACCAGCATACTGCAGCACATTCCAATGGGTAGACAGTGAAACACCAGCATACTGCAGCACATTCCAATGGAGTAAACAGTGAAACACCAGCATACTGCAGCACATTTCAATGGGTAAACAGTGAAAACCAGCGTACTGCAGCACATTTCAATGGGTAAACAGTGAAAACCAGCGTACTGCAGCAGGAGGTCTGTAACACCTACAGATGAAACATTATGGAGTCTTAAAGGAGGCCTGTAACACCTACAGATGAAACATTATGGAGTCTTAAAGGAGGCCTGTAACACCTACAGATGAAACATTATGGAGTCTTAAAGGAGGCCTGTAACACCTACAGATGAAACATTATGGAGTCTTAAAGGAGGCCTGTAACACCTACAGATGAAACATTATGGAGTCTTAAAGGAGGCCTGTAACACCTACAGATGAAACATTATGGAGTCTTAAAGGAGGCCTGTAACACCTACAGATTAAACATTATGGAGTCTTAAAGGAGGCCTGTAACACCTACAGATTAAACATTATGGAGTCTTAAAGGAGGCCTGTAACACCTACAGATGAAACATTATGGAGTCTTAAAGGAGGCCTGTAACACCTACAGATTAAACATTATGGAGTCTTAAAGGAGGCCTGTAACACCTACAGATTAAACATTATGGAGTCTTAAAGGAGGCCTGTAACACCTACAGATGAAACATTATGGAGTCTTAAAGGAGGCCTGTAACACCTACAGATTAAACCAGTGTACCTACAGAAGAGCCCTTTACTTTTTCCACATTTAGTTGCATTACAAAGTGGGATTAAAATATATGTAATTTGATCTGAAGAAAATACTCTAATTTCAAAGTGGAAGACGGAAATATTCTTAGAGAATTCTTCCTAAGATAAATACACAACGCAGAGGACTAGAGGTCAAGAGGGAATTAACGATCAATGGAAATAGTGGTTATCTGTAATGATTAAAGGGTCAGAGACATGGGAGGAACTTCAGTCTGGGACTTATAGCTACATGGCAAGTTCTCATTGGTCCAAATTGTCTATACATTGAGCCTGAAATGGGATACTTGTTATCTGGCCACTTGACCAATTTTATTGCCAGGAATTCTAATTGGTCAACCACAGGCTAGGGTTGGGGGTATAAAACGACATCCTGTCTCTTTGTTCTGTAGAGAATCACTGAGGACAGGGGAGAATGAACATCTACCTCTCTGCATAACATCTATGATTTGTCCTCTTTGAATAAACCCATTTTCCTCCCCCTGATTTGCTTTGGGGTCTGTGTTATTGAAGAGTGACATCAACTGATGGCAATTCTAACATTTGTAAAAATAAAAAAACACCATCTTGATTAGATAAGTATTCAACCCTCTGATTCAATACGTGAGAATCTTCTTTGGCAGTGATTACAGCTGTGAGTCTTTCTGGGTAAGTCTAAGACTTTTCCACACCTGGATTTTACATTGTTGATTATCGCTAGACAGACATTTTCAAGTCTTGCCATAGATTTTCAAGCCGAATTAGGTCAAAACTGTAACTAGGCCTCTCAGGAACATTCAATGTGGTCTTGGTAAGCAACTCTAGTGTAGATTTGGCCTTGTTGTTTTAGATTATTGTCCTGCTGAAAGGTGAATTTGTCTCCCATTATTTCTCAATTATGCTTTTAGATACAAATGTCAAATATATGTCAACAATCCTTCCCCCAAAGGGCCATTCCATGGATTACATTTGGTGCAAATCCTCCTAATCACTGTATTTTTTTGTCTGGGTTTCATATGGTATCACTCCATTCTAATGTGTGTCCTTACCCCAGAGGTGTGGGTCGTCCATGCAGGACTGGTGATTGGACAGTGTGATGAGGGGTGTGTCAGGCGGACGTTGGTCTATCAGGTCAAATAGAACATCCTGATTATGAACCGTAATACAGTTCAGATACTCTAGAGAGAGAAGAGAGAGAGAAGAGAGAAGAGAGAGAGAGAGAGAGAGAGAGAGAGAGAGAGAGAGAGAGAGAGAGAGAGAGAGAGAGAGAGAGAGAGAGAGAGATAAATAGAGAGAGAGGAGAGAGAGAGTGTGTGTTAGGGTGGCACGATTAATCGAATTCACGCTGCATAGCATGCTGGCCAATCACAAGCGTCCCCACTTAGAGCACGTAGTTAGATGCTGGTGAGGAGAGAAAGGGCTTTACACTATAATTTGAACTATAATTTTCCATCATAATAATGATTGAGCCTATTTATACATAATTACACAATCATAAGCTTCCATCTGCAGCCAATGGCTGCCTGAATAAATAATGAGGAATTATTATTATTTAAGAACTCATAAATGGTCAAATTGAAAATAGGAACTCATAATGCTATCCGTTAATGAATGAATAACTGCTGCGCTTATAGCACACTATATTTTGATGATCATGAAAAAATCAAAAATGTAATATGTAGGTGTAATAATCGTATCTATTATATGTAACCTATAACAATGTTGGAAAGTATTGGTTTCATTTGGTTTTGTATTCAGTTAGCACAGTAACCATTTCACTGTGTTTCACTGAATACCTGTTGTATTCGGCGCATGTGACAAATACAATTTGATGTATTCATTCATATGATCTCATTGTAGAAGATGTTCTCTATCCTGACAATTGCATTTACCAAGTTTAACTCAAGTCTTTGAAAATCGCAATTCATAATTGCAATATCTGGCCCAAAAAAAAAAAACGCTTTCGCTATTTTGTCCAAATCGTGCAGGCCTGGTGTGTGTGGTGACTCACTGGTCCAGAAGTAGCTGTATGATCCCACCATGCCCATGACCAGGGTGCTGGTCACCTTCCAGGCCAGCTGCGGGCACTGTGGGAACGGCCATTTCACCTCCAGGGGCATCGCTGCTCACCAACGGAACACACATCCACCTGGCACACACACAGGTCAGAGAACAGGAGGACATACCACCGGGCACACACACAGGTCAGAGAACAGGAGGACATACCACCTGGCACACACACAGGTCAGAGAACAGGAGGACATACCACCGGGCACACACACAGGTCAGAGAACAGGAGGACATACCACCTGGCACACACACAGGTCAGAGAACAGGAGGACATACCACCTGGCACACACACAGGTCAGAGAACAGGAGGACATACCACCTGGCACACACACAGGTCAGAGAACAGGAGGACATACCACCGGGCACACACACAGGTCAGAGAACAGGAGGACATACCACCTGGCACACACACAGGTCAGAGAACAGGAGGACATACCACCGGGCACACACACAGGTCAGAGAACAGGAGGACATACCACCGGGCACACACACAGGTCAGAGAACAGGAGGACATACCACCTGGCACACACACAGGTCAGAGAACAGGAGGACAGGAGGACATACCACCGGGCACACACAGCACAGAGGAGCTACTCTCAGCACTGCGCGATGGAAGCTACATAGATAGCTGAATCATTTGCAGTATTGAATAGAATAAGAGTTAAAAGTATTGCATGTATAGATCATAGACTTGGAGTGTTTGGTTTGTCAACAGAACACACACACAAATCATTCAGCTTTCCACATGTTGTCTGCTAGCTAGCTTCCCGTCCAAGTAAAAAAGGCCTACTTTTTGCCAGGTGGCAGCTTTAAAAGAAACACTCAAAAGCAGTTGAATACACGGATCTTGTTTCATATGACGGGTTTATACTAAGTCTGCATAGTTTTTCTGAGCAGCGCAGTAACGCCTTGAAGTCCCATCCTCACCTTTAGCTTTCAGCTGACAACCAGCAAGTTCAGAGAACCCGGAAAAAGGAGCATTCTGCTGGGGTTTGTGGGAGATGTAGTTCATTACGTCTAAGGAAATTAAGCGACTTTTCTGAATCGATGTAAACAAACGGTTGTTGTGTGTGTTTCTGCCATCTACATCTTGATGCTTTGAAACGACGTCTGTTCCACATCCACCACTGATCTATAAATCAAAGACAGGACAGTATGAAGACAGTCCGAAACTGCTTCTCCAGTACAAATCCCCCATCACGACGTGATGGCGACGTGATGGCGACGTCAGCTCGCTAAACGCAGAACCACGTCATCTGGGCCGCCTGACGCCTAACTGCGCATGTCGGCAAATCAGAGGCACTTCTTTGATATAAAGTTGTTTTTGACGAAATTGATAACGTGTCAGTTTGTCACGTTCATGAGGTTGGAGTAATAACATGTTAAACTACTTAAGACATTAACTCGAATCTAGGTTGTGCCTTTAGATTTTGAGAAAATGAACAACTAATGAAGAATGTTTCACTAATCTCTTTGACTTGTTTAAGCGGCCTGCTGCGCCAGCGTTCCCGGAAGCCTTGGGATGTTGCGCCTCTGGGTTTAGAAACGGTATAAGGATCAGTGTCTCGTCAACAACACTGGAAAAACTACTTCCAGGTCACGGAATTTCGGAAACGTTTCAAATAAAAGTCCTCCACGTAATAGTAGAAACGTGTCAATAACCTGCATTTATTCTACATGGAAAATAATTGTTTACACATTAACAATGATTCATATTTGTTCATATTTAAGTGACATTTGCATTAAATTTGGGTTTTAAAACATGTTACAAGGTCCTATAAATGATCCAGTGCAAATCACTGCATATGGAATACATGTTGGCTTATCGAGCAAAAACCATTGTGGCTGCCGCAGTAAAAGTAGGGTCTGTAGAGTCTATATGTGGTGTCATTTCACAGGGCTCTGAATAATACGGAGCGTTGCGGTCCATTTACTCCTCCCATTCACAGGGCTCTGAATAATACGGAGCGTTGCGGGCCATTTACTCCTCCCATTCACAGGGCTCTGAATAATACGGAGCGTTGCGGGCCATTTACTCCTCCCATTCACAGGGCTCTGAATAATACGGAGCGTTGCGGGCCATTTACTCCTCCCATTCACAGGGCTCTGAATAATACGGAGCGTTGCGGGCCATTTACTCCTCCCATTCCATTGGCCACAATGCGAATCACACCAGACAGTATACATTCTACAGACCCTACTGAGTATTTCCTACAATACATTTATATCGTCAAAAAGAATAGTTTTTCCTGTACAGTGCTATATTTGTACAGTATAATGTCCAAGCACCCTGTTTTAATGAAGCTGTTTGACCACAGTACAAGGTCAGCAGCACTATTACTCACTATGAGATGACATCATGTAAACATTCTACAGGTCCGACTGGGTATTCTCAGTACTTTCACATCATCACATAGAACAGGTTTTTCTCTCTATAAGCCAATATGCAATTTATACATGAAAATAAAAACATTGTCATCTATCAGACGGTCTTGTGCACAGCAACTTACAGTTATCTCCAGATAGCTAGGTGGGACAACCACATATCACAGTCATAGTCAATACATTCATCTCCAGATAGCTAGGTGGGACAACCACATATCACAGTCATAGTCAGTACATTCATCTCCAGATAGCTAGGTGGGACAACCACATATCACAGTCATAGTCAATACATTCATCTCCAGATAGCTAGGTGGGACAACCACATATCACAGTCATAGTCAATACATTAATCTCCAGATAGCTAGGTGGGACAACCACATATCACAGTCACAGTCAGTACATTCATCTCCAGATAGCTAGGTGGGTCAACCACATATCACAGTCATAGTCAGTACATTCATCTACAGATAGCTAGGTGGGACAACCACATATCACAGTCATAGTCAGTACATTCATCTCCAGATAGCTAGGTGGGACAACCACATATCACAGTCGTAGTCAGTACATTAATCTCCAGATAGCTTGGTGGGACAACCACATATCACAGTCGTAGTCAGTACATTCATCTCCAGATAGCTAGGTGGGACAACCACATATCACAGTCGTAGTCAGTACATTAATCTCCAGATAGCTAGGTGGGACAACCACATATCACAGTCATAGTCAGTACATTCATCTTCAGATAGCTAGGTGGGACAACCACATATCACAGTCATAGTCAGTACATTCATCTCCAGATAGCTAGGTGGGACAACCACATATCACAGTCGTAGTCAGTACATTCATTTCCAGATAGCTAGGTGGGACAACCACATATCACAGTCATAGTCAGTACATTCATCTCCAGATAGCTAGGTGGGACAACCACATATCACAGTCGTAGTCAGTACATTCATCTCCAGATAGTTGTAGTCAGTACATTAATCTCCAGATAGCTAGGTGGGACAACCACATATCACAGTCATAGTCAGTACATTCATCTCCAGATAGCTAGGTGGGACAACCACATATCACAGTCATAGTCAATACATTAATCTCCAGATAGCTAGGTGGGACAACCACATATCACAGTCATAGTCCATACATTCATCTTCAGATAGTTGTAGTCAGTACATTCATCTCCAGATAGCTAGGTGGGACAACCACATATCACAGTCATAGTCAATACATTCATCTCCAGATAGCTAGGTGGGACAACCACATATCACAGTCATAGTCAGTACATTCATCTCCAGATAGCTAGGTGGGACAACCACATATCACAGTCGTAGTCAGTACATTAATCTCCAGATAGCTAGGTGGGACAACCACATATCACAGTCGTAGTCAATACATTCATCTCCAGATAGCTAGGTGGGACAACCACATATCACAGTCATAGTCAGTACATTCATCTCCAGATAGCTAGGTGGGACAACCACATATCACAGTCATAGTCAGTACATTCATCTCCAGATAGCTAGGTGGGACAACCACATATCACAGTCATAGTCAATACATTAATCTCCAGATAGCTAGGTGGGACAACCACATATCACAGTCATAGTCCATACATTCATCTTCAGATAGTTGTAGTCAGTACATTAATCTCCAGATAGCTAGGTGGGACAACCACATATCACAGTCATAGTCAGTACATTCATCTCCAGATAGCTAGGTGGGACAACCACATATCACAGTCATAGTCAATACATTCATCTCCAGATAGCTAGGTGGGACAACCACATATCACAGTTGTAGTCCATACATTCATCTCCAGATAGCTAGGTGGGACAACCACATATCACAGTCATAGTCAGTACATTCATCTCCAGATAGCTAGGTGGGACAACCACATATCACAGTCATAGTCAATACATTCATCTCCAGATAGCTAGGTGGGACAACCACATATCACAGTCATAGTCAGTACATTCATCTCCAGATAGCTAGGTGGGACAACCACATATCACAGTCATAGTCAGTACATTAATCTCCAGATAGCTAGGTGGGACAACCACATATCACAGTCGTAGTCAATACATTCATCTCCAGATAGCTAGGTGGGACAACCACATATCACAGTCATAGTCAGTACATTCATCTCCAGATAGCTAGGTGGGACAACCACATATCACAGTCATAGTCAGTACATTAATCTCCAGATAGCTAGGTGGGACAACCACATATCACAGCCGTAGTCAATACATTCATCTCCAGATAGCTAGGTGGGACAACCACATATCACAGTCGTAGTCAGTACATTTTTCCTCAATAAAGTAGCTATCAGCAAAGGCAGTGCTAGTAAGGGTAAGACAAGTCAAGTGTGAGTTCACGAAATGCTGTATCAATGGAATAGCGGAAGTAGAAAAGGCTACTGGCTATTCAGACCACAGTCATCCAAGAAATTAGATTTTTCCCTGATGTAGTTTTCATTTTGTAATGTTATTTTAACATGCTCTATGCAAAGCTGCAAAATTGATTGATTTCGTATGATACACGTAGCGTTTTAACGCAGACCTTTATTTTGTAGGCAAAATCAGAAAACCGGACGTCTTAATGCTGCTGTCGTAACGCTCATGGTATAAATACCTAGCTCCACCTCGAAACTTCTGGTATGGATGAAATGCATGATGGGTGGAAGAGAGTTTCACTCTGGTTAATGATATAAGTCTGCTAAAGGTGAGAACAGCCAGTGTCCTTGGAAAGCTCCTCCAGCCAAAGACTCAGGAAATAGGGTATGGTGGACCAAAACTGCCGTAATTAGAATTAAATTAATACATAAATGCACAGATAAATAAAACTATACATGAATAAATAAATATATACACACATAAATAGACAAATAAATGCACATATAAATAAATACATGGATGAATAATTGCACACATAAATAGATCAATAATAATGTATCCCTTTCTTTTTATTAATTTATATTATTTATGTATTTCTTCCTCCAATAGGATAATGAGGGGGTGTCAAGCAAACCTATGTGGGGGGTATCTAACACACCATTGGTTGATCAATGCCAGTATGCGTTCAGTATGACAGAACAAGTTCAAAGGCCATGTTTTATATTAGCACACCTCAAGAAGAGGAGATAGAGAGTATTGGAGATTCAGGGATTGGAATGTGTGGGAATAGAAATATGTAGAATTAGGGAGAACATTGTAATAGTTCATTTATATAACCCCTGCAAACCTCTCATGTTATCAGTTAGAAGGGATTGATAGGACGTGTAGGGGTAGGAAGGTAATATGGTGTGGTGATTTTAATGCCCATAATGAACTCTGGAGAAGTACGCATAAAGACGACAATGGGAGTATAGTTGAATAATGTCTGGATAACAGGGGATTAGTGTGTGTTAATGATGTGCCTGTTCCATTGAGTTTGGGGGGAGGAAGACAGCAGGTGGTGCATGGTGGACAGATTAGTGCTCATAGGTGGAGGAGGAAAGGGATATCGCTGTACTGCACTTAACAATGGCTTTACAGAAAGGAATCTCATGGAGTATTAAATGAAGACAGAGATGGTGAGAAGAATGATTAAGACAGAGAGAAGGGAGGCATGGCCAGAAGAATGATTAAGACAGAGAGAAGGGAGACATGGCCAGAAGAACGATTAAGACAGAGAGAAGGGAGGCATGGCCAGAAGAATGATTAAGACAGAGAGAAGAGAGACATGGCCAGAAGAATGATTAAGACAGAGAGAAGGGAGACATGGCCAGAAGAACGATTAAGACAGAGAGAAGGGAGACATGGCCAGAAGAATGATTAAGACAGAGAGAAGGGAGACATGGCCAGAAGAACGATTAAGACAGAGAGAAGGGAGGCATGGCCAGAAGAACGATTAAGACAGAGAGAAGGGAGACATGGCCAGAAGAACGATTAAGACAGAGAGAAGGGAGGCATGGCCAGAAGAATGATTAAGACAGAGAGACGGGAGGCATGGCCAGAAGAATGATTAAGACAGAGAGAAGGGAGGCATGGCCGGCAGGAATTTTGCTCCACTATTGGTACAGGGACTGACATTTGTGCGGTTTGGAAAATGTTTTAAAAAACGAAACGTCACAGCTGTATCAAGTAAAGAAAAGGCAGATGTCCTAGGTGGTGTGTTTGCAGCGCTTCATATATGTGAGTTCCTGTGTGAGTAAGAGGAGACATAACAGTGAGTTCCTGTGTGAGTAAGAGGAGACATAACAGTGAGTTCCTGTGTGAGTAGGAGGAGACATAACAGTGAGTTCCTGTGTGAGTAAGAGGAGACATTCGTGTTAAAGAAAAGTTCATGTTAAAGAAAAAAGCGGAGTCAGGAGAAGCTGTCAGGAGAAGCTGTCAGGAGAAGCTGTCAGGAGAAGCTGTCAGGAGAAGCTGTGTAAATGAATTAAAGTTTTAATACGTTTGTAACATTTGAACAATTATTACAGATATAAAGAGAAAATGAATACATATTAGTCAGTATTTTTGTATTTCCTTGCTAATTTATTTTTATGTAATTGTAATTATGGCAGCTTTGGACCTCCATATTAGGGGTGCTGAGGGTGCGGCAGCACCCCCTGAAAGATGAGAATAAATAAATATATGAATATATATTTTTAAGGTGAAATGTTAATTTTTTTCACAAAAGTAGTGCACAGGGCCTTTATTAGTCCTGTATTAGCGGACTGATGTAGAAATAGAATCTAGAATATAGCTGCGGCCTACTCCTAGCATACCGTAAAGGTAGAAATAGAATCTAGAATATAGCTGCGGCCTACTCCTAGCATACCGTGAAGGTAGAAATAGAATCTAGAATATAGCTGCGGCCTACTCCTAGCATACCGTGAAGGTAGAAATAGAATCTAGAATATAGCTGCGACCTACTCCTAGCAAACCATGAAGGTAGAAATAGAATCTAGAATATAGCTGCGGCCTACTCCTAGCAAACCATGAAGGTAGAAATAGAATCTAGAATATAGCTGCGGCCTACTCCTAGCATACCGTAAAGGTAGAAATAGAATCTAGAATATAGCTGCGCCTACTCCTAGCATAAAGGTAGAAATAGAATCTAGAATATAGCTGGCCTACTCCTAGCATGTAAAGGTAGAAATAGAATCTAGAATATAGCTGCGCCTACTCCTAGCATACCGTAAAGGTAGAAATAGAATCTAGAATATAGCTGCGGCCTACTCCTAGCATACCGTAAAGGTAGAAATAGAATCTAGAATATAGCTGCGGCCTACTCCTAGCATACCGTAAAGGTAGAAATAGAATCTAGAATATAGCTGTGGCCTACTCCTAGCATACCGTAAAGGTAGAAATAGAATCTAGAATATAGCTGTGGCCTACTCCTAGCATACCGTAAAGGTAGAAATAGAATCTAGAATACACCTCTCTATGCTCAAAACCTTAGATTAGTGTCCAATGGTAATTTAGGGCCTTGACTCAGTGAGATGAATTACCCATAAACTATGCATTAATAGACACAGCAATGTCATGTTTGGCAAATTACACTTTATTCAAACAAACGTATAAAACCTGTTCTGAGCTGTATCTGGATTGCTCATAAATGGATTTGATTGATTGTCAAATTTAATCAAATTATATCACATTTAAAATGTACATCAAAACTCCTCAATTGGTCAATAGACAAATGAAGACATTTTTTAAAACATTTTAAATCTTCAACATTTAAACACGTCTTTATTGTTACTATTAACAATGAATAATGAATATTAATAAATATAGTGCAGTATTATCAGGTGCCATTTAGACACATCCATAGGTTCACAGACATATGTCCAAATCAGGCCCCTAAATAAGTATAATGATTGTCGGTATTTCACTGTGAGTTTAAAATACTCTTCAACAAGACGTGAATCACAGACGATATGTACAACTGAAACAGGAAAAGATGTACAACTGAAACAGGAAAAGACGTCAAACTGAATCAGGAAAAGACGTCAAACTGAAACAGGAAAAGACGTCAAACTGAAACAGGAAAAGACGTCAAACTGAAACATCATCAGTGAATAACATTAGAACCACATTAACAACAAGGAGGATAAGAATTCACATTGTTGTTGTCATGAAACAGCATGCCTAGTTAAATACAGTGAATAGTGTGCCATTTGGGAAGCATAAACTTTGAGGGCAACAGAAGGGTCCAGTCTGAAGAGTCCAACGACAGGTCATGACAGGTTACAACCTCTTAATGACAGGTCGTAGCAGGAGACTTCACCAGGTGGGAGCCATCCAGTTTAGAGAGTCTAACGCCAATTCGTACCCTAGAAAACAGGCCTGAGGGATACAGAGAGGAGATCAGAGCAGAAAGAACCCTAGAAAGAAAATGCTGGGTTATGGATGCTGATAGGTGGGTTGGTGTGGTGCTGGATGCTGATAGGTGGGTTGGTGTGGTGCTGGATGCTGATAGGTGGGTTGGTGTGGTGCTGGATGCTGATAGGTGGGTTGGTGTGGTACTGGATGCAGATAGGTGGGTTGGTGTGGTGCTGGATGCTGATAGGTGGGTTGGTGTGGTGCTGGATGCTGATAGGTGGGTTGGTGTGGTACTGTGTGTTGATAGGTGGGTTGGTGTGGTGCTGGATGCTGATAGGTGGGTTGGTGTGGTACTGTGTGTTGATAGGTGGGTTGGTGTGGTACTGTGTGTTGATAGGTGGGTTGGTGTGGTGCTGGATGCTGA
Organism: Brachymystax lenok tsinlingensis; assembly: GCA_030435695.1. Lineage (NCBI taxonomy): Eukaryota > Metazoa > Chordata > Actinopteri > Salmoniformes > Salmonidae > Brachymystax > Brachymystax lenok. The sequence goes on from CM059802.1 coordinate 716,034, forward strand.
TAGGTGGGTTGGTGTGGTACTGTGTGTTGATAGGTGGGTTGGTGTGGTGCTGGATGCTGATAGGTGGGTTGGTGTGGTACTGTGTGTTGATAGGTGGGTTGGTGTGGTGCTGGATGCTGATAGGTGGGTTGGTGTGGTACTGTGTGTTGATAGGTGGGTTGGTGTGGTACTGTGTGTTGATAGGTGGGTTGGTGTGGTGCTGGATGCTGATAGGTGAATTGGTGTGGCGGCAGGTAGCCTAGCGGTTAGACCGTTGAGCAGGTAAAATAAAGGTTTCTATACTGAACAAAAATATAAATGCAACATGCAAAGTGTTGGTCCCATGTTTCATGAGCTGAAATGAAAGATCCCATAGATCCCATAGATCCCACAAAAGCTTACTTCTCTCAAATTTTGTGCACAAATTTATTAACATCCCTGTTAGTGAGCATTTATCCTTTGCAAAGATAATTCTTTCACCTGACTGGTGTGGCATAACAAGAAGCTGATTAAACAGCATGATCATTACACAGGTGCACCTTGTGCTATGGACAATAAAAGCCCACTGTGGGCAGTTTTATCACATAACACAATTTCACAGATCTCAAATTTTGGAGGAGCATGCAATTGGTATGCTGACTGCAGGAAATGTCCACCAAAGCTGTTGCCAGAGAATTTAATGTTAATTTCTCTACCATAAACCACTTCCAACGTTGTTTTAGAGAATTTGCAGTATGTCCAATCAGCCTCACAACTTCAGACCACGTGTAACCACGCCAGCCCAGGACCTCCACATCGGCTGTGGGATCCTTTGAGACCAGCCACGTGTAACCACGCCAGCCCAGGACCTCCACATCGGCTGTGGGATCCTTTGAGACCAGCCACGTGTAACCACGCCAGCCCAGGACCTCCACATCGGCTTCTTCACCTGTGGGATCCTTTGAGACCAGCCACCCGGACAGCTGATGGAACTGTGGGTTTGCACAACCTGCGTGCTCGTTGCCCTCACCAGAGTCTTGACCTGACTGCAGTTCGGCGTCGTAACCGATAAACCGCAAATGCTCAACTTCGATGGCCACTGGCACGCTTGAGAAGTGTGCTCTTCATGGATGAATCCCGGGTTTCAACTCTACCGGGCAGATGGCAGAGCAGTGTTTTGGCGTTGTGCGGCCGAGTGGTTTGCTGATGTCAACGTTGTGAACAGTGGGCCCCATGGTGGCGGTGAGGTTATGGTATAGGCAGGCATAAGCTACGGACAACAAACGCAATTGCATTTTATCGATGGCAATTTGAATGTAGATAGATACCGTGACGAGATCATAAGGCCCATTGACGTGCCATTTGTCTGCCGCCATCACCTCATGTTTCAAATGATATTGCATGACCCCATGTCACAAGGATCTGTACACAATTCCTGGAAGCTGAAAATGTCCCAGTTCTTCCATGGCCTGCATACTCACCAGACATGTCACCCATTGAGCATGTTTGGGATGCTCTGGATCTACTTGTACAGTTTCCACCAATATCCAGCAACTTCGCACAGCCATTGAATGGGACAACATTCCACAGGCCACAATCAACAGCCTGATCAGCTCTATGCGCTGCATGAGGCAAATGGTGGTCTCACCAGATACTGACTGGTTTTCTGATCCACGGCCCTACTTTTGTTAAGGTATCTGAAACCAACAGATGCATATCTGTATTCCCAGTCATGTGAAATCCATAGATTAGGGCCTAAGGAATGTATTTCAATTGACTGATTTCCTCATATGAACTGGAACTCAGTAAAATCTTTGAAGTTGTTGCATATTGCATTTGTATTTTTGTTCAGTGAAGTTCGAATTCCCGTGTCGACAAGGTGAAAAATAGGTCGATCTGCCCTTAAGCAAAGCACTTAACCCTAATTGCTCCAGGGTCGCTGTCGATAATGGCTGTTCCCTGGCTGTGACCTTACTCTCCGACAGCGTGGCAGGGGATGCTGGGATATGTAAAAAGCACATTTTCATTTCACACCTGTACAGGTTACAGATTTGTAGGGCGGTTTCCTGGACACAGATTAAGTGAAGACTTGGCCAGAGGCAGGCTTAACTTCAGATTAATGGATGTTGGCCCCTAGATTGAACTTGGCAATGGAGGAAAATGTATTAATTTCATTGATTAATTGAATCTCATTTCAATGATGATCAAAGAGCACCACCAAGGCCAGACAGAAGTGCGGTTAAAGACAGGAGCAACCCACTGAATCATTTGGATCAAATCCATTTCTGTGACCTTTTCAGTTTGTACAAAGAAAATGCAGCTGATATTTGTTTGCTTGAGCCAAGGCTTTCATCTGACTCTCTTCAGAGAAGGCCCATCCCTCCTTCCCTACAAGTCCTGATCATCTTGAGGTTTTTGGCATCTGGAACCTTCCATCGTGAAACAGGGGATTTGTGTGGTGTAAGTGGGTCCTGATCACCTTGAGGTTTCTGGCATCTGGAACCTTCCATCGTGAAACAGGGGATTTGTGAACCGACTGTATGCAGAACAGTCCACAAAGTCTATATGTGAACTGAAAGACAATTACATCATTACCTGCTGCTGCCCAACTACAAGGTAGAGTTCTATTACTATGGGAACTTTCCTGGAGTCATTGGCTGTATAGACGGATATTAATAATGGCGACGGAGGGGATGGCTGACGTTTTATGGGCTCTTAAACAGCCATCACTAATCACTAACCAACTGTGCTATTCTGTTTGTTTTGTCGCATTGTTTGTAACTTATTTTTATTTTGTACATAATGTTGCTGCTACCGTCTCCTATGACCAAAAAGAGCTTCTGGACATCAGAACAGCAATTACTCACCTTGAACTGGACTAATCATCTTTCTTTAACGAGTCGGACGAGAGGGATTTACTCCAAACACTCAAACAAGCCCTCATCCCCGTCATTCGCAGGTGAAAGAGACGGAAAAGATATCACGGAAAGAGATCGGGTGCCTTGTGAGGATCCGGCAACGAGTGTATAAGCTGCCTTTTCCATTGGTACTATTGGCCAACGTACAATCGCTCAATAATAAAGTAGACGAACTACAAGCACGTATATCCTACCAACGGGACATTAAAAACTGTAATATCTTATGTTTCACGAGTCGTGGCTGAACGACAACATGATTAACATACAGCTGGCGGGTTACACATTGTATTGGCAGGATAGAACAGCAGCCTCTGGTAAGACAAGGGGTGGTGGTCTATGTGTATTTTTAAACAACAGCTGGTGCACGATATCTAAGGAAGTCTCGAGGTTTTGATAAGCTGAAAGCCACGCTATTTACCTAGAGAGTTCTCATCTATATTCTTCATAGCTGTCTATTTACCACCACAAACCGATGCTGGTACTAAGACCACACTCAACCAGCTGTAGAAGGACATAAGCAAACAGGAAAACGCTCATCCAGAGGCGGTACTCCTAGTGTCCGGGGACTTTAATGCAGGGAAACTTAAATCCGTTTAACCTCATTTATACCAGCATGTTAAATGTGCAACCAGAGGGAAAACAACTCCTTTACTGCACACACAGAGACATGTACAAAGCTCTCCCTCGCCCTCCATTTGGAAAATCTGACCATAATTCCATCCTCCTGATTCCTGCTTTCAAGCTAAAATTAAAGCAGGAAGCACCGGTGACTCAGTCAATACAAAAGTGGTCAGATGAAGCAATTGCTAAGCTACAGGACTGTTTTGCTATCAGACTGGAATATGTTCCGGGATTCTTCAGATCACATTGAGGAGTATACCACATCAGTCACTGGCTTCATCAATAAGTGCAACAATGACATCGTCCCCACAGTGACTGTATGTACATACCTCAACCAGAAGCCATGGATTACAGGCAACACCCTCACTGAGCTGAAGGGTAGAGATTCCGGGTTAGAGCGGGACTCTAACCCGGAAGCTTATAAGAAATAAGAAATCCCGCTGTGCCCTCCGACGAACCATCAAACAGACAAAGCGTTTAGGACTAAGATTGATTTGTCCTACACCGGCTCCGATGCTCGTAGGATGTGGCAGGGCTTGCAAACTATTAAAGATGACAAAGGGAAGCACAGCCGAGAGCTTCCCAGTGACACGAGCCTACCAGACGAGCTAAATCACTTCTATGCAAGTAACACTGAAACATTCATGAGAGCATAAGCTGTTCCGAATGACTGTGTGATCACGCTCTTCACAGCCGATGTGAGTAAGACCTTAAAACAGGTCAACATTCACAAGGCCGAAGGCCAGACGGATTACCAGGACGTGTACTCCGAGCATGCGGTGACCAACTGGCAAATGTCTTCACTGACATTTTCAACCTCTCCCTGTCTGAGTCTGTAATACCAACATGTTTCAAGCAGACCACCATCGTCCCTGTGCCCAATAATAAGGTAACCTGCCTAAATGACTAGCGACCCGTAGCACTCACGGCTGTAGCATGAAGTGCTTTGAAAGGCTGGTCATGGCTCACATCAACACCATAATCCCAGAAACCCTAGACCCACTCCAATTTGCATACCGCCCAAACAGATCCACAGATGATGCAATCTCTATTGCACTCCACACTGCCCTTTCACACCTGGACAAAAGGAACACCTATGTGAGAATGCTATTCATTGACTACAGCTCAGTGTTCAACACCATAGTGCCCTCAGAGCTCATCACTAAGCTAAGGACCCTGGGACTAAACACCTCCCTCTGCAACTGGATCCTGGACTTCCTGACGGGCCGCCCCCAGGTGGTAAGGGTAGGCAACAACACATCCGCCATATTGATCCTCAACATGTGTGCTCAGTCCCCTCCTGTACTCCCTGTTCACTCATGACTGCACGGCCAGGCACGACTCCAACACCATCATTAAGTTTGCTGATGACACAACAGTGGTAGACCTGATCACCGACAACGACGAGACAGCCTATAGGACAACAACCTCTCCCTCAAAAGAGATGATTGTGGACTATAGGAAAAGTAGGACTGAGTACGCCCCCATTCTCATCGACGGGCCTGTAGTGGAGCAGGTTGAGAGCGTCAAGTTCCTTGGTGTCCACATCACCAACAAACCAACATGGTCCAAGCACACCAAGACAGTCTTGAAGAGGGCACGACAAAACCTATTCCCCCTCAGAAACACATTGCGCTTTCTACCAAGAAGATGCTGCTTTTCAATTGAAACAGCAATGCATCACAATTACCTCAAACAGCATGGCTGCCCAGATCCTCACATTGAAGATGAGGATGACTCAGATGTTCCCATTGAAGATGAGGATGACCCAGATGTTCCCATTGAAGATGAGGATGACCCAGATGTTCCCATTAAAAATGAGGATGACTCAGATGTTCCCATTAAAGATGAGGATGACTCAGATGTTCCCATTGAAGATGAGGATGACCCAGATGTTCCCATTGAAGATGAGGATGACTCAGATGTTCCCATTAAAAATGAGGATGACTCAGATGTTCCCATTGGAGATGAGGATGACCCAGATGTTCCCATTAAAAATGAGGATGACTCAGATGTTCCCATTAAAAATGAGGATGACTCAGATGTTCCCATTGGAGATGAGGATGACCCAGATGTTCCCATTAAAAATGAGGATGACCCAGATGTTCCCATTAAAAATGAGGATGACTCAGATGTTCCCATTGGAGATGAGGATGACTCAGATGTTCCCATTAAAAATGAGGATGACTCAGATGTTCCCATTGGAGATGAGGATGACCCAGATGTTCCCATTAAAAATGAGGATGACTCAGATGTTCCCATTAAAAATGAGGATGACTCAGATGTTCCCATTGGAGATGAGGATGACCCAGATGTTCCCATTAAAAATGAGGATGACCCAGATGTTCCCATTAAAAATGAGGATGACTCAGATGTTCCCATTGAAGATGAGGATGACTCAGATGTTCCCATTGAAGATGAGGATGACCCAGATGTTCCCATTGAAGATGAGGATGACCCAGATATTCCCATGGTTGAGGCAGAAAATGCCAGAAATAAACAAGCCTACAGTGATGCAGCACTTCTCCCAACAAAGATAGTTCAAGCGATTGAAGCAAACAATCAAAATAGTTTGGTAATAGTTTATTCACAACTGCTGCTGTTTTGAGAATAACATTGGTACTGCTGCTGCTTCATGTTTCTCTCCTCCATCACAGACAACTCAACATGAAGGACATTGGTACTGCTGCTGCTTCATGTTTCTCTCCTCCTTCACAGACAACTCAACATGAAGGACATTGGTACTGCTGCTGCTTCATGTTTCTCTCCTCCTTCACAGACAACTCAACATGAAGGACATTTGTACTGCTGCTGCTTCATGTTTCTCTCATCCTTCACAGTCAACTTAACATGAAGGACATTGGTACTGCTGCTGCTTCATGTTTCTCTCCTCCTTCACAGACAACTCAACATGAAGGACATTGGTACTGCTGCTGCTTCATGTTTCTCTCATCCTTCACAGTCAACTTAACATGAAGGATTCACATCTTCATATCGTTTTCTTCTTTTAAATACATTAGTTTGCGCTCATGAAATTCCATGACCAGTTTCTCCTGCATGCTCAGTCTCTTTGTGCCCGGCCTGGGTTAGTGACACAATCTCCCCTGCTGGCTGCTGAAGACGTAATGGGCTGACCTTCATCATGTTAAGACAAGTCCCCTCCAAGTCTTAACCTCCAAGCTATGGTGATCATCTGCCTCTAGAAAATGATTACATTGCTGCATTAGTGAACATTATTTCTTCAAGAATTGAGTTCATTACTTAATTTGTATTTTGGGAGTTCAAGAGATGACTGGCAACATTACATATTCCCTGTAGTCCGAGGATGGAAAATGTTGAATAAATGTCTCCTACCAAATGAGGATTGGAATGGTTCCCCATCTGAACTGTCCAAATGGTCATTATCGGGGATACCTTACAGGGGTTGCTGGCTATTAATGATCCTGGTCAACAAGTCCCCCAGCTCATCTGTCTCTGGTCTAACTGGGGGTCTTCCACCAGTCCCCCAACTCGTCTGTCTCTGGTCTAACTGGGGGTCTTCCACCAGTCCCCCAGCTCGTTTGTCTCTGGTCTTACTGGGGGTCTTCCACCAGTCCCCCAGCTCCTTTGTCTCTGGTCTAATTGGGGGTCTTCCACCAGTCCCCCAGCTCCTCTGTCTCTGGTCTAACTGGGGGTCTTCCACCAGTCCCCCAGCTCCTCTGTCTCTGGTCTAACTGGGGGTCTTCCACCAGTCCCCCAGCTCGTCTGTCTCTGGTCTAACTGGGGGTCTTCCACCAGTCCCCCAGCTCCTCTGTCTCTGGTCCAACTGGGGGTGTTCCACCAGTCTTGAAACGCTCCCTACGATCAACAGCATTTGTCTTCTATAATTAAGTTTTTATATTTTTCCACTGGATCTTAGAAAGATGATATAGAATTTATATTAGTAATTATGTATGATATTGTTTGTTACATTTCTGTCACACAAATACATTTAGGCCCCACTGTGTTGTGTTACACAAGAAAACTAACAATTCATAAGTGACCCTGATGTGTAAAAGGGAGCTAACAATAAATACAGTCTATTACCTGAAGTTGCTGTAGTGTCCTTTTGTTTCTTTTTCACTTGTGTTGAATTCATTACAAATGGTTGTCCAGGCATTCTATTTCTTGTTTTCTGTTGAGTAATCATACTGTTTGCTCTCCATAATTGGGTGCTTTGACACAATTCGCTGAAAGAGGGTTTTTCAAAGTCACAGCGTTTATTTTTACCTCCGTCCATTGTTTGGTTTAGGTGAGTTGCTCCAATTCTGAAGTTAAACGTCTCAGAAAGCCATTGTTTTATCTAGATTCATTTGAGTAGAATTAGCCTAGTTCTGATTTAAATTAAACTCTGTCTGTGAAACCCAGTAGTGAAACAGGACAAATATAAGCCCCCCCTTTTTGACCTTTTCAAATGCTGATTGGTGGGGTGGTGAGGTACTAAATGCTGATAGGTGGGGTGGTGTGGTACTAAATGCTGATAGGTGGGGTGGTGAGGTACTAAATGCTGATTGGTGGGGTGGTGAGGTACTAAATGCTGATAGGTGGGGTGGTGTGGTACTTAATGCTGATTTGTGGGTTGGTGTGGCTATAGGTCTTGTAATAGGTTGTCTACCGCGTTGGCAGGGAAGGCTCTGAGGAACACGGCGTTGAATCCTTTATAGAGCGCTCTGGGCCCCTCGTCACGAAGCAGCTCCCTCAGAACATCTACCAGACCTGTTCCCCTGTACCGCCCGTCTGGAGCTACACACACACAGTAAGAAAAAACATATTTCATTTTAATCTAAATGTTTAGTTACGGTTCCCCCAGTTCATTTTAATCCAAATGTTTAGCTATAGTCCGGCCAGTTCATTTTAATCCAAATGTTTAGCTATAGTCCGTCCAGTTCATTTTAATCCAAATGTTTAGCTATAGTCCGTCCAGTTCATTTTAATCCAAATGTTTAGCTATAGTTCCCCCAGGTCTTCACACAGGTATTCATTCAGTGATCCTTCTCTGTACCTTCCTCTGTTACTCTGGAGCGGGATGAGGACTGAGAATCTGGCTGTCATTACCAGTTGTCACCACTACATGGGAACATTCAGCTGCTGTCTCCATTCCTATTAGGAGTAGGGCTCCTTGAGTCCTGGCTGCCAGGCTCCTACAGCTTCATTAACATTGTCATTTAGCAGACGCTCTCATCCAGAGATATTTATAGTGAGGCCGTTCAACTAAGGTAGGTAAAACCACCACATGTCACAGTTTCCAGTTTCACAGTCACAGTTTCCATTCAACTAAGGTAGGTAAAACCACCACATATCACAGTTTCCAGTCAGGCCATTCAACTAAGGTAGGTAAAACCACCACATATCACAGTTTCCAGTCAGGCCATTCAACTAAGGTAGGTAAAACCACCATATATCACAGTTTCCAGTCAGGCCATTCAACTAAGGTAGGTAAAACCACCACATGTCACAGTTTCCAGTTTCACAGTCACAGTTTCCAGTTTCCATTCAACTAAGGTAGGTAAAACCACCACATATCACAGTTTCCAGTTTCCATTCAACTAAGGTAGGTAAAACCACCACATATCACAGTTTCCAGTTTCCATTCAACTAAGGTAGGTAAAACCACCATATATCACAGTTTCCAGTCAGGCCATTCAACTAAGGTAGGTAAAACCACCACATATCACAGTTTCCAGTCAGGCCATTCAACTAAGGTAGGTAAAACCACCACATGTCACAGTTTCCAGTCAGGCCATTCAACTAAGGTAGGTAAAACCACCACATATCACAGTTTCCAGTCAGACCATTCAACTAAGGTAGGTAAAACCACCACATATCACAGTTTCCAGTCAGGCCATTCAACTAAGGTAGGTAAAACCACCACATATCACAGTTTCCAGTCAGGCCATTCAACTAAGGTAGGTAAAACCACCACATATCACAGTTTCCAGTCAGGCCATTCAACTAAGGTAGGTAAAACCACCAAATGTCACAGTTTCCAGTTTCACAGTCACAGTTTCCAGTTTCCATTTAACTAAGGTAGGTAAAACCACCACATATCACAGTTTCCAGTTTCCATTCAACTAAGGTAGGTAAAACCACCACATATCACAGTTTCCAGTTTCCATTCAACTAAGGTAGGTAAAACCACCATATATCACAGTTTCCAGTCAGGCCATTCAACTAAGGTAGGTAAAACCACCACATATCACAGTTTCCAGTCAGGCCATTCAACTAAGGTAGGTAAAACCACCACATGTCACAGTTTCCAGTCAGGCCATTCAACTAAGGTAGGTAAAACCACCACATGTCACAGTTTCCAGTTTCACAGTCACAGTTTCCAGTTTCCATTCAACTAAGGTAGGTAAAACCACCACATATCACAGTTTCCAGTTTCCATTCAACTAAGGTAGGTAAAACCACCACATATCACAGTTTCCAGTTTCCATTCAACTAAGGTAGGTAAAACCACCATATATCACAGTTTCCAGTCAGGCCATTCAACTAAGGTAGGTAAAACCACCACATATCACAGTTTCCAGTCAGGCCATTCAACTAAGGTAGGTAAAACCACCAAATGTCACAGTTTCCAGTTTCACAGTCACAGTTTCCAGTTTCCATTTAACTAAGGTAGGTAAAACCACCACATATCACAGTTTCCAGTTTCCATTCAACTAAGGTAGGTAAAACCACCATATATCACAGTTTCCAGTCAGGCCATTCAACTAAGGTAGGTAAAACCACCACATATCACAGTTTCCAGTCAGGCCATTCAACTAAGGTAGGTAAAACCACCACATGTCACAGTTTCCAGTCAGGCCATTCAACTAAGGTAGGTAAAACCACCACATATCACAGTTTCCAGTCAGGCCATTCAACTAAGGTAGGTAAAACCACCACATATCACAGTTTCCAGTCAGGCCATTCAACTAAGGTAGGTAAAACCACCACATGTCACAGTTTCCAGTTTCACAGTCACAGTTTCCAGTTTCCATTCAACTAAGGTAGGTAAAACCACCACATATCACAGTTTCCAGTCAGGCCATTCAACTAAGGTAGGTAAAACCACCACATGTCACAGTTTCCAGTCAGGCCATTCAACTAAGGTAGGTAAAACCACCACATATCACAGTTTCCAGTCAGGCCATTCAACTAAGGTAGGTAAAACCACCACATATCACAGTTTCCAGTCAGGCCATTCAACTAAGGTAGGTAAAACCACCACATATCACAGTTTCCAGTCAGGCCATTCAACTAAGGTAGGTAAAACCACCACATATCACAGTTTCCAGTCAGGCCATTCAACTAAGGTAGATAAAACCACCACATGTCACAGTTTCCAGTCAGGCCATTCAACTAAGGTAGGTAAAACCACCACATATCACAGTTTCCAGTCAGGCCATTCAACTAAGGTAGGTAAAACCACCACATATCACAGTTTCCAGTCAGGCCATTCAACTAAGGTAGGTAAAACCACCACATATCACAGTTTCCAGTCAGGCCATTCAACTAAGGTAGGTAAAACCACCACATGTCACAGTTTCCAGTTTCACAGTCACAGTTTCCAGTTTCCATTCAACTAAGGTAGGTAAAACCACCACATATCACAGTTTCCAGTCAGGCCATTCAACTAAGGTAGGTAAAACCACCACATGTCACAGTTTCCAGTCAGGCCATTCAACTAAGGTAGGTAAAACCACCACATATCACAGTTTCCAGTCAGGCCATTCAACTAAGGTAGGTAAAACCACCACATATCACAGTTTCCAGTCAGGCCATTCAACTAAGGTAGGTAAAACCACCACATATCACAGTTTCCAGTCAGGCCATTCAACTAAGGTAGGTAAAACCACCACATATCACAGTTTCCAGTCAGGCCATTCAACTAAGGTAGGTAAAACCACCAAATGTCACAGTTTCCAGTCAGGCCATTCAACTAAGGTAGGTAAAACCACCACATGTCACAGTTTCCAGTCAGGCCATTCAACTAAGGTAGGTAAAACCACCACATATCACAGTTTCCAGTTTCCATTCAACTAAGGTAGGTAAAACCACCACATATCACAGTTTCCAGTTTCCATTCAACTAAGGTAGGTAAAACCACCATATATCACAGTTTCCAGTCAGGCCATTCAACTAAGGTAGGTAAAACCACCACATATCACAGTTTCCAGTCAGGCCATTCAACTAAGGTAGGTAAAACCACCACATATCACAGTTTCCAGTCAGGCCATTCAACTAAGGTAGGTAAAACCACCACATATCACAGTTTCCAGTCAGGCCATTCAACTAAGGTAGGTAAAACCACCACATATCACAGTTTCCAGTCAGGCCATTCAACTAAGGTAGATAAAACCACCACATGTCACAGTTTCCAGTCAGGCCATTCAACTAAGGTAGGTAAAACCACCACATATCACAGTTTCCAGTCAGGTCATTCAACTAAGGTAGGTAAAACCACCACATATCACAGTTTCCAGTCAGGCCATTCAACTAAGGTAGGTAAAACCACCACATATCACAGTTTCCAGTCAGGCCATTCAACTAAGGTAGGTAAAACCACCACATGTCACAGTTTCACAGTCACAGTTTCCAGTTTCCATTCAACTAAGGTAGGTAAAACCACCACATATCACAGTTTCCAGTCAGGCCATTCAACTAAGGTAGGTAAAACCACCACATGTCACAGTTTCCAGTCAGGCCATTCAACTAAGGTAGGTAAAACCACCACATATCACAGTTTCCAGTCAGGCCATTCAACTAAGGTAGGTAAAACCACCACATATCACAGTTTCCAGTCAGGCCATTCAACTAAGGTAGGTAAAACCACCACATATCACAGTTTCCAGTCAGGCCATTCAACTAAGGTAGGTAAAACCACCAAATGTCACAGTTTCCAGTCAGGCCATTCAACTAAGGTAGGTAAAACCACCACATATCACAGTTTCCAGTTTCACAGTCACAGTTGCCAGTTTCCATTCAACTAAGGTAGGTAAAACCACCAAATGTCACAGTTTCCAGTCAGGCCATTCAACTAAGGTAGGTAAAACCACCACATATCACAGTCATTGGAAGTAAAGCCTTCTTAATAAATAATCTACTATCTGCAGAATCAGTGTTATTAAGAGAAAAACAACCACTATAGCTAAATATTTAGATTAGCAGATGTTACTGCTGGTGTAGCAAAATGCTTGTGTTTCTAACTCCAAACGTGCAGTAAAATATAACAATACACACAAACCTAAATGTAAAAGAATGGAATTAAGAAATATTAGTACGAGCAATGTCGTTGTCCGGAGTATAAATACATATATAGAGTACCAGTCAAAAGTTTGGACACACCTAACTCAAGGGTTTTCTTTATTTTTACTACATTGTATCATTATAGTGAAGACATCAAAACTATGGAATAACACATGGGATCATGTAGTAAGCCAAAAATATTTTAGATTTTAGATGCTTCCAAGTAGCCACCCTTTGCCTTGATGATAGCTTTGCACACTCTTGGCATTCTCTCAACCAGCTTCACCTGGAATGCTTTTCCAAACAGTCTTGAAGGAGTTCCCACATATGCTGAGCACTTGTTGGCTGCTTTTCCTTCACTCTGCGGTCCAACTCATCCCAAACCATCTCAATTGGGTTGGGGTTAGACTATTGTAGAGGCCAGGTCATCTGACACAGCACTCCATCACTCTCCTTATTGGTAAAATGGCCCTACACAGCCTGGAGGTGTCATTGTCCCATTGAAAAACTAATTATAGTCCCATTAAGTGCAAACCAGATGGCATGGCATATTGCTGTAGAATGCTGTGGTAGCATTGCTGGTTAAGTCTTCCTTGAATTCTAAATAAATCACTGACAGTGTCACCAGCAAAACACCCCCACACCATCACACCTTCTCCTCCGTGCTTCACGGTGGGAACCACACATGCAGAGATCATCCGTTAACCTACTCTGTCTCACAAAGACACGGCGGTTGGAACCTAAAATCTCCAATTTGGCCTCATCAGACCAAAGGACATATCTCCACCGGTCTAATGTCCATTGCCCGTGTTTCTTGACCCTTGAGTCTCTTCTTATTATTGGTATCCTTTAGTAGTGGTTTCTTTGCAGCAATCGACCATGAAGGCCTGATTCACACAGTCTCCTTTGAACAGTTGATGTTGTTACCTTCAAAGTTCTTGACATTTTCCTGATTGACTGTTTTAAAGCAATGATGGACTGTCTTTTTTCTTTGTATATTTGAGCTTTTCTTGCCATAATATGGACTTGGTCTTTTACCAAATAGAGCTATCTTCTGTATACCCTCCCTACCTTGTCACAGCACAACTGATTGACTAAAACTCAGTAAGAATGAAAGAATTTCTACAAATTAACGTTAAAAACGCACACCTGTTAATTGAAATGCATTCCAGGTGACTACCTCATGAAGCTGGTTGAGAGAATGCCAAGAGTGTGCAAAGCTGTCATCAAGGCAAAGGGTGGCTACTTTGAAGAATGTCAAATATAAAATATATTTTGATTTGTATAACACTTTGTTAGTTACTACATGATTCCATATGTGTTATTTCATAGTTTTTACAATGTAGAAAATAGTAAAAATAAAGAAAAACCATTGAATGAGTAGGTGTCCAAACTTTTGACTGGTACAGTATTTAGTAAGTGATGGGATGTATAGACATTATAGACATTAAGGACAGTACGTGGATAGAATATATAGTATATCTGTAGAATACGTGGACAGAATCGTATATGTGGAGCAAAAGTTGAATAGGATGGCCTTGACTAGAATACAGTATATATGTCACGTCCAGGCCTGAGTTTACAGGCTGGCGTGTTTAGTTTCGTTTTTGGTGTAGGGTTTTTGGTTCTAGGTGTTGTATTTCTATGTTGGGTTAATGGTTCCCAATTAGAGGCAGCTGAGTGTCGTTACCTCTAATTGGGAACCATATATATGTTTGGTTTTGCACTAGGGTTTTGTGGGTTATTGTTTGGTTCATAGCTTAAGTGTTTAGTCTATGTTATGGGCCGTTGTGGCGATCCTTGTTCGTTTATTGGTTTTCCCTGTTACGTTACGTTTAATAAATATGTTACTGGAAGCATCGCTGCGTCTTGGTCCGTCCATAAAGAAGATTGTGATAATATACATATGAAATGAGTACAACGGTATGTAAACATTATTAAATTATAGTGACCAGTGTTCCATTATTAAAGTGACCAGTGTTCCATTATTATAGTGACCAGTGTTCCATTATTAAAGTGACCAGTGTTCCATTATTATAGTGACCAGTGTTCCATTATTAAAGTGACCAGTGTTCCATTATTAAAGTGACCAGTGTTCCATGATTAAAGTGACCAGTGTTCCATGATTAAAGTGACCAGTGATCCATTATTATAGTGACCAGTGTTCCATTATTATAGTGACCAGTGTTCCATGATTAAAGTGACCAGTGTTCCATTATTATAGTGACCAGTGTTCCATGATTAAAGTGACCAGTGTTCCATGATTAAAGTGACCAGTGTTCCATGATTAAAGTGACCAGTGTTCCATTATTATAGTGACCAGTGTTCCATGATTAAAGTGACCAGTGTTCCATGATTAAAGTGACCAGTGTTCCATGATTAAAGTGACCAGTGTTCCATGATTAAAGTGGCCAGTGTTCCATTATTAAAGTGACCAGTGTTCCATTATTATAGTGACCAGTGTTCCATTATTAAAGTGACCAGTGTTCCATTATTAAAGTGACCAGTGTTCCATTATTAAAGTGACCAGTGTTCCATTATTAAAGTGACCAGTGTTCCATTATTATAGTGACCAGTGTTCCATGATTAAAGTGACCAGTGTTCCATTATTATAGTGACCAGTGTTCCATTATTAAAGTGACCAGTGTTCCATTATTATAGTGACCAGTGTTCCATGATTAAAGTGACCAGTGTTCCATTATTATAGTGACCAGTGTTCCATTATTAAAGTGACCAGTGTTCCATTATTATAGTGACCAGTGTTCCATGATTATAGTGACCAGTGTTCCATTATTAAATTATAGTGACCAGTGTTCCATTATTAAAGTGACCAGTGTTCCATTATTAAAGTGACCAGTGTTCCATTATTAAAGTGACCAGTGTTCCATTATTATAGTGACCAGTGATCCATTATTATAGTGACCAGTGTTCCATTATTATAGTGACCAGTGTTCCATTATTATAGTGACCAGTGTTCCATTATTATAGTGACCAGTGTTCCATTATTATAGTGACCAGTGTTCCATTATTATAGTGACCAGTGTTCCATTATTATAGTGACCAGTGTTCCATTATTAAAGTGACTAGTGTTCCATTATTATAGTGACCAGTGTTCCATTATTAAAGTGACCAGTGTTCCATTATTAAAGTGACCAGTGTTCCATTATTATAGTGACCAGTGTTCCATGATTAAAGTGACCAGTGTTCCATTATTATAGTGACCAGTGTTCCATTATTAAAGTGACCAGTGTTCCATTATTAAAGTGACCAGTGTTCCATTATTATAGTGGCCAGTGTTCCATTATTATAGTGACCAGTGTTCCATTATTATAGTGACCAGTGTTCCATTATTAAAGTGACCAGTGGTCCATGTTTACGTACTCCGGCCAGCAGACTCTAAGGTGCATGGTTAAGTAACCGAGTGATAGTCAGCTAAGTGACTAATTTCAGGTCAGGGTACTGGGTGGAGGCCGGCTAGTGGTGACTATTTAACAGTCTGTTGGCCTTGAGAAAGAAGCTGTTTTTCAGTCTCTTGTCCTAGTGTTATAGGTGGGAGGGATGGAGGTAGGGGTGACTCTGGCCCCTAACAGGGATGGAGGTAGGAGGTGTATCTGGCCCCTAACAGGGATGGAGGTAGGAGGTGTATCTATATATAATGTGTTATATATCATGTGTTATATATCATGTGCTATACATCATGTTATATATCATGTGTTATGCATCATGTGATATATCATGTGTTTATATCATGTGTTTATATCATGTGTTTATATCATGTGTTATACGTAAATGTTTTATATATCATGTGTTATACGTCATGTGTTATACGTCATGTGTTATACGTCATGTGTAATACGTCATGTGTAATACGTCATGCGTTATACGTCATGTGTTATACGTCATGCGTTTATATCATGTGTTATACGTCATGCGTTATACGTCATGTGTTATACGTCATGCGTTTATATCATGTGTTATACGTCATGTGTAATACGTCATGTGTTATACGCCATGTGTAATACGTCATGTGTAATACGTCATGTGTTATACGTCATGCGTTTATATCATGTGTTATACGTCATGCGTTTATATCATGTGTTATACGTCATGCGTTTATATCATGTGTTATACGTCATGTGTTATACGTCATGTGTAATACGTCATGTGTTATACGTCATGTGTTATACGTCATGCGTTTATATCATGTGTTATACGTCATGTGTAATACGTCATGTGTTATACATCATGTGTTATACGTCATGCGTTTATATCATGTGTTATACGTCATGTGTTATACGTCATGTGTTATACGTCATGCGTTTATATCATGTGTAATACGTCATGTGTTATACGTCATGTGTAATACGTCATGTGTTATACATCATGTGTTATACGTCATGCGTTTATATCATGTGTTATACGTCATGCGTTTATATCATGTGTTATACGTCATGTGTAATACGTCATGTGTTATACATCATGTGTTATACGTCATGTGTTATACGTC
This sequence comes from Brachymystax lenok tsinlingensis, assembly GCA_030435695.1. Classification (NCBI taxonomy): domain Eukaryota; kingdom Metazoa; phylum Chordata; class Actinopteri; order Salmoniformes; family Salmonidae; genus Brachymystax; species Brachymystax lenok. The sequence goes on from CM059802.1 coordinate 733,287, forward strand.
ATGCGTTTATATCATGTGTTATACGTCATGCGTTTATATAATGTGTTATACGTCATGCGTTATACGTCATGTGTTATACATCATGTGTTATACGTCATGTGTTATACGTCATGCGTTTATATCATGTGTTATACGTCATGTGTTATACGTCATGTGTTATACGTCATGTGTTATACATCATGTGTTATACGTCATGTGTAATACGTCAGGTGTTATACGTCATGTGTTATACGTCATGTGTTATACGTCATGTGTTATACGTCATGTGTTATACGTCATGTGTAATACGTCATGTGTTATACATCATGTGTTATACGTCATGTGTTATACGTCATGTGTAATACGTCATGTGTTATACGTCATGTGTTATACGTCATGTGTTATACGTCATGTGTAATACGTCATGTGTTATACGTCATGTGTTATACGTCATGCGTTTATATCATGTGTTATACGTCATGTGTTATACGTCATGTGTTATACGTCATGTGTTATACGTCATGCGTTTATATCATGTGTTATACGTCATGTGTTATACGTCATGTGTTATACGTCATGTGTTATACGTCATGTGTAATACGTCATGTGTTATACGTCATGTGTTATACGTCATGTGTTATACGTCATGCGTTTATATCATGTGTTATACGTCATGTGTTATACGTCATGTGTTATACGTCATGTGTTTATACGTCATGTGTTATACGTCATGCGTTTATATCATGTGTTATACGTCATGTGTTATACGTCATGTGTTATACGTCATGCGTTATACGTCACGCTATTTACCATGTGTTATATTTCATGTCATATATCATGTGTTTTATATCAATTGTTTAATACCATGCGTTTAATACCATTCAATACCATTTCATATCATGTGTTTTATGTTGTCTACTATGCATGCGTCCTTCTTAAAGAGGTCTCATTTGGAAAAGAGATGTGACTTCTCTGGTTAAATAAAGGGTAACAAATAAATAAACATTTCTTTTTCAGGACCCTGTCTTTCAAAGATAATTCGTAAAAATCCAAATAACTTCTCACCTTCATTGTAAAGGGTTTAAACACTGTTTCCCATGCTTGCTTAATGAACCATAAACAATGAATGAACATGCACCTGTGTAACGGTCGTTAAGACACTAACAGCCTCTGGACGGTAGGCAATTAAGGTCACAGTTATGAAAATGTGCTCTTCACTGACGAGTCACAGTTTTGTCTCACCAGGTGAGATGGTCGGATTTGTGTTTATCGTCGAAGGAATGAGCGTTACACCGAGGCCTGTACTCTGGAGCGGGATCGATTTGGAGGTGGAGGGTTCGTCATGGTCTGGGGCGGTGTGTCATAGCATCATCGGACTGAGCTTGTTGTCATTGCAGGCAATCAAAACGCTGTGCGTTACAGGGAAGACATCCTCCTCCCTCATGTTGTACCCTTCCTGCAGGCTCATCCTGACATGACCCTCCAGCATGACAATGCCACCAGCCATACTGCTCATTCTGTTTGTGATTTCCTGCAAGACAGGAATGTCAGTGTTCTGCCATGGCCAGCGAAGAGCCCGGATCTCAATCCCATTGAGCACGTCTGGGACCTGTTGGATCGGAGGTTGAGGGCTAGGGCCATTCCCCCCAGAAATGTCTGGGAACTTGCAGGTGCCTTGGTGGAAGAGTGGGTTAACATCTCACAGCAAGAACTGGCAAATCTGGTGCAGTCCACAAGGAGGAGATGCACTGCAGTACTTAACGCAGCTGGTGGCCACACCAGATACTGACTGTTACTTTTGATTTTGACCCCCCCTTTGTTCAGGAACACATTATTCAATTTCTGTTAGTCACATGTCTGTGGAACTTGTTCAGTTTATGTCTCAGTTTTTGAATCTTGTTATGTTCATACAAATATTTACACATGTTAAGTTTTCTGAAAATAAACGCAGTTGACAGTGAGAGGACGTTTCTTTTTTTGCTGAGTTTACAAATAAACAAATCAAAAACCTTCAGCCAATGGACATTGGGTCAACCTGGGTTCAGTGAATGTGTGTCAGTGTACCTGTCTGGAAGTTGGTCTTGAGTACGTCGGGTGGAAGTCCCACAACCCAGTTACAGATGCCCGCTATGCCGCCGCAAAGGAGGATCTTTGGAGTGCTGAGCTGGGACACACTGGAACACACATGCAGGGTTAAACATTTATATATCAAGTGATTGATATTTGTTACCAATTATTGCAGTGTGTTCTATAAAGTTTTGGATGAAGAGTTGTTGAGGTTGTAATGGTAACATGAGACTGACCTTTCACCCTCAGCTGTCATTTTGTGTTTCAGGAAGTCATACGCCATGAAGTAGGCACCATTAGAAGGCACATCTAGAGGAGAGAGAGAGAGAGAGAGAGAGAGAGAAGGTAGAGGTATATTGTAAAATGCATTTGAGAGCAACAGACTGGTGAACTAGTCTTATTTTATTGAACAACAATGATATATTTCAATCCTGGTTGGAACTACACTAGTAATTAGTCATGTTGAACTTATACCTGATTTGTGTTACTATCATGGGAACCAATGTGCAATATAGATTTAAAGACACACACACACACACACACACACACACACACACACACAGGGTAAAGTCTGGTGTGTGTACCTCTGATGAGTGTGAGTGTTGTTCCTTTGTAGATGGAGCGGATGCCTTGTGTTTTATACAGCTTGAGAGCACAGTCCAGAGGACCTGCATACCGTACTGCCTGCTGGCCCCCGCTGGCCTGCACCTACACACACACACATCTATCCAATCCTGACAGATCCATCTAATACCTAGGGTATGGTTAGGGAGTAGGAGTTAGGGGGAAGGGATTAGGAGATAGGGGGAAGGGGTTAGGGAGTAGGAGTTAGGGGGAAGGGGTTAGGGAGTAGGAGTTAGGGGGAAGGGGTTAGGGAGTAGGAGTTAGGGGGATGGGGTTAGGGAGTAGGAGCTAGGGGGAAGGGATTAGGAGCTAGGGGGAAGGGATTAGGAGCTAGGGGAAGGGATTAGGAGCTAGGGGAAGGGGTTAGGAGTTAGGGGGAAGGGGTTAGGGAGTAGGAGTTGGGGGATGGGGTTAGGGAGTAGGAGCTAGGGGGAAGGGGTTAGGGAGTAGGAGTTGGGGGATGGGGTTAGGGAGTAGGAGCTAGGGGGAAGGGGTTAGGGAGTGGGAGTTAGGGGGATGGGGTTAGGGAGTAGGAGATAGGGGGAAGGGATTAGGAGCTAGGGGGAAGGGGTTAGGGAGTAGGAGTTAGGGGGATGGGGTTAGGGAGTAGGAGATAGGGGGAAGGGATTAGGAGCTAGGGGGAAGGGGTTAGGGAGTAGGAGTTAGGGGGATGGGGTTAGGGAGAAGGAGACAGGGGTTAGGGAATAGGAGCTAGGGGGAAGGGGTTAGGGAGTAGGATATATGGGGAAGGGATTAGGGAGTAGGAGCTAGGAGTTAGGGAGTAGGAGATAAGGTTTAAGGAGTCGAGGATGGGGCTTATGGAGTAGGAGGAAGGGGTTAGGGAGTAAGAGATGGGGTTAAGGGAGTAGGAGCTAGTGGGAAGGGAGTAGGAGCTAGGGGGAAGGGAGTAGTGAATAGGAAATAGGGGGAATGGATTAGGGAGTAGGAACTAGGGGTATGGGATTAGGAGTTAGAGTAGGAGCTAGGGGGAAGGGGTTAGGGAGTAGGAACTAGAGGGAAGGGGTTAGGGGAGTAGGAACTGGGGGAAGGGGTTAGAGAGTAGGAACTGGGGGAAGGGGTTAGGGAGTAGGAACTAGGGGGAAGTGAGTAAGAGCTAGGGGGAAGGGGTTAGAGAGTAGGAACTGGGGGAAGGGGTTAGGGAGCAGGGAAGGGGTTAGGGAAGTAGGAGCTAGGGGGAAAGGGGTTAGGGAGTAGGAACTGGGGGAAGGGGTTAGGGAGTAGGAACTGGGGAAGGGGTTAGGGAGTAGGAACTAGGGGGAAGTGAGTAAGAGCTAGGGGGAAGGGGTTAGGGAGCAGGAACTAGGAGTTAGTGAGTAGGAACTGGGGGAAGGGGTTAGGGAGTAGGAGATAGGGGAAGGGATTAGGAGCTAGGGGAAGGGGTTAGGGAGTAGGAGTTAGGGGAAGGGGTGAGGTAGTAGTGCTAGGGTGTAGGGATTGGGGAGTAGGAGGTTGGGGGAAGTGATTAGAGAGTAGGAGGTAAGAGATAGGGGTCAGGGAGAAGGAGACAGGGGTTAGGGAATAGGAGCTAGGGGGAAGGGGGAAGGGGTTAGGGAGTAGGATATATGGGAAGGGATTAGGGAGTAGGAGCTAGGAGTTAGGGAGTAGGAGATAGGGTTTAAGGAGTCGAGGATGGTGCTTATGGAGTAGGAGGAAGGGGTTAGGGAGTAAGCGATGGGGTTAAGGGATTAGGAGCTAGTGGGAAGGGAGTAGGGGGAAGGGAGTAGTGAATAGGAACTAGGGGTATGGGATTAGGAGTTAGAGTAGGAGCTAGGGGGAAGGGGTTAGGGAGTAGGAACTGTGGGAAGGGGTTAGGGAGTAGGAACTGGGGGAAGGGGTTAGAGAGTAGGAACTAGGGGTATGGGATTAGAAGTTAGAGAGTAAGAGCTAGGGGAAAGGGGTTAGGGAGTAGGAACTGGGGAAAGGGGTTAGGAACTGGGGGAAGGGGTTAGGGAGTAGGAACTGTGGGAAGGGGTTAGGAACTGGGGAAGGGGTTAGGGAGTAGGAACTGGGAGAAGGGGTTAGGGAGTAGGAACTGGGGGAAGGGGTTAGGGAGTAGGAGCTAGGGGAAGGGGTTAGGGAGTAGGAACTGGGGGAAGGGGTTAGGGAGTAGGAACTAGGGGGAAGTGAGTAGGAGCTAGGGGAAGGGGTTAGGGAGCAGGAACTAGGAGTTAGTGAGTAGGAACTGGGGAAGGAGTTAGAGATTAGGAACTGGGGGAAGGGGTTAGGGAGTAGGAACTAGGGGAAGGGGTTAGGGAGTAGGAACTGGGGAAAGGGGTTAGGGAGTAGGAACTGGGGGAAGGGGTTAGGGAGTAGGAACTGGGGGAAGGGATTAGGGAGTAGGAACTGGGGGTATGTGATTAGGAGTTAGAGAGTAGGAGCTAGGGGGAAGGGGTTAGGGAGTAGGAACTGGGGGAAGGGGTTAGGGAGTAGGAACTGGGGGAAGGGGTTAGGGAGTAGGAGCTAGTGGGAAGGGGTTAGGAACTGGTGGAAAAGGTTAGGGAGTAGGAACTGGGGGAAGGGGTTAGGGAGTAGGAACTGGGGGAAGGGATTAGGGAGTAGGAACTGGGGGAAGGGGTTAGGGAGTAGGAACTAGGGGTATGGGAGTAGGAAATAGGGAGTAGGAGCTAGGGGGAAGGGGTTAGGGAGTAGGAACAAGGGCAAGGGGTTAGGGAGTAGGCGCTAGAGGGAAGTGGTTAGGGAGCAGGAACTAGGAGTTAGGGAGTAGTGGGTTAGGGAGTAGGAGCTAGGTGGAAGGGGTTAGGGAGTAGGAGCTAAGGGTAAGGGTTTAGGGATTAGGAGATAGGAAGTAGTAGCTAGGGGAAGGGGTGAGGGTAGGAGCTAGGGGGAAGGGTGAGGAGTGAGCTAGGGAAGGGGTGAGGGAGTAGGAGCTAGGGGAAGGGGTGAGGGAGTAGGAACTAGGGGAAGGGGTGAGGGAGTAGGAGCTAGGGGGAAGGGGTGAGGGAGTAGGAGCTAGGGGGAAGGGGTGAGGGAGTAGGAGCTAGGGGGAAGGGGTGAGGGAGTAGGAGCTAGGGGAAGGGGTGAGGAGTAGGAACTAGGGGAAGGGGTGAGGGAGTAGGAGCTAGGGGAAGGGGTGAGGGAGTAAGAGCTAGGGAAGGGGTGAGGGAGTAGGAGCTAGGGGGAAGGGGTGAGGGAGTAGGAGCTAGGGGGAAGGGGTGAGGGAGTAGGAGCTAGGGGGAAGGGGTGAGGGAGTAGGAACTAGGGGGAAGGGGTGAGGGAGTAGGAGCTAGGGGGAAGGGGTGAGGGAGTAGGAGCTAGGGGGAAGGGGTGAGGGAGTAGGAGCTAGGGGGAAGGGGTGAGGGAGTAGGAGCTAGGGGGAAGGGGTCAGGCAGTAACTGGGCAAGTCAGTTAAGAACAAATTATTTTCCGGGTTTGACCAAACCCCAACCCCTTCAATGTTGGGCCAATTGTGAGCCGCCCTTTGGGAATTCAAATCATGGCCGGTTGTGATACAGCCTGGAAACGAACCAGGGCCTGAAGTGACGCCTATGAAGTGTCTTTGACCGCTGCACCACTCGGGAGCCATAGAGCTAGGTAGGGGGAAGGTAGGGGGGAGGGGTTAGGAAATAGAAGCTAGGGGGAATGAATTAGGGATTGTCTGTAGCTGGCGAGGTGGAAACACTCTCCATGTTGTCTGTAGCTGGTGAGGTGGAAACACTCTCCATGTTATCTGTAGCTGGTGAGGTGGAAACACTCTCCATGTTATCTGTAGCTGGTGAGGTGGAAACACTCTCCACGTTGTCTGTAGCTGGTGAGGTGGAAACACTCTCCATGTTATCTGTAGCTGGTGAGGTGGAAACACTCTCCATGTTATCTGTAGCTGGTGAGGTGGAAACACTCTCCATGTTATCTGTAGATGGTGAGGTGGAAACACTCTCCATGTTATCTGTAGCTGGTGAGGTGGAAACACTCTCCATGTTATCTGTAGCTGGTGAGGTGGAAACACTCTCCATGTTATCTGTAGCTGGTGAGGTGGAAACACTCTCCACGTTATCTGTAGCTGGCGAGGTGGAAACACTCTCCATGTTATCTGTAGCTGGTGAGGTGGAAACACTCTCCATGTTATCTGTTGTCTGTAGCTGGTGAGGTGGAAACGCTCTCCATGTTATCTGTAGCTGGTGAGGTGGAAACACTCTCCATGTTATCTGTAGCTGGTGAGGTGGAAACACTCTCCATGTTATCTGTAGCTGGTGAGGTGGAAACACTCTCCATGTTATCTGTTGTCTGTAGCTGGTGAGGTGGAAACTCCTCCATGTTATCTGTAGCTGGTGAGGTGGAAACACTCTCCATGTTATCTGTAGCTGGTGAGGTGGAAACACTCTCCATGTTATCTGTAGCTGGTGAGGTGGAAACACTCTCCATGTTATCTGTAGCTGGTGAGGTGGAAACACTCTCCATGTTATCTGAAGCTGGCGAGGTGGAAACACTCTCCATGTTATCTGTAGCTGGCGAGGTGGAAACACTCTCCATGTTATCTGTAGCTGGTGAGGTGGAAACACTCTCCATGTTATCTGTAGCTGGTGAGGGGGAAACACTCCATGTTATCTGTAGCTGGTGAGGTGGAAACACTCTCCATGTTATCTGTAGCTGGTGAGGGGGAAACACTCCATGTTATCTGTAGCTGGTGAGGTGGAAACACTCTCCATGTTATCTGTAGCTGGTGAGGTGGAAACACTCTCCATGTTATCTGTAGCTGGTGAGGTGGAAACACTCTCCACGTTGTCTGTAGCTGGTGAGGTGGAAACACTCTCCACGTTATCTGTAGCTGGTGAGGGGGAAACACTCCATGTTATCTGTAGCTGGTGAGGTGGAAACACTCTCCATGTTATCTGTAGCTGGTGAGGTGGAAACACTCTCCATGTTATCTGTAGCTGGTGAGGTGGAAACACTCTCCATGTTATCTGTAGCTGGTGAGGTGGAAACACTCTCCACGTTATCTGTAGCTGGTGAGGTGGAAACACTCTCCATGTTATCTGTAGCTGGCGAGGTGGAAACACTCTCCATGTTATCTGTAGCTGGCGAGGTGGAAACACTCTCCATGTTATCTGTAGCTGGTGAGGTGGAAACACTCTCCATGTTATCTGTTGTCTGTAGCTGGTGAGGTGGAAACGCTCTCCATGTTATCTGTAGCTGGTGAGGTGGAAACACTCTCCATGTTATCTGTAGCTGGTGAGGTGGAAACACTCTCCATGTTATCTGTAGCTGGTGAGGTGGAAACACTCTCCATGTTATCTGTAGCTGGCGAGGTGGAAACACTCTCCATGTTATCTGTAGCTGGCGAGGTGGAAACACTCTCCATGTTATCTGTAGCTGGTGAGGTGGAAACACTCTCCATGTTATCTGTAGCTGGTGAGGTGGAAACACTCTCCATGTTATCTGTAGCTGGTGAGGGGGAAACACTCAATGTTATCTGTAGCTGGTGAGGTGGAAACACTCTCCATGTTATCTGTAGCTGGTGAGGTGGAAACACTCTCAATGTTATCTGTAGCTGGTGAGGTGGAAACACTCTCCACGTTGTCTGTAGCTGGCGAGGTGGAAACACTCTCCATGTTATCTGTTGTCTGTAGCTGGTGAGGTGGAAACGCTCTCCATGTTATCTGTAGCTGGTGAGGTGGAAACACTCTCCATGTTATCTGTAGCTGGTGAGGTGGAAACACTCTCCATGTTATCTGTAGCTGGTGAGGTGGAAACACTCTCCATGTTATCTGTAGCTGGTGAGGTGGAAACACTCTCCATGTTATCTGTAGCTGGTGAGGTGGAAACACTCTCCATGTTATCTGTAGCTGGCGAGGTGGAAACACTCTCCATGTTATCTGTAGCTGGCGAGGTGGAAACACTCTCCATGTTATCTGTAGCTGGTGAGGTGGAAACACTCTCCATGTTATCTGTAGCTGGTGAGGTGGAAACACTCTCCATGTTATCTGTAGCTGGTGAGGGGGAAACACTCCATGTTATCTGTAGCTGGTGAAGTGGAAACACTCTCCATGTTATCTGTAGCTGGTGAGGTGGAAACACTCTCCATGTTATCTGTAGCTGGTGAGGTGGAAACACTCTCCACGTTGTCTGTAGCTGGTGAGGTGGAAACACTCTCCACGTTATCTGTAGCTGGTGAGGGGGAAACACTCCATGTTATCTGTAGCTGGTGAGGTGGAAACACTCTCCATGTTATCTGTAGCTGGTGAGGTGGAAACACTCTCCATGTTATCTGTAGCTGGTGAGGTGGAAACACTCTCCATGTTATCTGTAGCTGGTGAGGTGGAAACACTCTCCATGTTATCTGTAGCTGGCGAGGTGGAAACACTCTCCATGTTATCTGTAGCTGGCGAGGTGGAAACACTCTCCATGTTATCTGTAGCTGGCGAGGTGGAAACACTCTCCATGTTATCTGTAGCTGGTGAGGTGTTGCATTTATGGATTTTGTTTTGTTGCTTTTTGTGCTGTTCCTCTGTCTGCATGCTACGTGTTGCTTTTTTTATGTTGCTCTGTCTGTCTGCATGGTACGTGTTGCTTTTCTTATGTTGCTCTGTCTGTCTGCATGGTACGTGTTGCTTTTTATGTTGCTCTGTCTGTCTGCATGGTACGTGTTGCTTTTCTTATGTTGCTCTGTCTGTCTGCATGGTACGTGTTGCTTTTCTTATGTTGCTCTGTCTGTCTGCATGGTACGTGTTGCTTTTCTTATGTTGCTCTGTCTGTCTGCATGGTACGTGTTGCTTTTCTTATGTTGCTCTGTCTGTCTGCATGGTACGTGTTGCTTTTCTTATGTTGCTCTGTCTGTCTGCATGGTACGTGTGTTGCTTTTCTTATGTTGCTCTGTCTGTCTGCATGGTACGTGTTGCTTTTCTTATGTTTCTCTGTCTGTCTGCATGGTACGTGTTGCTTTTCTTATGTTGCTCTGTCTGTCTGCATGGTACGTGTTGCTTTTTTTATGTTGCTCTGTCTGTCTGCATGCTACGTGTTGCTTTTTTTATGTTGCTTTGACCGCTTGCTACGTGTTGCTTGAAAAAATAAAAATAAACTCAAACTCAAAGCTAAGGGTTTGGAGTATGTGCTAGGGGAAAGGGGGTTAGGGATAAGGATCTAGGGATTAGGATCTAGGGGAAGGGGCTAAATTAGGGACCACAATTTAGGGGTTGTTGATCGGGTTTGGAGATGTTAAGGGCAGGGAGTGAGTGCAGTCATTTTACCTGTAGTAAACACTTCACCCTTTCTCCAGGACACACTATCACTGTAGTGAAAACACCTGCTAGACAGCCTGAGAGAAACAGTTGGGTAGGCCTGACAGAGTGAGAGAGAGGGGGGGAGATGGAGAGAGAGAAATAGAGAGAGACAGAGAGAGGGAGGAGAGGTAGAAAGAGGGAGGAGAGAGGAGAGGCCGAGAGGGGAGAGAGAAAGGTAAACGTGAGGAATGGTAGTCACTCAGGGGTGGGAAGGATGGAAGTGAATGATAGGAGAGAGGAGGACTACAGATACAGTTGGAAGTTTACATACATTTAGGTTGACCACTCCAGACCACTTTGTTGTTAACAAACTATAGTTTTGGCAAGTCGGTTTGGACATCTACAGTCGTTGCCAAAAGTTTTGAGAATGACACAAATATTAATTTTCACAAAGTCTGCTGCCTCAGTTTGTATGATGGCAATTTGCATATACTCCAGAATGTCATGAAGAGTGATCAGATGAATTGCAATTAATTGCAAAGTCCCTCTTTGCCATGCAAATTAACTGAATCCCCCAAAAACATTTCCACAGCATTTCAGCCCTGCCACAAAAGGACCAGCTGACATCATGTCAGTGATTCTCTCGTTAACACAAGTGTGAGTGTTGACGAGGACAAGGCTGGAGATCACTGTCATGCTGATTGAGTTTGAATAACAGACTGGAAGCTTCAAAAAGAGGGTGGTGCTTGGAATCATTGTTCTTCCTCTGTCAATAATGGTTACCTGTGAGGAAACACGTGCCGTCATCATTGCTTTGCACAAAAAGGGCTTCACAGGCAAGGATATTGCTGCCAGTAAGATTGCACCTAAATCAACCATTTATCGGATCATCAAGAACTTCAAGGAGAGCGGTTCAATTGTTGTGAAGAAGGCTTCAGGGTGCCCAAGAAAGTCCAGCAAGCACCAGGACCGTCCCCTAAAGTTGATTCAGCTGTGGGATCTGGGGTACCACCAGTACAGAGCTTGCTCAGGAATGGCAGCAGGCAGGTGTGAGTGCATCTGCACGCACAGTGAGGCAAAGACTTTTGGAGGATGGCCTGGTGTCAAGAAGGGCAGCAAAGAAGCAACTTATCTCCAGGAAAAACATCATGGACAGACTGATATTCTGCAAAGGTACAGGGATTGGACTGCTGAGGACTGGGGTAAAGTCATTTTCTCTGATGAATCCCTTTTCTGATTGTTTGTGGCATCTGGAAAAAAGCTTGTCCGGAGAAGACAAGGTGAGCGCTACCATCAGTCCTGTGTCATGCCAACAGTAAAGCATCCTGAGACCATTCATGTGTGGGGTTGCTTCTCAGCCAACGGAGTGGGCTCACTCACAATTATTCCTAAGAACACAGCCATGAATAAAGAATGGTACCAACACATCCTCCGAGAGCAACTTCTCCCAACCATCTAGGAACAGTTTGGTGACGAACAATGCCATTTCCAGCATGATGGAGCACCTTGCCTTAAGGCAAAAGTGATAACTAAGTGGCTCGGGGAACAAAACATTGATATTTTGGGTCCATGGCCAGGAAACTCCTCAGACCTTAATCCAAATCAAATCAAATCAAATGTTATTTGTCACATACACATGGTTAGCAGATGTTAATGCGAGTGTAGCGAAATGCTTGTGCTTCTAGTTCCGACCATGCAGTAGTATCTAACAAGTAATCTAACAAATTCACAACAACTACCTTATACACACAAGAGTAAAGGAATGAATACGAGTATGTACATATAAATATATGGATGAGCGATGGCTGACCGGCATAGGCAAGATGCAGTAGATGGTATGGAGTACAGTATATACACATATATATATATGAGATGAGTAATGTAGGATATGTAAACATTATATAAATGGCATTGTTTAAAGTGGCTAGTGATACATTATTCCATCCAGTTATAATTATTAAAGTGGCTAGAGATTTGGGTCGATGGCCGAACGGCATAGGCAAGATACAGTAGATGGTTTAGAGTACAGTGTATACATTTGATATGAGTATGTCGGATACGTAAACATTATATACAAAATTGTTTAAAGTGGCTAGTGATACATTTGTTACATCCAATTCCTATGTTTAAAGTGGCTAGAGATTTAAGTCAGTATGTTGGCAGCAGCCACTCAATGTTAGTGATGGCTGTTTAACAGTCTGATGGCCTTGAGGTAGAAGCTGTTTTTCAGTCTCTCGGTCCCAGCTTTGATGCACCTGTACTGACCTCGCCTTCTGGATGATAGCGGGGTGAACAGGCAGTGGCTCGGGTGGTTGTTGTCCTTGATGATCTTTTGGCCTTCCTGTGACATCGGGTGGTGTAGGTGTCCTGGAGGGCAGGTAGGTTTCCCGGTGATGCGCTGTGCAGTCCTCACTACCCTCTGGAGAACCTTACGGTTGTGGGCGGAGCAGTTGCCGTACCAGGCGGTGATACAGCCCGACAGGATGCTCTCGATAGTGCATCTGTAAAAGTTTGTGAGTGATTTTGGTGACAAGCCGAATTTCTTCAGCCTCCTGAGGTTGAAGAGGCGCTGTTGCGCCTTCTTCACCACGCTGTCTGTGTGGGTGGACCAATTCAGTTTGTCCGTGATGTGTACACCGAGGAACTTAAAACTTTCCACCCTCTCCACTACTGCCCCTCGATGTGGATAGGGGGTGCTCTCTCCTGTTTCCTGAAGTCCACGATCATCTCCTTTGTTTTGCTGACATTGAGTGAGAGGTTATTTTCCTGACACCACACTCCGAGGGCCCTCACCTCCTCTCTGTAGGCCGCCTCGTCGTTGTTGGTAATCAAGCCTACCACTGTAGTGTCGCCAGCAAACTTGATGATTGAGTTGGATGCGTGCTTGGCCACGCAGTCATGGTTAAACAGGGAGTACAGGAGAGGGCTGAGAACGCACTTGTGGGGCCCCAGTGTTGAGGATCAGCGGAGTGGAGATGTTGTTTCCTACCCTCACCACCTGGGACCGGCCCGTCAGGAAGTCCAGGACCCAGTTGCACAGGGCTGGGTCGAGACCCAGGGTCTCGAGCTTAATGACGAGCTTGGAGGGAACTATGGTGTTAAATGCTGAGCTGTAGTCAATGAACAGCATTCTTACATAAGTATTCCTCTTGTCCAGATGGGTTAGGGCAGTATGCAGTGTGATTGCGATTGCGTCGTCTGTGGACCTATTGGGACGGTAAGCAAATTGGAGTGGGTCCAGGGTGTCTGGCAGGATGGAGGTGATATGATCCTTGACTAATCTCTCAAAGCACTTCATGATGACAGAAGTGAGTGCTACGGGCGATAGTCATTTAGCTCAGTCACCTTAGCTTTCTTGGGAACAGGAACAATGGTGGCCCTCTTGAAGCATGTGGGAACAGCAGACTGGGATAGGGACTGATTGAATATGTCCGTGAACACACCAGCCAGCTGGTCTGCGCATGCTCTGAGGACACGACCAGGGATGCCATCTGGGCCGGCAGCCTTGCGAGGGTTAACACATTTAAATGTTTTTCTCACATTGGCTGCGGTGAAGGTGAGCCCGCAGGTTTTGGTAGCGGCCGTGTCGGTGGCACTGCATTGTCCTCAAAGCGAGCAAAGAAGTTGTTTAGTTGGTCTGGGAGCAGGACGTCATGGTCCGCGACGGGGCTGGTTTTCTTTTGTAGTCTGTGATTGACTGTAGACCCTGCCACATTCCTCTTGTGTCTGAGCCGTTGAATTGTGACTCTACTTTGTCTCTATATTGACGCTTAGCTTGTTTGATTGCCTTGCGGAGGGAATAGCTACACTGTTTGTATTCAGTCATGTTTCCGGTAGCCTTAGCCTGGTTAAAAGCAGTGGTTCGCGCTTTCAGTTTTGGCGAATGCTGCCATCAATCCACGGTTTCTGGTTGGGGAAGGTTTTAATATTTGCTATGGGTACAACATCACCAATGCACTTGCTAATAAACTCGCTCACCGAATCAGCGTATACATCAATGTTGTTGTCAGATGCTATCCGAACATATCCCAGTCCACGGCTCAAGCAATCTTGCAGCATGGAATCAGATTGGTCGGACCAGCGTTGAACAGACCTGAGAACGGGCGTTTCCTGTTTTAGTTTCTGTCTGTAGGCTGGGAGCAACAAAATGGAGTCATGGTCAGACTTGCCGAAAGGAGGGCGGAGAATAGCCTTGTATGCATCACGGAAGTTGGAATAACAGTGGTCCAGGATTTTACCAGCCCGGGTGGCACATTTGATATGCTGGTAAAATTTCGGGAGCCTTGTTCTTAAATTAGCCTTATTAAAATCCCCAGCCACAATAAATGCAGCCTCAGGATATGTGGTTTCCAGTTTACATAGAGTCCGATGAATTTCTTTCAGTGCCGTCGATGTATCAGCTTGAGGGGGGATGTACACGGCTGTGATTATAATCGAGGAGAATTCTCTTGGTAGTGCGGTCTGCATTTGATTGTAATGAATTCTATGTCAGGTGAACAAAAGGACTTGAGTTCCTGTATGTTGTTATGATCACACCACGCCTCGTTAATCATAAGACACACACCCCGCCTCTTCTTCTTACCAGATAGATGTTTGTTTCTGTCGGCGCTGATGCGTGGAGAAACCAGGTGGCTGTACCGACTCGATAACGTGGTCCTGAGTGAGCCATGTTTCCGTGAAGCAAAGAACGTTGCAGTCTCGGATGTCTCTCTGAAAGGCAACCCTCGATCGGATTTCGTCTACTTTGTTGTCAAGAGACTGTACATTGGCGATTAAAATACTCGGGAGAGGTGCACGATGCGCCCGTCGACGTAGCTTGACCAAAAGACCGGCGCGTTTCCCTCTTCTCCGGCGCCGTTGTTTTGAGTAGCCACGTGCTATCCAGTCTATTGTTGTGTTTGGGTTAGCAAACCGAGAATCCTCTTTGGGAAAGTCGTATTCCTGGTCGTAATGTTGGTAAGTTGACGTTGCTCTTATATCCAATAGTTCCTCCCGGTTGTATGTAATAAAACGTAATATTTCCCGGGGTAATAATGTAAGAAGTAATACATAAAAAAACAAAATACTGCATGGTTTCCTGAGAACGTGAAGCGAGGCTGCCATCTCTGTCGGCGCCGGAAGTTGAGAGCTTGTGGTCAATCCTCAAGAGGCGAGTGGACAAACAAAAACCCACAAATTCTGACAAACTCCAAGCATTGATTATGCAAGAATGGGCTGCCATCAGTCAGGATGTGGCCCAGAAGTTAATTGACAGCATGCCAGGGCGGATTTCAGAGGTCTTGAAAAAGAATGGTCAACACTGCAAATATTGACTCTTTGCATCAACTTCATGTAATTGTCAATAAAAGCATTTGACACTTATGAAATGCTTGTAATTATACTTAAGTATTCCATAGTAACATCTGACAAAAAATAAATAAAGACACTGAAGCAGCAAACTTTGTGGAAATTAATATTTGTGTGCTTCTCAAAACCTTTGGCCATGACAAAAGTACTTTTTCGAACAATTGTTTACAGACAGATTATTTCACTTATAATTCACTGTATCACAATTCCAGTGGGTCAGAAGTTTACATACACCTAGTTGACTGTGCCTCTAAACAGTTGGAAAATTCCAGAAAATAGATGTCATGGCTTTAGAAGCTTCTGATAGGATAATTGACATTGTTTGATTCAATTGGAGGTATACCTGTGGATGTATTTCAAGGCCTACCTTCAAACTCAGTGCCTCTTTGCTTGACATCATGGGAAAATCTAAATAAATCAGCCAAGACCTCAGAAAAAATATTGTAGACCTCCACAAGTCTGGTTCATCCTTGGGAACAATTTCCAAACGCCTGAAGGTACCACATTCATCTGTACAAACAATAGTACGCAAGTATAAACACCATGGGACCACACAGCCGTCATACCGCTCAGGAAGGAGACGCGTTCTGTCTCCTAGAGATGAACGTACTTTGGTGCGAAAAGTGCAAATCAATCCCAGAAAAACAGCAAAGGACCTTGTGAAGATACTGGAGGAAACAGGTACCAAAGTATCTATATCCACAGTAAAACGAGTCCTATATCGACATAACCTGACAGGCCGCTCAGCAAGGAAGAAGCCACTGCTCCAAAACCGCCATAAAAAAGCCAGACTACGGTTTGCAACTGCACATGGGGACAAAGATCTTACTTTTTGGAGAAATGTCCTCTGGTCTGATGAAACAAAAATAGAACAGTTTGGCCATAATGACCATGGTTATGTTTGGAGGAAAATGGGGGAGGCTTGCAAGCCGAAGAACACCATCCCAACCGTGAAGCACGGGAGTGGCAGCATCATGTTGTGGGGGTGCTTTGCTGCAAGAGGGACTGGTGCACTTCACAAAATAGATGGCATCATGAGGGAGGAAAATTATGTGGATATATTGAAGCAACATCTCAAGACATCAGTCAGGAAGTTAAACTTGGTCGCAAATGGGTCTTCCAAACGGAAAATGACCCCAAGCATACTTCCAAAGTTGTGGCAAAATGGACAACAAAGTCAAGCTATTGGAGTGGCCATCACAAAGCCCTGACCTCAATCCTATAGAAAATGTCTCAGCAGAACTGAAAAAGCGTGTGCGAGCAAGGAGGCCTACAAACCTGACTCAGTTACACAAGCTCTGTCAGGAGGAATGGGCCAAAATTCACCCAACTTATTGTGGGAAGCTTACGGAAGGCTCCAGCAAACGTTTGTTTTAAGTTAAACAATTTTAAGGGCAATACTACCAAATACTAATTGAGTGTATGTAAACTTCTGACCCACTGGGAATGTGATGAAAGAAATAAAAGCTGAAATAAATAATTCTCTCTACTATTATTCTGACATTTCACATCCTTAAAATAAAGTGGTGATCCTAACTGACCTAAGACAGGGAATGTTTACTATGATTAAATGTCAGGAATTGTGAAACACTGAGTTGAAATGTATTTGGCTAAGGTGTATGTAAACGTCCGACTTCAACTGTACATCAGTGTCTTAGTGGGGTCTGGTTGCAACAGCTGTTTTCCCAGTCCGAACCCAAAGAAACTAATGGCCATCATAGGAGCTACGCTGGCTAGGGGGGCCCCCATCCCCTTGTACAGCCCAAGAAGTCCCTATACACACACACACACACACACACACACACACACACACACACACACACACACACACACACACACACACACACACACACACACACACACACACACACACACACACACACACACACACACACACACACACACACACACACACACACACACACACACACACACACACACACACACACGGGAGAGAGAGTGAGATCAAGAAGGAATATTTGTACATTTTGTTTAACATATTATATGTACGATAAGTGTGAGTGTGTTTGTGTATGTATTTATATATGTGTGTGTGTGGGTATGTCTATATATGTGTGTGGGTATGTATATATATGTGTGTGGGTATGTATATATATATATATGTGTGTGTGTGTGTGGGTATGTGTATATATATATATATGTGTGTGTGTGTGTGTGTGGGGGTATTTATATATGTGTGTGGGTATTTATATATATGTGTGTGTGTGTGTGTAGGGTATTTATATATGTGTGTGTGTGTGGGTATGTATATATATGTGTGTGTGTGTGTGTGTGGGTATGTATTTATATATGTGTGTGTGTGTGTGGGTATGTATTTATATATATGTGTGTGTGTGTGTGTGTGTGTTTGTATTTATGTGTGTGTGTGTGGGTATGTATATATATGTGTGTGTGTGTGTTTGTATTTATGTGTGTGTGTGGGTATGTATATATGTGTGTGTGTGTGTGTGTGTGGGTATGTATATATATGTGTGTGTGTGTGGGTATGAATATATATATGCGTGTGTGTGTGTGTGTGGGTATGTATTTATATATGCGTGTGTGTGTGTTTGTATATACAGTGGGGGAAAAAAGTATTTAGTCAGCCACCAATTGTGCAAGTTCTCTCACTTAAAAAGATGAGAGAGGCCTGTAATTTTCATCATAGGTACACTTCAACTATGACAGACAAAATGAGGAAAAGAAATCCAGAAAATCACATTGTAGGATTTTTTATGAATTTATTTGCAAATTATGGTGGAAAATAAGTATTTGGTCAATAACAAAAGTTTATCTCTATACTTTGTTATATACCCTTTGTTGGCAATGACAGAGGTCAAACGTTTTCTGTAAGTCTTCACAAGGTTTTCACACACTGTTGCTGGTATTTTGGCCCATTCCTCCATGCAGATCTCCTCTAGAGCAGTGATGTTTTGGGGCTGTCGCTGGGCAACACGGACTTTCAACTCCCTCCAAAGATTTTCTATGAGGTTGAGATCTGGAGACTGGCTAGGCCACTCCAGGACCTTGAAATGCTTCTTACAAAGCCACTCCTTCGTTCGGGCGGTGTGTTTGGGATCATTGTCATGCTGAAAGACCCAGCCACGTTTCATCTTCAATGCCCTTGCTGATGGTAGGCTTTGTTACTTTGGTCCCAGCTCTCTGCAGGTCATTCACTAGGTCCCCGTGTGGTTCTGGGTTTTTGCTCACCGTTCTTGTGATCATTTTGACCCCACGGGTGAGATCTTGCGTGGAGCCCCAGATCGAGGAAGATTATCAGTGGTCTTGTATGTCTTCCATTTCCTAATAATTGCTCCCACAGTTGATTTCTTCAAACCAAGCTGCTTACCTATTGCAGATTCAGTCTTCCCAACCTGGTGCAGGTCTACAATTTTGTTTCTGGTGTCCTTTGACAGCTCTTTGGTCTTGGCCATAGTGGAGTTTGGAGTGTGACTGTTTGAGGTTGTGGACAGGTGTCTTTTATACTGATAACAAGTTCAAACAGGTGCCATTACAGTTTTTTACGATTGTTTACACACTAAAATAAAAATTTCCACACAATTTGCAAAATTCTACTCCAATGAGCAAAACACCTCCACAGATTTGCAAAACTCTACACACATTTTCACACCTTAGACACAGATAAGGATTTTGAGGTTACTTCCTTGTCATTACAAAGCCCCGGATTGCCAATGACCACACTAATGAACGAATTGGATAATTACATCCACCAGGTGTGGAAGCACACATGTGCTAATTTGAAAACGCAGCACTCAGGTGTGCTATAAAAGGCAGCAGGTGAGTTCACCTGTCTTCAACAAAAATGGAAGGAGCTAGAAGAAGAAGAAGAAGAAGAAGAGTGAGAATGAGAGGGGGAGCTCAAAGAGGAGATGAAGGAGGTAGAGGAAGAGGAGAAGGAGATAGAGGAAGAGGCCTAGGAAGAGGAGAAGGAGGTAGAGGAAGAGGAGAAGGAGATAGAGGAAGAGGCCTAGGTAGAGGAAGAGGAGAAGGAGGTAGAGGAAGAGGAGAAGGAGGTAGAGGAAGAGGCCTAGGTAGAGGAAGAGAAGGAGGTAGAGGAAGAGGAGAAGGAGGTAGAGGAAGAGGCCTAGGTAGAGGAAGAGAAGGAGGTAGAGGAAGAGGAGAAGGAGGTAGAGGAAGAGGAGAAGGAGGTAGAGGAGGAGGCCCAGGAAGAGGAGAAGGAGGAGATAGAGGAAGAGGCCTAGGTAGAGGAAGAGGTAGAGAAGGACTTGAAGAGTTGATAGAACCTGAACAAAGAAGACGAGGACCAAATTTGACTCAAGAAATCCGTGCAACACTTATTGACCATGTTATCAACCATGGACTGACACTGATGGAAGCTGGACAAAGAGTTCAACCAAATCTCAGCAGAAATACTGTTGCGTCAGTAATTCGGACATTTCATCGAGAAAACAGGTAAGCTAACCACACAGTACATTGAAACTGAAGCTTGCTGTACTTATCATCAATATTGTTTACTGTGACATTTGACAGTAGGCTGCATGTGTATTTTTTTATATATTTGTTTTACATAGGATTGAGGGTCGAGGACACCAAGGTGGAAGAGGCCCTATGTTCACTCGTGCACAAGAGGCCGCCATTGTGAACATGGTTTTGACCAATAATTGTATCAGGCTGCGAGCCAATATCCAAGCCAATATCATCAATGATGACCATATTTTCAATAACATCCAACGAGTCTCTCTGTCAACATTAGGTCGAATCCTCAAGAAAAATCAAATATACATGAAGCAACTGTATCGGGTACCATTTGACAGAAATTCAGAGAGAGCGAAACATCTGCGCAACGAGTATGTGGAGGTATGTATTGTTCATCTTACTATGGTGTGGTATTGTGCACTGCTCATAATGTTCTGGCACAAAACAATACTGTGCAATAGATATTGAATAGCATCCTATTGTCTTTTACTGTGTTTCAGAGAGTCTTGCAAATGGATGCTGCAGAAATTCAACATGAATTTATATATGTGGATTAGGCTGGATTTAACCTTGCGAAAACAAGAAGAAGAGGGAGAAATGTAATTGGACACAGGGCAATCACCAATGTGCCAGGGCAGCGAGGGGGTAACATCACCCTTTGCGCTGCTATTACACAAAATGGGGTCCTCCACCACCATGCAAATCTGGGACCCTATAATGGAAATCTAATACTTGCATTTCTTGACAGATTGCACGAGATTGTCACAGCATTAAACCAAGTGGACCAGATGCGGTACATTGTCGTTTGGGACAATGTCTCATTCCATCGGGCTGCTCTGGTCCAGAATTGGTTCCATGAGCACCCTAAATTTGAAGTCTTATACCTTCCCCCATACTCCCCCTTCCTGAATCCAATAGAAGAGTTTTTTTCAGCATGGCGGTGGAAGGTATACGACCTGCGGCCCTATGACCGTTTGCCCCTCATTCAGGCCATGGAGCAAGCCTGTGATCATATCGAAGCAGCTTCTGTGCAGGGGTGGATTCGCCACACGAGGCGATTCTTCCAACGGTGCCTTGCCAATGAAGACATAGCCTGTGATGTGGATGAAATCTTATGGCCTGATCCAGCCAGACGGAGAGATGATGAATAGTTACAGTATTCTTGTTGCTTTTACAGTAGTTTTTCTTCAGAGTCAAAGTGTATGTACTTCATGCAGTAATTTTTATTTGTCTACAGATTTTATTTGTTTCATTGATTTCATTGTTGGTTGATTACTGTAACTGATTATGGTAAGAAATACTGTAAGTATTGAAATAAATACTTGAAATATTCAGTCTGCAGCATCAGTGTTGTGCAGTGCTTGGTAAGTTTATAGTAGGCCTATTTGTGTACATTCTCCCTATATCTCAAACTAATCATGAAGAATGTTGTGGGTTTGTCACTATTTTTTCATCTAAATTATCCCTTACATAACAATGTCTGGCCAAAAATCTAGCACATGCTATTTCCTAAAATTAGTTTTTTTACAATTGTGTTTTTTATTTATCACAGCAGTGTGAAACTGGCTGCAATAGTGTCTGATCATTGAGGACTGTGTTGGTTAAATGAAAACTAATAGCATTTTCACAAATATGTGTATATGTTTTGACTGAAGTGTGTATGTTTTGACTGAAGTGTGTCATTTTGCAAACAATCTAGGAATTATGCAAATTGAGTGTGGTGTTTGGATAATTGTGATTATATTTTGAAAAAAAGAACCCGGTTTTCAAAATTGTGTGTAAACAATTGAAAAAAACTGTAATACAGGTAACAAGTGGAGGACAGAGGAGCCTCTTAAAGAAGTTGTTACAGGTCTGTGAGAGCCAGAAATCTTGCTTGTTTGTATGTGACCAAATACTTATTTTCCACCATAATTTGCAAATAAATTCATTAAAAATCCTACAATGTGATTTTCTGGATTTCTTTTCCTCATTTTGTCTGTCATAGTTGAAGTGTACCTATGATGAAACCTACAGGCCTCTCTCGTCTTTTTAAGTGAGAGAACTTGCACAATTGGTGGCTGACTAAATACTTTTTTGCCCCACTGTATCTACACACAGTACCCCATAATGACACATCATCTATCTACACACAGTACCCCATAATGACACATCATCTATCTACACACAGTACCCCATAATGACACATCTATCTACACACAGTACCCAGTAATGACACATCATCTATCTACACACAGTACCCAGTAATGACACATCATCTATCTACACACAGTACCCCATAATGACACATCTATCTACACACAGTACCCAGTAATGACACATCATCTATCTATACACAGTACCCCATAATGACACATCATCTATCTACACACAGTACCCCGTAATGACACATCATCTATCTACACACAGTACCCAGTAATGACACATCATCTAGCTACACACAGTACCCCATAATGACACATCATCTATCTACACACAGTACCCCATAATGACACATCATCTAGCTACACACAGTACCCCATAATGACACATCATCTATCTACACACAGTACCCCATAATGACACATCATCTATCTACACACAGTACCCAGTAATGACACATCATCTATCTACACACAGTACCCCGTAATGACACATCATCTATCTATACACAGTACCCAGTAATGACAAAGCAAAACAGGTTTTTAGAATTTTTTTCAAATGTATAAAATTCTATCACATTTACAAATGTAATCAAATCAAATCAATGCCATTTTATTAGCTGATCAGGATTCTTATGGCTTGGGGGGAGAAGCTATTTAGGAGCCTCTTGGAACTAGACTTGGCGCTCTGGTACCGTTTGCCGTGCGGTAGCAGAGAGAACAGTCTATGACTAGGGTGGATGGAGTCTTTGACAATTTTTAGGGCCTTCCTCTGACACCGCCTGGTATAGAGGTCCTGGATGGCAGGAAGCTTGGCCCCAGTGATGTACTGGGCTGTACTCACTACCCTCTGTAGTGCCTTGTGGTTGGAGGCCGAGCAGTTGCCATACCAGGCAGTGATGCAACCAGGCAGGATGCTCTTGATGGTGCAGCTGTAGAACCTTTTGAGGATCTCAGGACCCATGCCACATCTTTTGAGTCTCCTGAGGGGGAAAAGGTTTTGTTGTGCCCTCTTCACGACTGTCTTGGTGTGCTTGGACCATGTTAGTTTGTTGGTGATGTGGACACCAAGGAACTTGAAGCTCTCAACCTGCTCCACTACATTGTCGATGAGAATGGGGGCGTGCTCGGTCCTCCTTTTCTGTAGTCCACAATCATCTCCTTTGTCTTGATCATGCTGAGGGAGAGGTTGTTATCCTGGTACCTCTCTGGCCTCCTCCCTAAAGGTGGTCTCATCGTTGTCGGTGATCAGGCTTACCACTGTTGTGTCGTCAGCAAACTTAATGATGGTGTTGGAGTGAGTGAACAGGAAGTACAGGAGGGGACTGAGCACGCACTCCTGAAGGGCCTCCGTGTTGAGGATCAGCGTGGCGGATATGTTGTTACCTGCCCTTACCTACATAAGGGACGCGGATGGCATTTGCTGTATGTTTGATGAGAAACTGCATATTGCAAATGTACGCTCCCTTACTAGACGTCCGAAATTGTTTCTAAAATAAGCCGACGCCGTCGGGCCGTGCCCTAGGGCCAAATCTTCCAGGAAGTCATCAAACGAACTTTCTCGGACTTTCGATGTCCGTTTAATAAAATAAATTCATTTATTTCATTTTTCCGCCCTTCATGTTAATCCCACCAGATGGCGAATGCCTTCATATTGCAAATGTACAAAACATACACCTAATTGACCTGGCTTTTTTTCCTAAACCGAAAAGAGTTCAAGACGAAACTTGGTGGGCATGGGTTTGGCATAATGGGCAGTTGGCCCCGAAACAGGATGGCGTCAGGGACTCACGGTTTTTGAGATAAGGCCCATTTTCTGGGATTAAAGGTGAAAAATGGAAATAGAGCACTAATTTGACAGCTTTACGTCAAAGTACATGAACCTACGGTGTAAGGAAAAAGAACCAGACATTTATCTCTTTTAATTTTCGATTAATTGTCAAATGTCCAATTCGTAATGTTGAGAAAAATATATTTTTTCCCCAAAAAAGTTATGGATCCAGATGCTGCGTGTTCAGACGAATCCGTTAAAGTGGGTTTCGGAGCTCTACGTGATTTCTGTGATTTTCTGTGATTTTCTGAAATCACACACATGCACAGTCAATGGGGAATGACACAGTGAGGGGCTTACAGACAGACACTGCCTGCAATAGTTACTTTGTTCGAACTATTAAAGAACCGTCAGACCTAGAGCTCTGAAACTTTAGAAACCCATTCTAGACCTTTAGTCGATCGTGCACGGTGAGCTACGGGCTCTAGAAGGTTTTCAGGCCGAGAAACAGCCTCGTACATTTGCAATATTTTCAATTCATTTTTACATCACGAAAAATGAAAAAATTCTAAAAGTCCCAGAGTCACAAGGCTAGGTGCATTAGAACCGCCTCGGCCCATAGAGACGGACCCTAACGTTTCTGTCCGATAGCTCATTCAAGGACCCCGTAGCAACGCCCGGAAAACGTGGATTTTCAGCACCAATTAAGGTCGCTGCTCGAACTCCAAATGACCTATCGAGCCGAAACCCGAGATTCGGGGTCGCCTCAGCTAGGCCGACACATAATGTCGGAACTGGACCCGCAGCTAGAACGTAACTAGGTGTTTTACATTTTTACTATGATTTAAACAGAATTTTGAGCCTGCCCTGATATATGTGATTGTTGGCTTCTAAATGAGAAGGATAAAGTGGGTTTGGTGTCAGTTTTTATCAGTTTGGTGTCAGAATGATATCTAATTGATTGATTGACGCTGACTTGCTCGCTGACTTTTGTACATTTGCAATATGATTGAATAGGGCTGAAACATCACCAAAATGACAGACTGAAATCAACACTAAAAAGGGCATCACCATAGTCTCTAGGCCGTGCCGAGTTCAACGAGACACCCCACTTGACTGTAGCTCGCTCTGACCTCATAGACCGTGCAAAAAAGTAGGCGCCAAATGAAGCCTGGCCCTAAATGTCAGCAGATTTTGGGTGACAGCGGCAGACCCAATTGGGTTAGAAGCACAATTCCACTTCAGGAATGTTCCTAAGGTCCTCCCGATCTGAGCAAGCCTAACCGTGACTGTGTGGCATTAACCCTTAACAGTGAAAACAGGGTATTTACATCAAACCGTTTGCTATGACATCTCTCCCCATAGGAATACATTGCCTGCTCCCCTAAATTCAACCTGGTGCCTATGTGGGTTATGAATGTCTTATGAACCTGTCTTCAATAGCAATCCATCAGACCACTATGAGGTCTACCTGTGTTGATTCTAAGCTTCCTGGAGCAACCGGAAGTGGTAAAAATCACCCAAAAGGTGTTTTGATATACCCAACCTGCAGTTTGTGAAAAACAGACAATTCAACCCTGTGTAAATCAGTCAGTTCTTAACCTAAAGACTTAAAACTCAGGATTCTGTTAAAGCATACCCCATTGAGGATATGTGTTCACTTACAGCTTCCTGTGCCAACCGGAAGTGCTTTAAAATAGGGTCATAGGTGCTGTTTCGAAGGGTTAAAAAGGTCACATCTTTCCAAAACTTCATATGTATGATTAGGCAACCCCAATGAACTGTAAATGAGTCATTTCTCCCATCAGATTGACAAGAAAACCCTCAAACACACACACAAACACAGATATGGGATGGAGTGACACAGTGTGGGGCTTAAAGACACACAGAGCCTGCAATGGCATCACCATAGTCTCTAGGCCTTCCTGAGTTCAACGAGATGCCCCGCTTGACCGTAGCTCACTCGGTCTGACCGCAGCAACCGTTCCAAAAAGTAGGCCCAAAATGAAGCCTGGCCCTAAATTTCAGCTGCTTTTGAGTGACAGCGGCAGAACCGTTTGGGTTAGAAGCACGATTCGACTTCTGGAACGTTCCTTAGGACTTCCCGATCTGTGCAAGCCTAACCTTGACCCTGTGGCATTAACCCTTAACAGTGAAAACAGGGTATTTACATCAAACCGTTTGCTATGACATCTCTCCCCATAGGAATACATTGCCTGCTCCCCTAAATTCAACCTGGTGCCTATGTGGGTTATGAATGTCTTATGAACCTGTCTTCAATAGCAATCCATCAGACCACTATGAGGTCTACCTGTGTTGATTCTAAGCTTCCTGGAGCAACCGGAAGTGGTAAAAATCACCCAAAAGGTGTTTTGATAGACCCAACCTGCAGTTTGTGAAAAACAGACTTTCAACCCTGTGTAAATCAGTCATTTCTTAACCTAAAGACTTATAACTCAGGATTCTGTTAAAGCATACCCCATTGAGGATATGTGTCTACCTACAGCTTCCTGTGACAACCGGAAGTGCTTTAAATAGGGGTCATAGGTGCTGTTTCGAAGGGTTAAAAGGGTCACATCTTTCCAAAACTTCATATGTGTGATTAGGCAACCCTCATGAACTGTAAATGAGTCATTTCTCCCATCAGATT
Organism: Brachymystax lenok tsinlingensis; assembly: GCA_030435695.1. Taxonomy (NCBI): domain Eukaryota; kingdom Metazoa; phylum Chordata; class Actinopteri; order Salmoniformes; family Salmonidae; genus Brachymystax; species Brachymystax lenok. The sequence continues at coordinate 759,519 of CM059802.1, forward strand.
TACAAGAAAACCCTCACACACAAACACATAGCTGGGATGGAGTGACACAGTGTGGGTCTTAAAGACCCAAAGGGCCTGCAATGGCATCACCATAGTCTCTAGACCTTGCCGAGTTCAACGAGATGCCCCGCTTGACCGTAGCTCACTCGGTCTGACCGCAGCAACCGTGCCAAAAAGTAGGCCCAAAATGAAGCCTGGCCCTAAATTTCAGCTGCTTTTGGGTGACAGCGGCAGAACCGTTTGGGTTAGAAGCCCGATTTGACTTCTGGAACGTTCCATAGGACCTCCCGATCTGTGCAAGCCTAACCGTGACCATGTGGCATTAACCCTTAACAGTGAAAACAGGGTATTTACATCAAACCGTTTGCTATGACATCTCTCCCCATAGGAATACATTGCCTGCTCGCCTAAATTCAACCTGGTGCCTATGTGGGTTATGAATGCCTTATGAATCTGCCTTTGATAGCAATCCATCAGGCCACTATGAGGTCTACCTGTGTTGATTCTAAGCTTCCTGGAGCAACCGGAAGTGGTTAAAATCACCCTAAAGGTGTTTTACAGTACCCAACCTGCTGTTGGTGAAAAACAGACTTTCAACCCTGTGTAAATCAGTCAGTTCTTAACTTACAGACTTAAAACTCAGGATTCTGTAAAAGCCTACCCGGCCTGTGAAGGCCCAAAATTGGTCTTTCCTGCAGTATTTTAGAGCTTGTCATATTCGTGATGTTAAAAGCCCATTGAAACATATTGCAAATGTACTGTACATTTGCAATATGTTTCACTGTACATTTGCAATATGTTTCAATGGGCTTTTTCTTGACATGTTGAAATCAACACCAACGAGCTATGGACAGGTACCACTATCAATCCTGGCCATCCCGAGATCAACGGGCAGTCAATTGACCATTCATGAAGTATTTTAGAGCTTGTCATATTCGTGATGTTAACAGCCCATTGAAACATATTGCAAATGTACTGTACATTTGCAATATGTTTCACTGTACATTTGCAATATGTTTCAATGGGCTTTTTTTTGACATGTTGAAATCAACACCAACGAGCTATGGACAGGTACCACTATCAATCCTGGCCATCCCGAGATCAACGGGCAGTCAATTGGCCATTCCTGCAGGATTTTAGAGCTTGTCATATTCGTGATGTTAACAGCCCATTGAAACATATTGCAAATGTACTGTACATTTGCAATATGTTTCACTGTACATTTGCAATATGTTTCAATGGGCTTTTTCTTGACATGTTGAAATCAACACCAACGAGCTATGGACAGGTACCACTATCAATCCTGGCCATCCCGAGATCAACGGGCAGTCAATTGGCCATTCCTGCAGGATTTTAGAGCTTGTCATATTCGTGATGTTAACAGCCCATTGAAACATATTGCAAATGTACTGTACATTTGCAATATGTTTCACTGTACATTTGCAATATGTTTCAATGGGCTTTTTTTTGACATGTTGAAATCAACACCAACGTGCTATGGACAGGTACCACTATCAATCCTGGCCATCCCGAGATCAACGGGCAGTCAATTGACCATTCCTGCAGGATTTTAGAGCTTGTCATATTCGTGATGTTAACAGCCCATTAAAACATATTGCAAATGTACTGTACATTTGCAATATGTTTCACTGTACATTTGCAATATGTTTCAATGGGCTTTTTTTGACATGTTGAAATCAACACCAACGAGCTATGGACAGGTACCACTATCAATCCTGGCCATCCCGAGATCAACGGGCAGTCAATTGGCCATTCCTGCAGGATTTTAGAGCTTGTCATATTCGTGATGTTAAAAGCCCATTGAAACACATTGCAAATGTACAGTGAAACATATTGCAAATGTACTGTACAAAGCAATGGAAGAGAGTGTGGACTCTGTCATTTTTTGAACATTTTTTGAAAACCTCCATAAATGAGCAGGGGCTTCTCCCACTGACTTAGGGCCATAGTGGGATGCTCCCATACGGATCCTGGAGGCACTGCACCCCCCTAAATGCATTTTTGACTAAATAAGCTTTCAGGGAAGGTGGCATTAACATCATCTCAGGAGATGATTCACTCAGCCTTTCAACTTTTTTAAAATTGAAAAACCTCCATAAATCAGCAGGGGCTTCTCCCACTGACTTAGGGCCATAGTGGGATGCTCCCATACGGATCCTGGACCAGGAGCAGCCCCCTAAAGTCATTTAAAACCCTTTTGAAAATATGGACCTGGTAAATGTACTGTACATTTGCAATATGTTTCACTGTACATTTGCAATATGTTTCAATGGGCTTTTAACGTCACGAATTTGACATGTTGAAATCAACACCAACGAGCGATGGAGAGGAACCATGATCACTTCCCGGCCATCCCGAGTTCAATGGGCCAGTCAATTGGGCATTTCTGCAGTATTTCGGAGCCTGTCAAATTTGTGAGGGTAAATGCCCATTGTAAGACATTGCAAATTGACAACCGTGTACCTGGTAATTGAAACGGGTAACCATGAGCATATTTTAAATATTAATGTCTTTAGGAGGGTGCAAGGTATCCCTGGCTGGTTAGGGAGCACCCCCACCTGTGGCCATCCCAATGGGGGCACCCCTTGTCATTTTGGACGTTTTTCAAAAAATAGACCCTATAGGACGATTGAGGGCTTAACATAGTGATATATATCATTTTGTAAGTTTAAATGCCATTTGGACATTGCTCACTGACTTTTGGGTTCGGAAGCCGACTTCCTATGACGATATATGAAAATGGCTTTGACATTGACTTTTGACTTCCTATGGTAACATATTGCAAATGGACAAAACATATTGCAAATGGACATTGACTTTTGACTTCCTATGGTGACATATTGCAAATGGACAAAATATAGGCCTTATGGACAATTTTTTTAAATAAAAATTTATAAAACTATATTAATAAAATTAGACAAGGGTATGTTTATACACATCTTATATACGTGTTATTATCAAAAATATCGTTAGAATCGCAAAAAACGGCCCAGAAAGCACTTTTTTAGGGGGCGTAGGTATTTTGATATTTTTTTTTGAAATGTCCAAATTTGACCCTTGGGTCTTGTCTTCATGTACATTAGCAATATGTTTTGCCCCGTTGGAACGCGCTCGCCACCTATAGTAATTTTGAGTTATTACACTTGGCATTTGCCATATGCCGTTTGCCATAAGAAATTATTGAAATGGCGTACATTTGGGCACTCTTTTCCATCGTGTGTATGTTTGTTCCAATGGCAATATGTTGCCATTCATTTTTGTCCATTTCATGGGGGTATTCCCTTACCACCTAGGGGCGGCCCGTCAGGAAGTCCAGGATCCAGTTGCAGAGGAAGGTGTTTAGTCCTAGGATCCTTAGCTTAGTGATGAGCATTGAGGGCACTATGGTGTTGAACGCTAATCTGTAGTCAATGAATAGCATTCTCACATAGCTGTTCCTTTTGTCCAGGTGGCAAAGGGCAATAGAGATTGCATCATCTGTAGATCTGTTGGTGCGGTATGTAAATTGGAGTGTGTCCAGGGTTTCCTTTGGGTCTCTGCGTGTCAAAAGCAATACACGTCAAAGAACACTATTTGATGCATCAAATGACACAATTCTATTATAGAATGTGTGCTGTATTTTCAGGTTCAAGCCAGGCTCCACCACTATGACCAGTAGCACTGTCAAAGTCGTACAAAAAAATAAAAGTCTACAAACAAGAACACACCGGCCACAAACAATGTGTTTACAATACCGCATTGGTAATAAGGCATTATGTGTTCCACCGAATGGGAAAACGTCTGTGGGAGAATTTGAAATAAGATTAGGATCAAAAAATGTGCTAATATCTTTGATACAGATGTTATTAGCAACTTCTGCGATAGCTAGCTAGCTTTAGCTTGGTAGCTAGCTTTAGCTTGGTAGCTAGCTTTAGCATGGTAGCTAGCTTTAGCTTGGTAGCTAGCTAGCACCAATGCAACCAGCCTGAAAACAATGACCAGTAGAAACTGCAGTCATTTTCAATATTCTTAGCAATGATTTAGGAATCCATGTGAGTAAGTATTAGCTAGGTAGCCACTCCCCAGATTGCTCAGTTTGGCCAGGAGGCCAGCTCTAGGAAGAGTCTTGGTGGTTCCATACTTCTTGCATTTAAGAATGATGGAGGCCACTGTGTTCTTGGGGACCTTCAATGCTGCAGACATTTTTTGGTACCCTTCGCCAGATCTGTTGCCTCGACACAATCCTATATTGGAGCTCTACGGACAATTCCTTCGACCTCACGGCTTGGTTTTTGCTCTGACATGCACTGTCAACTGTGGGATCATATATAGACAGGTGTGTGTCTTTCCAAATCACATCCAATCAATTGAATTTACCACAGGTGGACTCCAATCAAGTTGTAGAAACATCTCAAGGATGATCAATGGAAACAGGATGCACCTGAGCTCAATTTCGAGTCTCACAGAAAAGGGTCTGAATACTTTTGTAAAAAGGTATTTCTGTTTTTAATTTTTAATACATTTGCAAAAATGAAAATAAAATCTGTTTTCACTCTGTCTTTATGGGTATTGTGTGTAGATTGCTGAGAATTTGTATTTATTTAATCCATTGTAGAATAAGACTGTAACGTAACAAAATGTGGAAAAGTCAAGGGGTCTGAATACTTTCTGAAGGCGCTGTGTATGTGTTCACCTCTTTGGAGACAGTCTTGAGGAAGCAGTCATAAGCTCCTTTGTAGAGGAAATCCTGGCTGGGCGCTCTTGGCTGGGTCTGTAGCCGCACCTGAACAGTGGTGTACACAAAACTACAGTATTATACAGTGTAGGATAACACACAATACCACAGTGTTATATAGTGGTAAGATAACACAATATTACAGTTGTATACAGTGGTAGGATAACACACAATACTACAGTCTCAACAACATGTCCTATAGGGTAGGGGGCCTCAACAACATGTCCTATAGGGTAGGGGTTCTCAACAACATGTCCCATAAGGTAGGGGTTCTCTACAACATGTCCTATAGGGTAGGGGTTCTGAACAACATGTCCTATAGGGTAGGGTGTCTCAACAACATGTCCTACAGGGTAGGTGTTCTCAACAACATGTCCTATAGGGTAGGGGTTCTCTACAACATGTCCTACAGGGTAGGGGTTCTCTACAACATGTCCTACAGGGTAGGGGTTCTCAACAACATGTCCTATGGGGTAGGGGTTCTGAACAACATATCCTATAGGGTAGGGGTTCTCAACAACGTGTCCTATAGGGTAGGGGTTCTCTACAACATGTCCTATGGGGTAGGGGGTCTCAACAGCATGTCCTACAGGGTAGGGGTTCTCAACAACATGTCCTACAGGGTAGGGGTTCTCTACAACATGTCCTACAGGGTAGGGGTTCTCTACAACATGTCCTACAGGGTAGGGGTTCTCTACAACATGTCCTATAGGGTAGGGTTTCTGAACAACATGTCCTATAGGGTAGGGGTTCTCTACAACATGTCCTACAGGGTAGGGGTTCTCTACAACATGTCCTATGGGGTAGGGGTTCTGAACAACATGTCCTATAGGGTAGGGGTTCTGATCAACATGTCCTATAGGGTAGGGTTTCTGAACAACATGTCCTATAGGGTAGGGGGTCTCAACAACATGTCCTATAGGGTAGGGGGTCTCAACAACATGACCTACAGGGTAGGGTTTCTGAACAACATGTCCTATAGGGTAGGGGGTCTCAACAACATGTCCTACGGGGTAGGGTTTCTCTACAACATGTCCTATGGGGTAGGGGTTCTGAACAACATGTCCTATAGGGTAGGGGTTCTCAACAACATGTCCCATAGGGTAGGGGTTCTCTACAACATGTCCTATAGGGTAGGGGTTCTCTACAACATGTCCTATAGGGTGGGGGTTCTCTACAACATGTCCTATAGGGTAGGGGTTCTCAACAACATGTCCTATAGGGTAGGGGTTCTCAACAACATGTCCTATAGGGTAGGGAGTCTCTACAACATGTCCTACAGGGTAGGTGTTCTCAACAACATGTCCTATAGGGTAGGGGTTCTCTACAACATGTCCTACAGGGTAGGGGTTCTCTACAACATGTCCTACAGGATAGGGGGTCTCTACAACATGTCCTACAGGGTAGGGGTTCTCAACAACATGTCCTACAGGGTGGGGGTTCTCTACAACATGTCCTATAGGGTAGGGGTTCTGAACATCATGTCCTACAGCAGAGGGTTTCTGAACAACATGTCCTATAGGGTAGGGAGTCTCTACAACATGTCCTACAGGGTAGGTGTTCTCAACAACATGTCCTATAGGGTAGGGGTTCTCTACAACATGTCCTACAGGGTAGGGGTTCTCTACAACATGTCCTACAGGATAGGGGGTCTCTACAGCATGTCCTACAGGGTAGGGGTTCTCAACAACATGTCCTATAGGGTAGGGGGTCTCAACAACATGTCCTATGGGGTAGGGGTTCTGAACAACATGTCCTATAGGGTAGGGGTTCTCAACAACATGTCCCATAGGGTAGGGGTTCTCTACAACATGTCCTATAGGGTAGGGGTTCTCTACAACATGTCCTATAGGGTGGGGGTTCTCTACAACATGTCCTATAGGGTAGGGGTTCTCAACAACATGTCCTATAGGGTAGGGGTTCTCAACAACATGTCCTATAGGGTAGGGAGTCTCTACAACATGTCCTACAGGGTAGGTGTTCTCAACAACATGTCCTATAGGGTAGGGGTTCTCTACAACATGTCCTACAGGGTAGGGGTTCTCTACAACATGTCCTACAGGATAGGGGGTCTCTACAACATGTCCTACAGGGTAGGGGTTCTCAACAACATGTCCTATAGGGTAGGGGGTCTCAACAACATGTCCTATAGGGTAGGGGTTCTGAACAACATGTCCTATAGGGTAGGGGTTCTCTACAACATGTCCTACAGGGTAGGGGTTCTCTACAACATGTCCTACAGGGTAGGGGTTCTGAACATCATGTCCTACAGCAGAGGGTTTCTGAACAACATGTCCTACGGGGTAGGGGTTCTCTACAACATGTCCTATGGGGTAGGGGTTCTGAACAACATGTCCTATAGGGTAGGGGTTCTGAACAACATGTCCTATAGGGTAGGGGTTCTGAACAACATGTCCTATGGGGTAGGTGTTCTCAACAACATGTCCTACAGGGTAGGGGTTCTCTACAACATGTCCTACAGGGTAGGGGTTCTCTACAACATGTCATATGGGGTAGGGGTTCTGAACAACATGTCCTATAGGGTAGGGGTTCTCAACAACATGTCCCATAGGGTAGGGGTTCTCTACAACATGTCCTATAGGGTAGGGGTTCTCTACAACATGTCCTATAGGGTAGGGGTTCTGAACAACATGTCCTATAGGGTAGGCGGTCTCAACAACATGTCCTACAGGGTAGGGGTTCTCTACAACATGTCCTATGGGGTAGGGGTTCTGAACAACATGTCCTATAGGGTAGGGGTTCTGATCAACATGTCCTATAGGGTAGGGTTTCTGAACAACATGTCCTATAGGGTAGGGGGTCTCAACAACATGTCCTACAGGGTAGGTGTTCTCAACAACATGTCCTATAGGGTAGGGTTTCTGAACAACATGTCCTATAGGGTAGGGGGTCTCAACAACATGTCCTACGGGGTAGGGGTTCTCTACAACATGTCCTATGGGGTAGGGGTTCTGAACAACATGTCCTATGGGGTAGGGGTTATCAAACACATGTCCTACAGGGTAGGGGTTCTGAACAACATGTCCTATGGGGTAGGGGTTCTCAACAACATGTCCTACAGGGTAGGGGTTCTGAACAACCTGTCCTATGGGGTAGGGGGTCTCAACAACATGTCCTACGGGGTAGGGGTTCTCAACAACATGTCCTACGGGGTAGGGGGTCTGAACAACATGTCCTATGGGGTAGGGGTTCTGAACAACATGTCCTATAGGGTAGGGGTTCTCTACAACATGTCCTATAGGGTAGGGGTTCTGAACAACATGTCCTATGGGGTGGGGTTATCAACCACATGTCCTACAGGGTAGGGATTCTGAACAACCTGTCCTATGGGGTAGGTGTTCTCAACAACATGTCCTACGGGGTAGGGGTTCTCAACAACATGTCCTATAGGGTAGGGGTTCTCTACAACATGTCCTACAGGGTAGGGGTTCTCTACAACATGTCCTATAGGGTAGGGGTTCTCAACAACATGTCCCATAGGGTAGGGGTTCTGAACAACATGTCCTATGGGGTAGGGGTTCTGAACAACATGTCCTATGGGGTAAGGGTTCTGAACAACATGTCCTATGGGGTAGGGGTTCTGAACAACATGTCCTATGGGGTAGGGGTTCTGAACAACATGTCCTGTGGGGTTGAGATCCTATATATCCTATAGGGTAGGGTCCTATATATCCTGTAGGGTTCTATATATCCTATAGGGTAGGGGTCCTATATATCCTATAGGGTAGGGGTCCTATATATTCTATAGGGTAGGAGTTCTATATATCCTTGAGGGTAGGGTTCTATATATCCTATAGGATAGGGGTCCTATATATCCTATAGGGTAGGGGTCCTATATATCCTATAGGGTAGGGTCCTATATATCCTGTAGGGTTCTATATATCCTATAGGGTAGGGGTCCTATATATCCTATAGGGTAGGGGTCCTATATATTCTATAGGGTAGGAGTTCTATATATCCTATAGGATAGGGGTCCTATATATCCTATAGGGTAGGGGTCCTAAATATCCTATTGGGTAGGAGTTCTATATATCCTATAGGGTAGGGGTCCTAAATATCCTATAGGGTAGGGGTCCTATATATCCTATAGGGTAGGGGTCCTATATATCCTACAGGGTAGGGGTCCTATATATCCTACAGGGTAGGGGTCCTACATATCCTATAGGGTAGGGGTCCTACATATCCTATAGGGTAGGGGTCCTACATATCCTATAGGGTAGGGGTCCTACATATCCTATAGGGTAGGGGTCCTATATATATCCTATAGGGTAGGGGTTCTATATATCCTATAGGGTAGGGTTCCTATATATATCATATAGGGTAGGGGTTCTATATATCCTATAGGGTAGGGGTTCTATATATCCTATAGGGTAGGGGTCCTATATATCCTATAGGGTAGGGGTCCTATATATCCTATAGGGTAGGGGTCCTATATATCCTATAGGGTAGGGGTCCTATATATATCCTATAGGGTAGGGGTCCTATATATCCTATAGGGTAGGGGTCCTATATATATCCTATAGGGTAGGGGTCCTATATATTCTACAGGGTAGGGGTCCTATATATATCCTATAGGGTAGGGGTCCTATATATTCTATAGGGTAGGGGTCCTATATATATCCTATAGGGTAGGGGTCCTATATATCCTATAGGGTAGGGTCCTATATATCCTATAGGGTAGGGGTCCTATATATATTCTATAGGGTAGGGGTTCTATATATTCTACAGGGTAGGGGTCCTATATATATCCTATAGGGTAGGGGTCCTATATATCCTATAGGGTAGGGTCCTATATATATTCTATAGGGTAGGGGTTCTATATATCCTATAGGGTAGGGGTCCTATATATCCTATAGGGTAGGGGTCCTATATATCCTATAGGGTAGGGGTCCTATATATATCCTATAGGGTAGGGGTCCTATATATCCTATAGGGTAGGGGTCCTATATATCCTATAGGGTAGGGGTCCTATATATATCCTATAGGGTAGGGGTCCTATATATCCTATAGGGTAGGGGTCCTATATATATCCTATAGGGTAGGGGTCCTATATATCCTATAGGGTAGGGGTCCTATATATATCCTATAGGGTAGGGTCCTATATATTCTATAGGGTAGGGTCCTATATATATCCTATAGGGTAGGGGTCCTATATATCCTATAGGGTAGGGGTCCTATATATATCCTATAGGGTAGGGGTTCTATATATCCTATAGGGTAGGGGTCCTATATATCCTATAGGGTAGGGGTCCTATATATCCTATAGGGTAGGGGTTCTATATATCCTATAGGGTAGGGGTCCTATATATATCCTATAGGGTAGGGGTCCTATATATCCTATAGGGTAGGGTCCTATATATATTCTATAGGGTAGGGGTTCTATATATCCTATAGGGTAGGGTCCTATATATCCTATAGGGTAGGGGTTCTATATATCCTATAGGGTAGGGGTCCTATATATACTATAGGGTAGGGGTTCTATATATTCTACAGGGTAGGGGTCCTATATATATCCTATAGGGTAGGGGTCCTATATATCCTATAGGGTAGGGGTCCTATATATATTCTATAGGGTAGGGGTTCTATATATCCTATAGGGTAGGGGTCCTATATATCCTATAGGGTAGGGGTTCTATATATCCTATAGGGTAGGGGTCCTATATATATCCTATAGGGTAGGGGTCCTATATATCCTATAGGGTAGGGGTTCTATATATCCTATAGGGGGAAAAAAAAGAAAAACATTGACAGTGGTGGAAAAAGTACCAAATTGTCATTCTTGAGTAAAAGATAACGTATTACAGTAAAAGTGAAAGTCACCCAGTAAATTACTACTTGAGTAAAAGTACTTGGTTATAAATATACTTAAGTATCAAGAGTAAAAGTATGAATAATTAAAAATTCCTTATATTAAGCAAACCAAACGGCACAATGTTTTATTTTATTCACGGATGATAGCACGGGGCACACTCCAACAATCAGACATAATTTACAAATTATGCATTTGTGTTTAGTGAGTCCACCAGATCAGAGGCAGTATGAATGACCAAGGAGGTCCTGTTGATAAATCACATCAAATCACATGCACATGGTTAGCAGACGTTAATGCCAGTGTAGCGTAATGCTTATAAGTGTGTGAATTTGACCAGTTCTGTCCTGCTAAGCATTCAAAATGTAACAAGTACTTTTGGGAAAATGTATGGAGTAAAAAGTACATTATTTTCTTTAGGAATGTAGTGAAGTAAAAGTTGTCAGAAATATAAACAGTAAAGTAAAATACAGATACTCCCAAAAAACGACTTAGGTAGTACTGAAGTAGTACTTGCTATACTGTAATTATTTCGCCACCATGGCCTATTTATTGCCTTACGTTCCATATCTTACCTCATTTACACACATTGTATATAGATTAGTTTTTTATCTACTGTATTATTGACTGAGTGTTTTGTTTATGTGTAACTCTGTGTTGTTGTATGTGTCGAACTGCTTTGCTTTATCTTGGCCAGGTCGCAGTTGTAAATGAGAACTTGTTGTCAACTTGCCTACCTGGTTGAATAAAGGGGAAATAAAACCAAGCTGTTTAGTATTTAGTATTAAGCAATCGATTTTATGTCATCATGATGACTATGAAATTCATACGAACATCACCAGTCTGAGGTCGAAAGGATGGGTAATTCCACTACATTTTATAGGGGGAAAATGCAACACAAACTTTCCACATGAGGGAAATTAGCATAATATAAAATAATTAAACAACTGCAACAATGACATCCATTTCCCAGTCATTATGTCCCACTCATTATGTCCCACTCACTCATAAAAATGCTCTCAAACACAATTTAACTGGGCGCACTAGACTAGAGGCATAGTGTCTGTGCAGCAGAATGCTTGTTGTCCCTATATATAGGCTAGAAACGATAGAAGTAACGGTACAGAAATAAAGTCACCTTGATTGTGTCGAGCGGGTGTCCCGCGAACAGAAGGCACGCTCCCCCGGCTCCTCCCGCCACAAAGTTCTTTAACGGAGAGATATGTTTCTCCTGGTTGCCCTGGAGGAGCTCCAGTTCCAACTCCCCCAACTCTCCCATTCTCTTCGCACATAATAACCCACTAGACGCGCGCTCTCTTCTTCCCCCTCATTGCGCACGTGACTTCTTATCCCCAGCGGTTCAAACGGTGCACTTAAACACACACTCAACATCACGTGTCTCCTCCTCTCTGCCCCCGACCGTCTCTTTCTCTGCTGGACTTCCTTTGAACCTCTCTCAATCCAAAGGTGCTTTATTGGCATGGGAAGCATAGGTTTCCATTGCCAAAGGCAAGTGACGTAAACAATAAACCAAAGTGAGATGAAACCAATGTAAAAACATCAACAAACATCGCTCTCTTGTTCATGAAGACCAGCTTTGGCACTTAGAGCGCCGTAGGTCTGTGGAAAATTTATTTTTAGGTGTGCATGCAAAGCAATGAATGCAAAGCAATGCACAACTCTAGATTTCTTACTGTAGTATATTAGTGACATCTAGTGGTGCAATACCAGCGGGCCACTAGGAGTCACCAGAGGAATGGAGGGAGGCTATGCTTGGGGGACCAAGAATAAAGTCCAATATTCCTGTTCTGAGTCAAGTTGATACATTACAACTGGCGACGAGGAAATGGAAATAAAATAAACCTTATGCACTCAAGAAGCTGGGTGAGTGCAGGAAAAGTGAATTTGTAAAGGGACTTTTCAAAAAAACCTAACCTTCACGAAAACTTGGGAGGTTCGGATGTGCAGGATATATTCACCACGTTAGAGGTTTAAAAAACGATTGCATAAGGTACCAAGTGATTGACAAGTGTCACTCAAATGTGTTGCGCAAACGGCTTCTGCACGTGAGGTACCTCCCTCTCACCGCTCTGATGGATATAGCAAGAGCAATGGAGGGTAGTGACCAGCAGGCAGACAGAACGGAAAGACCGAATGTCAACGCAATTCAACAGGGGAAGAGTGAATAAAAACAACCCAGGCGGGAATGGAACAAAAGAGAGAAAAGGAAAACAAGATGTTCTTCATCCAACAAAGACATCTAATGATGACCAAGCTGTTAAATGTTTCAGATGTGGCCAGGAGGACAAGCCATCTAATGATGACCAAGCTGTTAAATGCTTCAGATGTGGCCAGGAGGACAAGACATCTAATGATGACCAAGCTGTTAAATGCTTCAGATGTGGCCAGGAGGACAAGACATCTAATGATTACCAAGCTGTTAAATGCTTCAGATGTGGTCAGGAGGACAAGACATCTAATGATGACCAAGCTGTTAAATGTTTCAGATGTGGCCAGGAGGACAAGCCATCTGATGATGACCATGCTGTTAAATGCTTCAGATGTGGCCAGGAGGACAAGACATCTAATGATGACCAAGCTGTTAAATGTTTCAGATGTGGCCAGGAGGACAAGACATCTAATGATGACCATGCTGTTAAATGCTTCAGATGTGGCCAGGAGGACAAGCCATCTAATGATGACCAAGCTGTTAAATGCTTCAGATGTGGTCAGGAGGACAAGACATCTGATGATGACCATGCTGTTAAATGCTTCAGATGTGGTCAGGAGGACAAGACATCTAATGATGACCATGCTGTTAAATGCTTCAGATGTGGCCAGGAGGACAAGACATCTAATGATGACCAAGCTGTTAAATGTTTCAGATGTGGCCAGGAGGACAAGACATCTAATGATGACCAAGCTGTTAAATGTTTCAGATGTGGCCAGGAGGACAAGCCATCTAATGATGACCAAGCTGTTAAATGCTTCAGATGTGGTCAGGAGGACAAGACATTTGATGATGACCATGCTGTTAAATGCTTCAGATGTGGTCAGGAGGACAAGACATCTAATGATGACCAAGCTGTTAAATGTTTCAGATGTGGCCAGGAGGACAAGACATCTAATGATGACCAAGCTGTTAAATGTTTCAGATGTGGCCAGGAGGACAAGACATCTAATGATGACCAAGCTGTTAAATGTTTCAGATGTGGCCAGGAGGACAAGACATCTAATGATGACCAAGCTGTTAAATGCTTCAGATGTGGTCAGGAGGACAAGACATCTGATGATGACCATGCTGTTAAATGCTTCAGATGTGGTCAGGAGGACAAGACATCTAATGATGACCAAGCTGTTAAATGTTTCAGATGTGGTCAGGAGGACAAGACATCTAATGATGACCAAGCTGTTAAATGCTTCAGATGTGGTCAGGAGGACAAGAGATCTGATGATGACCAAGCTGTTAAATGTTTCAGATGTGGCCAGGAGGACAAGACATCTAATGATGACCAAGCTGTTAAATGTTTCAGATGTGGCCAGGAGGACAAGACATCTAATGATGACCAAGCTGTTAAATGTTTCAGATGTGGCCAGCAGGACAAGACATCTAATGATGACCAAGCTGTTAAATGCTTCAGATGTGGCCAGAAGGACAAGACATCTAATGATGACCAAGCTGTTAAATGCTTCAGATGTGGCCAGGAGGACAAGAGATCTGATGATGACCAAGCTGTTAAATGCTTCAGATGTGGTCAGGAGGACAAGAGATCTGATGATGACCATGCTGTTAAATGCTTCAGAAGTGGACAGGAGGACAAGACATCTAATGATGACCAAGCTGTTAAATGTTTCAGATGTGGCCAGGAGGACAAGACATCTAATGATGACCACAATGTTAAATGTTTCAGATGTGGCCATTAGGACAAGAGATCTAATGATGACCAAGCTGTTAAATGCTTCAGATGTGGACAGGAGGACAAGACATCTAATGATGACCAAGCTGTTAAATGCTTCAGATGTGGCCAGGAGGACAAGACATGTAATGATGACAAAGCTGTTGAATGTTTCAGATGTGGTCAGGAGGACAAGACATCTAATGATGACAAAGCTGTTGAATGTTTCAGATGTGGCCAGGACGACAAGACATCTAATGATGACCAAGCTGTTAAATGTTTCAGATGTGGCCAGGAGGACAAGACATCTAATGATGACCACAATGTTAAATGCTTCAGATGTGGCCAGGAGGACAAGACATCTAATGATGACCAAGCTGTTAAATGTTTCAGATGTGGTCCGGAGGACAAGACATCTAATGATGACCACAATGTTAAATGTTTCAGATGTGGCCAGGAGGACAAGACATCTAATGATGATCACATCGTTAAATGTTTCAGATGTGGTCAGGAGGACAAGACATCTAATGATGACCAAGCTGTTAAATGCTTCAGATGTGGTCAGGAGGACAAGACATCTAATGATGACCAAGCTGTTAAATGCTTCACATGTGGCCAGGAGGACAAGACATCTAATGATGACCAAGCTGTTAAATGCTTCAGATGTGGTCAGGAGGACAAGACATCTAATGATGACCAAGCTGTTAAATGTTTCAGATGTGGCCAGGAGGACAAGACATCTAATGATGACCACGATGTTAAATGTTTCAGATGTGGCCAGGAGGACAAGAGATCTAATGATGACCATGCTGTTAAATGTTTCAGATGTGGCCACGAGGACAAGACATCTAATGATGACCAAGCTGTTAAATGCTTCAGATGTGGCCAGGAGGACAAGACATCTAATGATGACCAAGCTGTTAAATGTTTCAGATGTGGCCAGGAGGACAAGACATCTAATGATGACCACAATGTTAAATGTTTCAGATGTGGCCATTAGGACAAGAGATCTAATGATGACCAAGCTGTTAAATGCTTCAGATGTGGACAGGAGGACAAGACATCTAATGATGACCAAGCTGTTAAATGCTTCAGATGTGGCCAGGAGGACAAGACATGTAATGATGACAAAGCTGTTGAATGTTTCAGATGTGGTCAGGAGGACAAGACATCTAATGATGACCACATCGTTAAATGTTTCAGATGTGGTCAGGAGGACAATACATCTAATGATTACCAAGCTGTTAAACGCTTCAGATGTGGCCAGGAGGACAAGACATCTGATGATGACCAAGCTGTTAAATATTTCAGATGTGGCCAGGAGGACAAGACATCTAATGATGACCAAGCTGTTAAACGCTTCAGATGTGGCCAGGAGGACAAGACATCTAATGATGACCAAGCTGTTAAATGCTTCAGATGTGGTCAGGAGGACAAGACATCTAATGATGACCAAGCTGTTAAATGCTTCAGATGTGGTCAGGAGGACAAGACATCTAATGATGACCAAGCTGTTAAATGCTTCAGATGTGGCCAGGAGGACAAGACATGTAATGATGACCAAGCTGTTAAATGTTTCAGATGTGGTCAGGAGGACCAGACATCTAATGATGACCAAGCTGTTAAATGTTTCAGATGTGGTCAGGAGGACAAGACATCTAATGATGACCAAGCTGTTAAATGCTTCAGATGTGGTCAGGAGGACAAGACATCTAATGATGACCAAGCTGTTAAATGCTTCAGATGTGGCCAGGAGGACAAGACATCTAATGATGACCACATCGTTAAATGTTTCAGATGTGGTCAGGAGGACAAGACATCTAATGATGACCAAGCTGTTAAATGCTTCAGATGTGGCCAGGAGGACAAGACATCAAATGATGACCAAGCTGTTAAAGGATTCAGATGTGGTCATGAGGACAAGCCATCTAATGATGACCAAGCTGTTAAATGTTTCAGATGTGGCCAGCAGGACAATACGTGTAATGATGACCAAGCTGTTAAATGTTTCAGATGTGGTCAGGAGGACAAGACATCTAATGATGACCAAGCTGTTAACTGTTTCAGATGGGGTCAGAAGGACAATACATCTATTGATGACCAAGCTGTTAAATGCTTCAGATGTGGCCAGGAGGACAAGACATCTAATGATGACCAAGCTGTTAAATGCTTCAGATGTGGCCAGGAGGACAAGACATCTAATGATGACCAAGCTGTTAAATGTTTCAGATGTGGCCACGAGGACAAGACATCTAATGATGACCACAATGTTAAATGTTTCAGATGTGGTCAGGAGGACAATACATCTAATGATGACCAAGCTGTTAAATGCTTCAGATGTGGCCAGGAGGACAAGACATCTAATGATGACCAAGCTGTTAAATGTTTCAGATGTGGCCAGGAGGACAAGACATCTAATGATGACCACAATGTTAAATGTTTCAGATGTGGCCATTAGGACAAGAGATCTAATGATGACCAAGCTGTTAAATGCTTCAGATGTGGACAGGAGGACAAGACATCTAATGATGACCAAGCTGTTAAATGCTTCAGATGTGGCCAGGAGGACAAGACATGTAATGATGACAAAGCTGTTGAATGTTTCAGATGTGGTCAGGAGGACAAGACATCTAATGATGACCACATCGTTAAATGTTTCAGATGTGGTCAGGAGGACAATACATCTAATGATTACCAAGCTGTTAAACGCTTCAGATGTGGCCAGGAGGACAAGACATCTGATGATGACCAAGCTGTTAAATGTTTCAGATGTGGCCAGGAGGACAAGACATCTAATGATGACCAAGCTGTTAAACGCTTCAGATGTGGCCAGGAGGACAAGACATCTAATGATGACCAAGCTGTTAAATGCTTCAGATGTGGTCAGGAGGACAAGACATCTAATGATGACCAAGCTGTTAAATGCTTCAGATGTGGTCAGGAGGACAAGACATCTAATGATGACCAAGCTGTTAAATGCTTCAGATGTGGCCAGGAGGACAAGACATGTAATGATGACCAAGCTGTTAAATGTTTCAGATGTGGTCAGGAGGACAAGACATCTAATGATGACCAAGCTGTTAAATGTTTCAGATGTGGTCAGGAGGACAAGACATCTAATGATGACCAAGCTGTTAAATGCTTCAGATGTGGCCAGGAGGACAAGACATCTAATGATGACCACATCGTTAAATGTTTCAGATGTGGTCAGGAGGACAAGACATCTAATGATGACCAAGCTGTTAAATGCTTCAGATGTGGCCAGGAGGACAAGACATCAAATGATGACCAAGCTGTTAAAGGATTAAGATGTGGTCATGAGGACAAGCCATCTAATGATGACCAAGCTGTTAAATGTTTCAGATGTGGCCAGCAGGACAATACGTGTAATGATGACCAAGCTGTTAAATGTTTCAGATGTGGTCAGGAGGACAAGACATCTAATGATGACCAAGCTGTTAACTGTTTCAGATGTGGTCAGAAGGACAATACATCTAATGATGACCAAGCTGTTAAATGCTTCAGATGTGGCCAGGAGGACAATACATCTAATGATGACCAAGCTGTTAAATGCTTCAGATGTGGCCAGGAGGACAAGACATCTAATGATGACCACAATATTAAATGCTTCAGATGTGGTCCCGAGGACAAGACATCTAATGATGACCAAGCTGTTAAATGTTTCAGATGTGGCCACGAGGACAAGACATCTAATGATGACCACAATGTTAAATGTTTCAGATGTGGTCAGGAGGACAATACATCTAATGATGACCAAGCTGTTAAATGCTTCAGATGTGGTCAGGAGGACAAGACATCTAATGATGACCAAGCTGTTAACTCTTTAGTCATCATCCGCAGTGGTGACGGTTTTGGAGAGTCTGGCGTGCCCAAAGTAAAATGCCTGTTACCCAGGCCCAGAAGCTAGGATATGCATATAATTAGTTGTATTTGATAGAAAACTTTGAAGTTTCTGAAACTGTTAAAATAATGTCTGTGATTATAACAGAACTGATATGTCAGGCAAAAACCCAAGGAAAATCCATCCATCCAAATCCATCCAAATCTACTACGTAGAGAAACAGCATCTCTGCACTACGGGGACGACCACATCTACTACGTAGAGAAACAGCATCTCCACACTATGGGGACGACCACATCTACTACGTAGAGGAACAGCATCTCTGCACTACGGGGACGACAACATCTACTACGTAGAGAAACAGCATCTCCACACTATGGGGACGACAACATCTACTACGTAGAGAAACAGCATCTCTACACTACGGGGACGACCACATCTACTACGTAGAGGAACAGCATCTCTGCACTACGGGGACGACAACATCTACTACGTAGAGAAACAGCATCTCCACACTATGGGGACGACAACATCTACTACGTAGAGAAACAGCATCTCTACACTACGGGGACGACCACATCTACTACATAAAGAAACAGTATCTCTACACTATGGGGACGACCACATCTACTACGTAGAGAAACAGCATCTCTACACTACGGGGACGACCACATCTACTACGTAAAGAAACAGCATCTCTGCACTATGGGGACGACCACATCTACTACGTAAAGAAACAGAATCTCTGCACTATGGGGACGACCACATCTACTACGTAGAGAAACAGCATCTCTACACTACGGGGACGACCACATCTACTACGTAAAGAAACAGCATCTCTGCACTATGGGGACAACCACATCTACTACGTAGCCGAACAGCATCTCTGCACTACAGGGACGACCACATCTACTACGTAAAGAAACAGCATCTCTACACCACGGAGGCGACCACATCTACTACGTGAGAAACAGCATCTCTACACTACGGGGGCGACCACATCTACTACGTAGAGAAACAGCATCTCTGCACTACGGGGATGACCACATCTACTACGTAAAGAAACAGCATCTCTACACTACGGAGACGACCACATCTACTACGTAGCCAAACAGCATCTCTACACTATGGGGACGACCACATCTACTACGTAGCCAAACAGCATCTCTACACTACAGGGACGACCACATCTACCACGCAAAGAAACAGCATCTCTACACTACGGAGACGACCACATCTACTACGTAGAGAAACAGCATCTCTACACTACGGGGACGACCACATCTACTACGTAGAGAAACAGCATCTCTACACTATGGGGACGACCACATCTACTACGTAGAGAAACAGCATCTCTACACTATGGGGACGACCACATCTACTACGTAGCCAAACAGCATCTCTACACTACGGGGACGACCACATCTACTACGTAGAGAAACAGCATCTCTACACTATGGGGACGACCACATCTACTACGTAGAGAAACAGCATCTCCACACTATGGGGACGACCACATCTACTACGTAGAGGAACAGCATCTCTGCACTACGGGGACGACAACATCTACTACGTAGAGAAACAGCATCTCCACACTATGGGGACGACAACATCTACTACGTAAAGAAACAGCATCTCTGCACTATGGCGACGACCACATCTACTACGTAAAGAAACAGAATCTCTGCACTATGGGGACGACCACATCTACTACGTAGAGAAACAGCATCTCTACACTACGGGGACGACCACATCTACTACGTAAAGAAACAGCATCTCAACACTACGGAGACGACCACATCTACTACGTAGAGGAACAGCATCTCTGCACTACGGAGACGACCACATCTACTACGTAGAGAAACAGCATCTCCACACTACGGGGACGACCACATCTACTACGTAGCCAAACAGCATCTCTACACTACGGAAACGACCACATCTACTATGTAGAGAAAGAGCATCTCTGCACTACAGGGACGACCACATCTACTACGTAGCCAAACAGCATCTCCACACTACGGGGACGACCACATCTACTACGTAGAGAAACAGCATCTCCACACTACGGGGACGACCACATCTACTACGTAGCCAAACAGCATCTCCACACTACGGGGACGACCACATCTACTACGTAGAGAAACAGCATCTCCACACTATGGGGACGACAACATCTACTACGTAGAGAAACAGCATCTCTACACTACGGGGACGACCACATCTACTACATAAAGAAACAGTATCTCTACACTATGGGGACGACCACATCTACTACGTAGAGAAACAGCATCTCCACACTACGGGGACGACCACATCTACTACGTAAAGAAACAGCATCTCTGCACTATGGGGACGACCACATCTACTACGTAAAGAAACAGAATCTCTGCACTATGGGGACGACCACATCTACTACGTAGAGAAACAGCATCTCTACACTACGGGGACGACCACATCTACTACGTAAAGAAACAGCATCTCTGCACTATGGGGACAACCACATCTACTACGTAGCCGAACAGCATCTCTGCACTACAGGGACGACCACATCTACTACGTAAAGAAACAGCATCTCTACACTACGGAGACGACCACATCTACTACGTAGAGAAACAGCATCTCTACACTACGGGGACGACCACATCTACTACGTAGAGAAACAGCATCTCTGCACTACGGGGATGACCACATCTACTACGTAAAGAAACAGCATCTCTACACTACGGAGACGACCACATCTACTACGTAGCCAAACAGCATCTCTACACTATGGGAAGACCACATCTACTACGTAGCCAAACAGCATCTCTACACTACAGGGACGACCACATCTACCACGCAAAGAAACAGCATCTCTACACTACGGAGACGACCACATCTACTACGTAGAGAAACAGCATCTCTACACTACGGGGACGACCACATCTACTACGTAGAGAAACAGCATCTCTACACTATGGGGACGACCACATCTACTACGTAGCCAAACAGCATCTCTACACTACGGGGACGACCACATCTACTACGTAGAGAAACAGCATCTCTACACTATGGGGACGACCACATCTACTACGTAGAGAAACAGCATCTCCACACTATGGGGACGACCACATCTACTACGTAAAGGAACAGCATCTCTGCACTACGGGGGCGACAACATCTACTACGTGAGAAACAGCATCTCCACACTATGGGGACGACAACATCTACTACGTAAAGAAACAGCATCTCTGCACTATGGCGACGACCACATCTACTACGTAAAGAAACAGAATCTCTGCACTATGGGGACGACCACATCTACTACGTAGAGAAACAGCATCTCTACACTACGGGGACGACCACATCTACTACGTAAAGAAACAGCATCTCAACACTACGGAGACGACCACATCTACTACGTAGAGGAACAGCATCTCTGCACTACGGAGACGACCACATCTACTACGTAGAGAAACAGCATCTCCACACTACGGGGACGACCACATCTATTACGTAGCCAAACAGCATCTCTACACTACGGAAACGACCACATCTACTATGTAGAGAAAGAGCATCTCTGCACTACAGGGACGACCACATCTACTACGTAGCCAAACAGCATCTCCACACTACGGGGACGACCACATCTACTACGTCTAGAAACAGCATCTCCACACTACGAGGGCGACCACATCTACTCGTGGCCAAACAGCATCTCCACACTACGGGGACGACCACATCTACTACGTGGCCAAACAGCATCTCCACACTACGGGGGCGACCACATCTACTACGTGGCCAAACAGCATCTCCACACTACGGGGACGACCACATCTACTACGTAGCCAAACAGCATCTCCACACCACGGGGCGACCACATCTACTACGTGAGAGAAACAGCATCTCTACACTACAGGGACGACCACATCTACTACGTGAGAAACAGCATCTCTACACTATGGGGGCGACCACATCTACTACGTGAGAAACAGCATCTCTACACTATGGGGACGACCACATCTACTACGTAGCCAAACAGCATCTCCACACTATGGGGACGACCACATCTACTACGTAAAGAAACAGAATCTCTGCACTATGGGGACGACCACATCTACTACGTAGAGAAACAGCATCTCTACACTACAGGGACGACCACATCTACTACGTAGAGAAACAGCATCTCTACACTATGGGGACGACCACATCTACTACGTAGCCAAACAGCATCTCCACACCACGGGACGACCACATCTACTACGTAGCCAAACAGCATCTCTACACTACAGGGGCGACCACATCTACTACGTAAAGAAACAGCATCTCTAAACTACTGAGACGACCACATCTACTACGTAGAGAAACAGCATCTCTACACTACGGGGACGACCACATCTACTACGTAGAGAAACAGCATCTCTACACTATGGGGACGACCACATCTACTACGTAGAGAAACAGCATCTCTGCACTACGGAGACGACCACATCTACTACGGAGAGAAACAGCATCTCCACACTACGGAGACAACCACATCTACTATGAAGCCAAACAGCATCTCTACACTATGGGGATGACCACATCTACTACGTAGCCAAACAGCATCTCTACACTACAGGGACGACCACATCTACTACGTAAAGAAACAGCATCTCTACACTACGGAGACGACCACATCTACTACGGAGAGAAACAGCATCTCCACACTATGGGGACGACCACATCTACTACGTAGCCAAACAGCATCTCCACACTACGGGGACGACCACATCTACCACGAAGCCAAAAGCATCTCTACACTACGGAGCGACCACATCTACTACGTGAGAGAAACAGCATCTCTGCACTACAGGGACGACCACATCTACTACGTAGCCAAACAGCATCTCCACGCCACGGGACGACCACATCTACCACGAAGCCAAAAAGCATCTCTACACTATGGGGACGACCACATCTACTACGGAGAGAAACAGTACTGGGACGCATCTCTACACTACGGGGACGACCACATCTACACTACGGGGACGACCACATCTACTACGAAGCCAAACAGCATCTCTACACTATGGGGACGACCACATCTACTACGAAGCCAAACAGCATCTCTACACTACAGGGACGACCACATCTACTACGTAAAGAAACAGCATCTCTACACTACGGGGACGACCACATCTACTACGTAGAGAAACAGCATCTCTACACTACGGGGACGACCACATCTACTACGTAGAGAAACAGCATCTCTGCACTACGGAGACGACCACATCTACTACGGAGAGAAACAGCATCTCCACACTACGGAGACAACCACATCTACTACGAAGCCAAACAGCATCTCTACACTATGGGGATGACCACATCTACTACGTAGCCAAACAGCATCTCTACACTACAGGGACGACCACATCTACTACGTAAAGAAACAGCATCTCTACACTACGGAGATGACCACATCTACTACGGAGAGAAACAGCATCTCCACACTATGGGGACGACCACATCTACTACGTAGCCAAACAGCATCTCCACACTACGGGGACGACCACATCTACTACGAAGCCAAACAGCATCTCTACACTATGGGGACGACAACATCTACTACGTAGCCAAACAGCATCTCTACACTATGGGGACGACCACATCTACTACGTAGCCAAACAGCATCTCCACACTACGGGGACGACCACATCTACTACGTTGCCAAACAGCATCTCCACACTATGGGGACGACCACATCTACTACGTAGAGAAACAGAATCTCCGCACTATGGGGACGACCACATCTACTACGTAGAGAAACAGCATCTCTACACTACGGGGACGACCACATCTACTACGTAGAGAAACAGAATCTCCGCACTATGGGGACGACCACATCTACTACGTAGAGAAACAGCATCTCTACACTACGGGGACGACCACATCTACTACGTAAAGAAACAGCATCTCTGCACTATGGGGACGACCACATCTACTACGTAGCCGAACAGCATCTCTGCACTACGGGGTTGACCACATCTACTACGTAAAGAAACAGCATCTCTACACTACGGAGACGACCACATCTACTACGTAAAGAAACTGCATCTCTACACTACAGGGACGACCACATCTACTACGTAAAGAAACAGCATCTCTACACTATGGGGACGACCACATCTACTACGTAAAGAAACAGCATCTCTACACTATGGGGACGACCACATCTACTACGTAAAGAAACAGCATCTCTACACTACGGAGACGACCACATCTACTACGTAGAGAAACAGCATCTCTGCACTACGGAGACGACCACATCTACTACGTAGAGAAACAGCATCTCCACACTATGGGGACGACCACATCTACTACGTAGCCAAACAGCATCTCCACACTATGGGGACGACCACATCTACTACGAAGCCAAACAGCATCTCCACACTATGGGGACGACCACATCTACTACGTAGCCAAACAGCATCTCTACACTGTGGGGACGACCACATCTACTACGTAGCCAAACAGCATCTCTACACTACAGCGACGACCACATCTACTACATAAAGACACAGCATCTCTACACTACTGGGACGACCACATCTACTACGAGAGAAACAGCATCTCTACACTACTGGGACGACCACATCTACTACGTGAGAAACAGCATCTCTACACTCACGGGGACGACCACATCTACTACGTAGCCAAACAGCATCTCTACACTGCGGGGACGACCACATCTACTACGTAGAGAAACAGCATCTCTGCCCTACGGAGACGACCACATCTACTACGTAGAGAAACAGCATCTCTACACTACGGAGACGACCACATCTACTATGTACCCAAACAGCATCTCTACACTACGGGGACGACCACATCTACTACAAAGCCAAACAGCATCTCTACACTATGGGGACGACCACATCTACTACGAAGCCAAACAGCATCTCTACACTACAGGGACGACCACATCTACTACGTAAAGAAACAGCATCTCTACACTACGGGGACGACCACATCTACTACGTAGAGAAACAGCATCTCTACACTACGGGGACGACCACATCTACTACGTAAAGAAACAGCATCTCTACACTACGGGGACGACCACATCTACTACGTAGAGAAACAGTATCTCTACACCACGGGACGACCACATCTACTACGTGAGCCAAACAGCATCTCTACACTACAGCGACAACCACATCTACTACGTAAAGAAACAGCATCTCTACCCTACAGGGACGACCACATCTACTACGTAGAGAAACAGCATCTCTACACTACTGGGACGACCACATCTACTACGTAGAGAAACAGCATCTCTACACTACGGGGACGACCACATCTACTACGTAAAGAAACAGCATCTCTGCACTATGGGGACGACCACATCTACTACGTAAAGAAACAGAATCTCTGCACTATGGGGACGACCACATCTACTACGTAGAGAAACAGCATCTCTACACTACGGGGACGACCACATCTACTACGTAAAGAAACAGCATCTCAACACTACGGAGACGACCACATCTACTACGTAGAGGAACAGCATCTCTGCACTACGGAGACGACCACATCTACTACGTAGAGAAACAGCATCTCCACACTACAGGGACGACCACATCTACTACGTAGCCAAACAGCATCTCTACACTACGGAGACGACCACATCTACTACGTAGAGAAACAGCATCTCTGCACTACAGGGACGACCACATCTACTACGTAGCCAAACAGCATCTCCACACTACGGGGACGACCACATCTACTACGTAGAGAAACAGCATCTCCACACTACGGGGACGACCACATCTACTACGTAGCCAAACAGCATCTCCACACTACGGGGACGACCACATCTACTACGTAGCCAAACAGCATCTCCACACTACGGGGACGACCACATCTACTACGTAGCAAAACAGCATCTCCACACTACGGGGACGACCACATCTACTACGTAGCCAAACAGCATCTCCACACTACGGGGACGACCACATCTACTACGTAGAGAAACAGCATCTCTACACTACAGGGACGACCACATCTACTACGTAGAGAAACAGCATCTCTACACTATGGGGACGACCACATCTACTACGTAGAGAAACAGCATCTCTACACTATGGGGACGACCACATCTACTACGTAGCCAAACAGCATCTCCACACTATGGGGACGACCACATCTACTACGTAAAGAAACAGAATCTCTGCACTATGGGGACGACCACATCTACTACGTAGAGAAACAGCATCTCTACACTGCGGGGACGACCACATCTACTACGTAGAGAAACAGCATCTCTGCCCTACGGAGACGACCACATCTACTACGTAGAGAAACAGCATCTCTACACTACGGAGACGACCACATCTACTATGTACCCAAACAGCATCTCTACACTACGGGGACGACCACATCTACTACAAAGCCAAACAGCATCTCTACACTATGGGGACGACCACATCTACTACGAAGCCAAACAGCATCTCTACACTACAGGGACGACCACATCTACTACGTAAAGAAACAGCATCTCTACACTACGGGGACGACCACATCTACTACGTAGAGAAACAGCATCTCTACACTACGGGGACGACCACATCTACTACGTAAAGAAACAGCATCTCTACACTACGGGGACGACCACATCTACTACGTAGAGAAACAGTATCTCTACACTACGGGGACGACCACATCTACTACGTAGCCAAACAGCATCTCTACACTACAGCGACAACCACATCTACTACGTAAAGAAACAGCATCTCTACCCTACAGGGACGACCACATCTACTACGTAGAGAAACAGCATCTCTACACTACTGGGACGACCACATCTACTACGTAGAGAAACAGCATCTCTACACTACGGGGACGACCACATCTACTACGTAAAGAAACAGCATCTCTGCACTATGGGGACGACCACATCTACTACGTAAAGAAACAGAATCTCTGCACTATGGGGACGACCACATCTACTACGTAGAGAAACAGCATCTCTACACTACGGGGACGACCACATCTACTACGTAAAGAAACAGCATCTCAACACTACGGAGACGACCACATCTACTACGTAGAGGAACAGCATCTCTGCACTACGGAGACGACCACATCTACTACGTAGAGAAACAGCATCTCCACACTACAGGGACGACCACATCTACTACGTAGCCAAACAGCATCTCTACACTACGGAGACGACCACATCTACTACGTAGAGAAACAGCATCTCTGCACTACAGGGACGACCACATCTACTACGTAGCCAAACAGCATCTCCACACTACGGGGACGACCACATCTACTACGTAGAGAAACAGCATCTCCACACTACGGGGACGACCACATCTACTACGTAGCCAAACAGCATCTCCACACTACGGGGACGACCACATCTACTACGTAGCCAAACAGCATCTCCACACTACGGGGACGACCACATCTACTACGTAGCAAAACAGCATCTCCACACTACGGGGACGACCACATCTACTACGTAGCCAAACAGCATCTCCACACTACGGGGACGACCACATCTACTACGTAGAGAAACAGCATCTCTACACTACAGGGACGACCACATCTACTACGTAGAGAAACAGCATCTCTACACTATGGGGACGACCACATCTACTACGTAGAGAAACAGCATCTCTACACTATGGGGACGACCACATCTACTACGTAGCCAAACAGCATCTCCACACTATGGGGACGACCACATCTACTACGTAAAGAAACAGAATCTCTGCACTATGGGGACGACCACATCTACTACGTAGAGAAACAGCATCTCTACACTACAGGGACGACCACATCTACTACGTAGAGAAACAGCATCTCTACACTATGGGGACGACCACATCTACTACGTAGCCAAACAGCATCTCCACACTACGGGGACGACCACATCTACTACGTAGCCAAACAGCATCTCTACACTACAGGGACGACCACATCTACTACGTAAAGAAACAGCATCTCTAAACTACTGAGACGACCACATCTACTACGTAGAGAAACAGCATCTCTACACTATGGGGACGACCACATCTACTACGTAGAGAAACAGCATCTCTGCACTACGGAGACGACCACATCTACTACGGAGAGAAACAGCATCTCCACACTACGGAGACAACCACATCTACTATGAAGCCAAACAGCATCTCTACACTATGGGGATGACCACATCTACTACGTAGCCAAACAGCATCTCTACACTACAGGGACGACCACATCTACTACGTAAAGAAACAGCATCTCTACACTACGGAGACGACCACATCTACTACGGAGAGAAACAGCATCTCCACACTATGGGGACGACCACATCTACTACGTAGCCAAACAGCATCTCCACACTACGGGGACGACCACATCTACCACGAAGCCAAAAAGCATCTCTACACTACGGAGACGACCACATCTACTACGTAGAGAAACAGCATCTCTGCACTACAGGGACGACCACATCTACTACGTAGCCAAACAGCATCTCCACGCTACGGGGACGACCACATCTACCACGAAGCCAAAAAGCATCTCTACACTATGGGGACGACCACATCTACTACGGAGAGAAACAGTACTGGGACGCATCTCTACACTACGGGGACGACCACATCTACACTACGGGGACGACCACATCTACTATGTACCCAAACAGCATCTCTACACTACGGGGACGACCACATCTACTACGAAGCCAAACAGCATCTCTACACTATGGGGACGACCACATCTACTACGAAGCCAAACAGCATCTCTACACTACAGGGACGACCACATCTACTACGTAAAGAAACAGCATCTCTACACTACGGGGACGACCACATCTACTACGTAGAGAAACAGCATCTCTACACTACGGAGACGACCACATCTACTACGGAGAGAAACAGCATCTCCACACTACGGAGACAACCACATCTACTACGAAGCCAAACAGCATCTCTACACTATGGGGATGACCACATCTACTACGTAGCCAAACAGCATCTCTACACTACAGGGACGACCACATCTACTACGTAAAGAAACAGCATCTCTACACTACGGAGATGACCACATCTACTACGGAGAGAAACAGCATCTCCACACTATGGGGACGACCACATCTACTACGTAGCCAAACAGCATCTCCACACTACGGGGACGACCACATCTACTACGAAGCCAAACAGCATCTCTACACTATGGGGACGACAAAATCTACTACGTAGCCAAACAGCATCTCTACACTATGGGGACGACCACATCTACTCGTGAGCCAAACAGCATCTCCACACTACGGGACGACCACATCTACTACGTTGCCAAACAGCATCTCCACACTATGGGGACGACCACATCTACTACGTAGAGAAACAGAATCTCCGCACTATGGGGACGACCACATCTACTACGTAGAGAAACAGCATCTCTACACTACGGGGACGACCACATCTACTACGTAGAGAAACAGAATCTCCGCACTATGGGGACGACCACATCTACTACGTAGAGAAACAGCATCTCTACACTACGGGGACGACCACATCTACTACGTAAAGAAACAGCATCTCTGCACTATGGGGACGACCACATCTACTACGTAGCCGAACAGCATCTCTGCACTACGGGGTTGACCACATCTACTACGTAAAGAAACAGCATCTCTACACTACGGAGACGACCACATCTACTACGTGGGGCGGCAGGTAGCCTAGTGGTTAGAGCGTTGGACTTGTAACCGGAGGGCTGCAAGTTCAAATCCCGAGCTGACAAGGTAAAAATCTGTCGTTCTGCCCCTGAACAAGGCAGTTAACCCACTGTTCCCGGGCGCCAAGACGTGGATGTCGATTAAAAAGGCAGCCCCCCGCACCTCTCTGATTCAGAGGGGTTGGGTTAAATGCGGAAGACACATTTCGGTTGAAGGCATTCGGTTGTACAACTGACTAATAATGGTGACTTTGACTTTGTGACTTTGACTTTGACTTTAAAGAAACTGCATCTCTACACTACAGGGACGACCACATCTACTACGTAAAGAAACAGCATCTCTACACTATGGGGACGACCACATCTACTACGTAAAGAAACAGCATCTCTACACTATGGGGACGACCACATCTACTACGTAAAGAAACAGCATCTCTACACTACGGAGACGACCACATCTACTACGTAGAGAAACAGCATCTCTGCACTACGGAGACGACCACATCTACTACGTAGAGAAACAGCATCTCCACACTATGGGGACGACCACATCTACTACGTAGCCAAACAGCATCTCCACACTACGGGGACGACCACATCTACTACGAAGCCAAACAGCATCTCCACACTATGGGGACGACCACATCTACTACGTAGCCAAACAGCATCTCTACACTGTGGGGACGACCACATCTACTACGTAGCCAAACAGCATCTCTACACTACAGCGACGACCACATCTACTACATAAAGACACAGCATCTCTACACTACTGGGACGACCACATCTACTACGTAGAGAAACAGCATCTCTACACTACTGGGACGACCACATCTACTACGTAGAGAAACAGCATCTCTACACTACGGGGACGACCACATCTACTACGTAGCCAAACAGCATCTCTACACTGCGGGGACGACCACATCTACTACGTAGAGAAACAGCATCTCTGCCCTACGGAGACGACCACATCTACTACGTAGAGAAACAGCATCTCTACACTACGGAGACGACCACATCTACTATGTACCCAAACAGCATCTCTACACTACGGGGACGACCACATCTACTACAAAGCCAAACAGCATCTCTACACTATGGGGACCACATCTACTACGAAGCCAAACAGCATCTACTACAGTCTACCAGCATCTCTACACTGGGACGACCACATCTACTACGTGAAGAGAACAGCATCTCTACACTCACGGGGGCGACCACATCTACTACGTAAAGAAACAGCATCTCTACACTACGGGCGACCACATCTACTACGTAAAGAAACAGCATCTCTACCCTACAGGGACGACCACATCTACTACGTAGAGAAACAGTATCTCTACACTACGGGGACGACCACATCTACTACGTAGCCAAACAGCATCTCTACACTACAGCGACGACCACATCTACTACGTAAAGAAACAGCATCTCTACCCTACAGGGACGACCACATCTACTACGTAGAGAAACAGCATCTCTACACTACTGGGACGACCACATCTACTACGTAGAGAAACAACATCTCTACACTATGGGGACGACCACATCTACTACGTAGCCAAACAGCATCTCTACACTACGGGGACGACCACATCTACTACGTAGCCAAACAGCATCTCTACACCACGGGACCACATCTACTACGTAGAGAAACAGCATCTCTACACTACGGGGACGACCACATCTACTACGTAGCCAAACAGCATCTCTACACTACGGAGACGACCACATCTACTACGTAGAGAAACAGCATCTCTACACTACAGGGACGACCACATCTACTACGTAGAGAAACACGCACCGTCATGTGCATTCACCACACGAGAGCTGTAAGAAATGTCAGCAAAGGACCCAGTTCTTACTACTCTACCAACAAGCATCAGACAGGGTGATTGGAGCACATGTGACACTACATACCGACATGTTCAAGAAGAACTCTCTGTTTTGGACAGATAGTTTTACGAGGCAAAAGCATTATTATGTCACCAGCAGCTCATAAACAGACTTTGATGTTGTCACACGAAGGGCATCTGTGGACAGTAAAAACAATACAGAGACTGCACTCAAAAGTGTGGTAGCCAAACACTGATAAAGAGGTTGAACTGCTTGTGAAGTCCTGTCCAGCATGTCAAGTCAATGGCACACCACCAAGGCAGGTCCACACAGTCAGATCAGATCTACCAGCTAAACCATGGCAGATCCTAGCCATTGACTTGTGTGGGCCGTTTCCAACAGGAGAACACCTCCTCGTAGCAACAGACTACTGCTCCAGAGGGGTTGATGTGAGGATCCTAAACCGCATCACCACGCCATTTTAGTCAAAAGCCTAAGGGTGACGTTCTCAGTCCATGGGTATCCTGAGTCTATTGTGACGGATATTGGCGCTCCTCTCACAGCGAGGGATTTCCGAGTATACATGGATGAAATCGGGATCCAACACCGCCGTGTCACTCAATACTGGCCTCAGGCCAACCGCGAAGAAGTTGAAAGACACAACAGGACACTTGTCAAAGCAATTCGCGCCGCTCAATCAGAAGGGAAGGATTGGCGCACAGAACTGCAGACGTTTCTCATGACGTACAAGAGTACGCCACACTCAGTCACAGGCCGCAGTCCAGGTAAACTGTTGTTCAACCGCCAAATTAGAACCAAACTGCCAGAGCTGTAAGCCGACATGCAACCAGGAGCTGAACCATACGACAACGCCGTTCGGCTTGCTGATGCTGAAAGGAAGGAGAAGGGCTGACAGAATGCAGACAGATCTAGGAGAGCAACTGAAAGCTTAATCCAACAAGGTGACATGGTTCTGCTACAGCAATAAAAGCAGAACAAGTTGTCAACTACCTTCGAACCAGAGCCATACACCGTTGTGGACTGGAAGGGGAACTCTGTTGTCCTGGAAAGGAATAGCAAGAGGGCCATGCAACATGTTTATTTTGTGAAACTGTGGATACAACCACAGTCAGGACAATGGACTACAAGTGACAGAGACACTGACGGGGCAGAGCCTGACACACTGCCTAGACAAGTGCCTGAACCTGATGAGGCAATTCAACTACACCCTCGACCCCAAAGACTCAGACAACAAGTTGTGCATCTGAAAGACTATGCTAGATAGACATGTTGCACAAACCGGCTCGTGGGAAGTGACAAAGAGCTCTTATAGGACCAGGGCACAAATAATAATATAATAATAATCAATGATTTTGCTCTATATTTAGACATCTTACATATAAAACCTTATTTGTTAATTAAAAATTGTAAATAACTCACCACAGTTTAATGTGAAGAATGTGCTTGAAAGGATGCACATAACTCTGCAATATTGGGTTGTATTGGAGAGAGTCTCAGTCTTAACCTCTTAAGGATGCACGTGCGTTACCAATCCACTTTGTCTCCCTGTCATGGATTTTGCGCCATCAGTACAGATACCAACACATCTTGACCACCAAAGTCCATTAGATGTCACAAAGCTGTCTAGTACTTTAATGAAGCTGCCAGTTGAAAACTTTTGAAAGGTAGTGAATGTGAGAATGATATTCATTGACTACAGCTCAGCGTTCCACACCATAGTGCCCTCAAAGCTCATCACTAAGCTAAGGACCCTGGGACTAAACACCTCCCTCTGCAACTAGATTATGGACTTCCTGACAGGCCGCCCCCAAGTGGTGAGGGTATGTAACAACACATCAACCACAATAATCCTCAACACTCGGGAACCTCAAGGGTGCGTGCTCAGTACCCTCCTGTACTCCCTGTTCACTCATGACTGCATGGCCAGGCACGACTCCAACACCATCATTAAGTTTGCCGCCACAACAGTGGTAGGCCTGATCACCGACAACGACGAGACAGCATTTAGAGAGGAGGTCAGAGACCTGACCGTTTGGTGCCAGGACAGCAACCTCTCCCTTAACGTGATTAAGACTAAAGAGATGATTGTGGACTACAGGAAAAAGAGGACCGAGCACGTCCCCATTCTCATCGACGGTGTTGTAGTGGAGTAGTTTGAGAGATTCAAGTTACTTGGTGTCCACATCACCAACAAACTAACATGTTCCAAGCACACCAAGACAGTTGTGAAGAGGGCACGACAAAACCTATTCCCCCTCAGGAGACTAAAAAGATTTGGCATGGGTCCTCAGATCCTCAGCTGCACCATCGAGAGCATCCTGACTGGTTGCATCCCCACCTGGTATGGCAAGTGCTCGGCCTCCGACCGCAAGGCACTGCAGACGGTAGTGCGTACGGCCCAGTACAAAACTGGGGTCAAGCTTCCTGCCGTCCAGGACCCTAAAATGGTCAAAGACTCCAGCCACCCTAGTCATAGACTGTTCTCTCTGCTACCTCACGGCAAGCGGTACCGGAGCGCCAAGTCTAGATCCAAGAAGCTTCTAAACAGCTTCTACACCCAAGTCAATAGACTACTGAACAATAAAATGTCTACCCAGACAACTTGCATTGCCACCCCCCTCTTTTACGCTGCTGCTACTCTCTGTTATTATCTATGCAAAAGTCACTTTAATAACTCTATATTACCTCAATTTACTCAAATAACCGCGTCCCTGCACATTGACTCTGTACCGGTACCCCCTGTATATAGCCTCCACATTGACTCTGTACCGGTACCCCCTGTATATAGTCTCCACATTGACTCTGTACCGGTACCCCCTGTATATAGCCTCCACATTGACTCTGTACCGGTACCCCCTGTATATAGCCTCCACATTGACTCTGTACCGGTACCCCCTGTATATAGTCTCCACATTGACTCTGTACCGGTACCCCCTGTATATAGTCTCCACATTGACTCTGTACCGGTACCCCCTGTATATAGTCTCCACATTGACTCTGTACCGGTACCCCCTGTATATAGCCTGCACATTGACTCTGTACCGGTACCCCCTGTATATAGTCTCCACATTGACTCTGTACCGGTACCCCCTGTATATAGCCTCCACATTGACTCTGTACCGGGTCCCCCTGTATATAGCCTCCACATTGACTCTGTGCAGTACCCTGTATATAGCCTCCACATTGACTCTGTACCGGTACCCCCTGTATATAGCCTCCACATTGACTCTGTACCGGTACCCCCTGTATATAGCCTCCACATTGACTCTGTACTGGTACCCCCTGTATATAGCCTCACTATTGACTCTGTACCGGTACCCCCTGTATATAGTATCCACATTGACTCTGTACAGTACCCCCTGTATATAGCCTCCACATTGACTCTGTACAGTACCCCCTGTATATAGTCTCCACATTGACTCTGTACCGCAGTACCCCCTGTATATAGCCTCCACATTGACTCTGTGCAGTACCCCCTGTATATAGTCTCCACATTGACTCTGTACCGGTACCCCCTGTATATAGCCTCCACATTGACTCTGTACAGTACCCCTGTATATTGTCTCCACATTGACTCTGTGCAGGTACCCCCTGTATATAGCCTCCACATTGACTCTGTACTGGTACCCCCTGTATATAGTCTCCACATTGACTCTGTACCGGTACCCCCTGTATATAGCCTCCACATTGACTCTGTGCAGGTACCCCCTGTATATAGCCTCCACATTGACTCTGTACCGGTACCCTGTATATAGCCTCCACATTGACTCTGTGCAGTACCCCCTGTATATAGCCTCCACATTGACTCTGTACCGGTACCCCTGTATATAGCCTCCACATTGACTCTGTACTGGTACCCCCTGTATATAGCCTCACTATTGACTCTGTACAGTACCCCCTGTATATAGTCTCCACATTGACTCTGTACCGGTACCCCCTGTATATAGCCTCCACATTGACTCTGTACAGTACCCCCTGTATATAGTCTCCACATTGACTCTGTACCGGTACCCCTGTATATAGCCTCCACATTGACTCTGTACTGGTACCCCCTGTATATAGTCTCCACATTGACTCTGTGCAGTACCCCCTGTATATAGCCTCCACATTGACTCTGTACCGCAGTACCCCCTGTATATAGTCTCCACATTGACTCTGTGCAGTACCCCCTGTATATAGCCTCCACATTGACTCTGTACTGGTACCCCCTGTATATAGTCTCCACATTGACTCTGTGCAGTACCCCCTGTATATAGCCTCCACATTGACTCTGTACAGTACCCCCTGTATATAGTCTCCACATTGACTCTGTGCAGTACCCCCTGTATATAGCCTCCACATTGACTCTGTACTGGTACCCCCTGTATATAGTCTCCACATTGACTCTGTACCGCAGTACCCCCTGTATATAGCCTCCACATTGACTCTGTGCAGTACCCCCTGTATATAGCCTCCACATTGACTCTGTACCGGTACCCCCTGTATATAGCCTCCACATTGACTCTGTACAGTACCCCCTGTATATAGCCTCCACATTGACTCTGTACCGGTACCCCCTGTATATAGCCTCCACATTGACTCTGTACCGGTACCCCCTGTATATAGCCTCACTATTGTTATTTTACTGCTGCTCTTCAATTATTTCTTACTTTTATTTCTTATTTTTGGGGGTTGGGGCTTGTAAGTAGGCATTTCACTGTAAGGACTACACCTGTTGTATTTGGCGCATGTGAAAAATACAATTTGATTAGATTTTTGTATTGTCTGGATGTGATGGTCAGCTGTGTTGTTGTCTTGTCTGGATGTGATGGTCAGTTGTGTTGTTGTATTGTCTGGATGTGATGGTCAGTTGTATTGTTGTGTGGTCTGGATGTGATGGTCAGCTGTGTTGTTGTATTGTCTGGATGTGATGGTCAGTTGTATTGTTGTGTGGTCTGGATGTGATGGTCAGCTGTGTTGTTGTATTGTCTGGATGTGATGGTCAGTTGTATTGTTGTGTGGTCTGGATGTGATGGTCAGCTGTGTTCTTGTCTTGTCTGGATGTGATGGTCAGTTGTGTTGTTGTGTGGTCTGGATGTGATGGTCAGCTGTGTTGTTGTATTGTCTGGATGTGATGGTCAGTTGTATTGTTGTGTGGTCTGGATGTGATGGTCAGCTGTGTTGTTGTATTGTCTGGATGTGATGGTCAGTTGTATTGTCTGGATGTGATGGCCAGTTGTATTGTTGTGTGGTCTGGATGTGATGGTCAGCTGTATTGTCTGGATGTGATGGTCAGTTGTATTGTTGTGTGGTCTGGATGTGATGGTCAACTGTGTTGTTGTCTTGTCTGGATGTGATGGTCAGCTGTGTTGTTGTATTGTCTGGATGTGATGGTCAGTTGTATTGTTGTGTGGTCTGGATGTGATGGTCAGCTGTGTTGTTGTATTGTCTGGATGTGATGGTCAGTTGTGTTGTTGTATTGTCTAGATGTGATGGTCAGTTGTGTTGTCTGGATGTGATGTTCAGTTGTATTGTTGTGTTGTCTGGATGTGGTCAGTTGTAGGGTTGCAAGTTCGAATCCCCGAGCTGACAAGGGAAATAAATCTGTCGTACTGCCCCTGAACAAGGCAGTTAACACACTGTTCCCCGGGCGCCGAAGACGTGGATGTTGATTCAAATCAAATCAAATTTATTTATAAAGCCCCCCTTACATCAGCTGATGTCACAGAGTGCTGTACAGAAACCCAGCCTAAATCCCCAAACAGCAAGCAATGCAGGTGTAAAAGCACGGGGGGCTGATTAAGCCCCCCGCACCTCTCTGATTCAGAGGGGTTGGGTTAAATGCGGAAGACACATTTCGGTGTAAGGCATTCGGTTGTACAACTGACTAATAATGGTGACTTTTCTATTGTCTGGATGTGATGGTCAGTTGTATTGTTGTATTGTCTGGATGTGATGGTCAGTTGTGTTGTCTGGATGTGATGGTCAGGTGTGTTGTCTGGATGTGATGGTCAGGTGTGTTGTCTGGATGTGATGGTCAGGTGTGTTGTCTAGATGTGATGGTCAGGTGTGTTGTCTGGATGTGATGGTCAGTTGTGTTGTCTGGATGTGATGGTCAGGTGTGTTGTCTGGATGAGATGGTCAGGTGTGTTGTCTGGATGTGATGGTCAGGTGTGTTGTCTGGATGTGATGGTCAGTTGTGTTGTTGTGTTGTCTGGATGTGATGGTCAGTTGTATTGTTGTGTTGTCTGGATGTGATGGTCAGTTGTATTGTTGTGTTGTCTGGATGTGATGGTCAGTTGTTTTGATGTATTGTCTGGATATGATGGTCAGTTGTATTGTTGTGTAGACTTGATGTGATGGTCAGTTGTATTGTCTGGATGTGATGGTCAGTTGTGTTGTTGTATTGTCTGGATGTGATGGTCAGTTGTGTTGTTGTATTGTCTAGATGTGATGGTCAGTTGTGTTGTTGTATTGTCTGGATGTGATGGTCAGTTGTGTTGTTGTATTGTCTGGATGTGATAGCCAGTTGTATTGTTGTATTGTCTGGATGTGATGGCCCGTTGTGTTGTTGTATTGTCTGGATGTGATGGTCAGTTGTATTGTTGTATTGTCTGGATGTGATGGTCAGTTGTGTTGTTGTATTGTCTGGATGTGATGGTCAGTTGTATTGTTGTATTGTCTGGATGTGATGGTCAGTTGTATTGTCTGCATGTGATGGTCAGTTGTATTGTCTGCATGTGATGGTCAGTTGTGTTGTCTGGATGTGATGGTAGATGTATTGTCTGTATGTGATGGTCAGTTGTATTGTCTGCATGTGTTTTTCAGTTGTATTGTCTGGATGTGATGGTCAGTTGTATTGTTGTGTTGTCTGGATGTGATGGTCAGTTGTGTTGTCTGGATGTGATGGTCAGTTGTGTTGTCTGGATGTGATGGTCAGTTGTGTTGTTTGGATGTGATGGTCAGTTGTATTGTTGTGTTGTCTGGATGTGATGGTCAGTTGTGTTGTTTGGATGTGATGGTCAGTTGTGTTGTTGTATTGTCTGGATGTGATGGTCAGTTGTATTGTCTGGATGTGATGGTCAGTTGTATTGTTGTATTGTCTAGATGTGATGGCCAGTTGTGTTGTTGTTTTTCCTGGATGTGATGGTCAGTTGTATTGTTGTGTTGTCTGGATGTGATGGTCAGTTGTATTGCTGTGTTGTCTGGATTTGATGGCCAGTTGTGTTGTTGTTTTTCCTGGATGTGATGGTCAGTTGTCACGTATTCCGCAGAATTCGGTCCCTCTTCTTGTTCGTTGGAGTTCGGCGTTTCGACGTCACCGGTCTTCTAGCCATTGCCGATCCATTTTTCATTTGTTTTGTCCTTGTTTTCTACACACCTGGTTTCCATTCCCCAATTACATGTGCTTGTATTTAACCCTCTGTTTCCCTCATGTTTGTGTGCGTGTTTCTTGTTAGTTCAGGTTTGTTACTAGAAGGCTGGTATTTGTTGCCGCGTTTTTGTATTCACGCCCGTGTATTTTGTGTGTATTGGTTTTTATACTGGTGCTTCATTGTATTAAAAACCTTGCCCATGCATCACTGCTCACCTGCGCCTGACTCACTAGACCAGTTACCCAAAGCCTGACACCAGTTGTATTGTTGTGTGGTCTGGATGTGATGGTCAGTTGTATTGTTGTATTGTCTGGATGTGATGGTCAGTTGTATTGTCTGGATGTGATGGTCAGTTGTATTGTCTGGATGTGATGGTCAGTTGTATTGTTGTGTGGTCTGGATGTGATGGTCAGTTGTATTGTTGTGTGGTCTGGATGTGATGGTCAGTTGTATTGTTGTATTGTCTGGATGTGATGGTCAGTTGTATTGTCTGGATGTGATGGTCAGTTGTATTGTTGTATTGTCTGGATGTGATGGTCAGTTGTATTGTCTGGATGTGATGGTCAGCTGTGTTGTTGTATTGTCTGGATGTGATGGTCAGTTGTATTGTTGTATTGTCTGGATGTGATGGTCAGCTGTGTTGTTGTATTGTCTGGATGTGATGGTCAGTTGTATTGTTGTGTGGTCTGGATGTGATGGTCAGTTGTATTGTTGTGTGGTCTGGATGTGATGGTCAGTTGTGTTGTTGTATTGTCTGGATGTGATGGTCAGTTGTATTGTCTGGATGTGATGGTCAGTTGTATTGTTGTATTGTCTGGATGTGATGGTCAGTTGTATTGTTGTATTGTCTGGATGTGATGGTCAGTTGAATTGTCTGGATGTGATGGTCAGTTGAATTGTCTGGATGTGATGGTCAGTTGTATTGTTGTATTGTCTGGATGTGATGGTCAGTTGTATTGTTGTATTGTCTGGATGTGATGGTCAGTTGTATTGTCTGGATGTGATTGTCAGTTGTGTTGTTGTATTGTCTGGATGTGATGGTCAGTTGTATTGTTGTATTGTCTGGATGTGATGGTCAGTTGTATTGGTGTATTGTCTGGATGTGATGGTCAGTTGTATTGTCTGGATGTGATGGTCAGTTGTATTGTCTGGATGTGATGGTCAGTTGTATTGTTGTTGTATTGTCTGGATGTGATGGTCAGCTGTGTTGTTGTATTGTCTGGATGTGATGGTCAGTTGTATTTTTGTTTGGTCTGGATGTGATGGTCAGCTGTGTTGTTGTCTTGTCTGGATGTGATGGTCAGTTGTATTGGTGTATTGTCTGGATGTGATGGTCAGTTGCATTGTTGTACTGTCTGGATGTGATGGTCAGTTGTATTGTCTGGATGTGATGGTCAGTTGTGTTGTTGTATTGTCTGGATGTGATGGTCAGTTGTGTTGTTGTATTGTCTGGATGTGATGGTCAGTTGTATTGTTGTATTGTCTGGATGTGATGGTCAGTTGTATTGTTGTATTGTCTGGATGTGATGGTCAGTTGTATTGTTGTATTGTCTGGATGTGATGGTCAGTTGTATTGTCTGGATGTGATGGTCAGTTGTGTTGTTGTATTGTCTGGATGTGATGGTCAGTTGTATTGTTGTGTGGTCTGGATGTGATGGTCAGTTGTGTTGTTGTATTGTCTGGATGTGATGGTCAGTTGTATTGTCTGGATGTGATGGTCAGTTGTATTGTTGTATTGTCTGGATGTGATGGTCAGTTGTATTGTTGTATTGTCTGGATGTGATGGTCAGTTGTATTGTTGTATTGTCTGGATGTGATGGTCAGTTGAATTGTCTGGATGTGATGGTCAGTTGAATTGTCTGGATGTGATGGTCAGTTGTATTGTCTGGATGTGATGGTCAGTTGTATTGTTGTATTGTCTGGATGTGATGGTCAGTTGTATTGTCTGGATGTGATGGTCAGTTGTGTTGTTGTATTGTCTGGATGTGATGGTCAGTTGTGTTGTTGTATTGTCTGGATGTGATGGTCAGTTGTGTTGTTGTGTTGTCTGGATGTGATGGTCAGTTGTATTGTCTGGATGTGATGGTCAGTTGTATTGTTGTATTGTATAGATGTGATGGTCAGTTGTATTGTTTGGATGTGATGGTCAGTTGTATTGTTGTATTGTCTGGATGTGATGGTCAGTTGTGTTGTCTGGATGTGATGGTCAGTTGTATTGTCTGGATGTGATGGCCAGTTGTATTGTTGTGTGGTCTGGATGTGATGGTCAGCTGTATTGTCTGGATGTGATGGTCAGTTGTATTGTTGTGTGGTCTGGATGTGATGGTCAGCTGTGTTGTTGTCTTGTCTGGATGTGATGGTCAGCTGTGTTGTTGTATTGTCTGGATGTGATGGTCAGTTGTATTGTTGTGTGGTCTGGATGTGATGGTCAGCTGTGTTGTTGTATTGTCTGGATGTGATGTTCAGTTGTATTGTTGTGTTGTCTGGATGTGGTCAGTTGTAGGGTTGCAAG
Organism: Brachymystax lenok tsinlingensis; assembly: GCA_030435695.1. Taxonomy (NCBI): domain Eukaryota; kingdom Metazoa; phylum Chordata; class Actinopteri; order Salmoniformes; family Salmonidae; genus Brachymystax; species Brachymystax lenok. The sequence continues at coordinate 801,269 of CM059802.1, forward strand.
TTCGAATCCCCGAGCTGACAAGGGAAAAAAATCTGTCGTACTGCCCCTGAACAAGGCAGTTAACACACTGTTCCCCGGGCGCCGAAGACGTGGATGTCGATTCAAATCAAATCAAATGTATTTATAAAGCCCCAATTACATCAGCTGATGTCACAGAGTGCTGTACAGAAACCCAGCCTAAATCCCCAAACAGCAAGCAATGCAGGTGTAAAAGCACGGGGGGCTGATTAAGCCCCCCGCACCTCTCTGATTCAGAGGGGTTGGGTTAAATGCGGAAGACACATTTCGGTGTAAGGCATTCGGTTGTACAACTGACTAATAATGGTGACTTTTCTATTGTCTGGATGTGATGGTCAGTTGTATTGTTGTATTGTCTGGATGTGATGGTCAGTTGTGTTGTCTGGATGTGATGGTCAGTTGTGTTGTCTGGATGTGATGGTCAGGTGTGTTGTCTGGATGTGATGGTCAGGTGTGTTGTCTGGATGTGATGGTCAGGTGTGTTGCCTGGATGTGATGGTCAGGTGTGTTGTCTGGATGTGATGGTCAGGTGTGTGGTCTGGATGTGATGGTCAGGTGTGTTGTCTGGATGTGATGGTCAGGTGTGTGGTCTGGATGTGATGGTCAGGTGTGTGGTCTGGATGTGATGGTCAGGTGTGTTGTCTGGATGTGATGGTCAGGTGTGTTGTCTGGATGTGATGGTCAGGTGTGTTGTCTGGATGTGATGGTCAGGTGTGTTGTCTGGATGTTATGGTCAGGTGTGTTGTCTGGATGTTATGGTCAGGTGTGTTGTCTGGATGTGATGGTCAGGTGTGTTGTCTGGATGTGATGGTCAGTTGTGTTGTCTGGATGTGATGGTCAGGTGTGTTGTCTGGATGTGATGGTCAGGTGTGTTGTCTGGATGTGATGGTCAGGTGTGTTGTCTGGATGTGATGGTCAGGTGTGTTGTCTGGATGTGATGGTCAGGTGTGTTGTCTGGATGTGATGGTCAGTTGTGTTGTCTGGATGTGATGGTCAGGTGTGTTGTCTGGATGTGATGGTCAGGTGTGTTGTCTGGATGTGATGGTCAGGTGTGTTGTCTGGATGTGATGGTCAGGTGTGTTGTCTGGATGTGATGGTCAGGTGTGTTGTCTGGATGTGATGGTCAGGTGTGTTGTCTGGATGTGATGGTCAGTTGTGTTGTCTGGATGTGATGGTCAGGTGTGTTGTCTGGATGTGATGGTCAGGTGTGTTGTCTGGATGTGATGGTCAGGTGTGTTGTCTGGATGTGATGGTCAGGTGTGTTGTCTGGATGTGATGGTCAGGTGTGTTGTCTGGATGTGATGGTCAGTTGTGTTGTCTGGATGTGATGGTCAGGTGTGTTGTCTGGATGTGATGGTCAGGTGTGTTGTCTGGATGTGATGGTCAGGTGTGTTGTCTGGATGTGATGGTCAGGTGTGTTGTCTGGATGTGATGGTCAGGTGTGTTGTCTGGATGTGATGGTCAGGTGTGTTGTCTGGATGTGATGGTCAGGTGTGTTGTCTGGATGTGATGGTCAGGTGTGTTGTCTGGATGTGATGGTCAGTTGTGTTGTTGTCTGGATGTGATGGTCAGGTGTGTTGTCTGGATGTGATGGTCAGGTGTGTTGTCTGGATGTGATGGTCAGGTGTGTTGTCTGGATGTGATGGTCAGGTGTGTTGTCTGGATGTGATGGTCAGGTGTGTTGTCTGGATGTGATGGTCAGGTATGTTGTCTGGATGTGATGGTCAGGTGTGTTGTCTGGATGTGATGGTCAGGTGTGTTGTCTGGATGTGATGGTCAGGTGTGTTGTTGCACCCCACAGATCCACTGCTACACTGTTTATATGGAGACCTTCCAGACTTTGAAGGGTGAAGGCCAAGGACCTGTTTCTTTTTCCTTTTACACACTCACCCACATCCGCACCCGCACCCGCACCCGCACACACATACCCACACCCACATACCCACACCCATACCCACACCCACACCCACATACCCACACCCACATACCCACACCCACATACCCACACCCACACCCACATACCCACACCCGCACTCGCACACACATACGCACACCCACACCCACAATAAGTCACAGTGTAGTGGTATCTTGGTTATGCATAGTCCCAGTTTATTAGTAGCTGTGGGGTTAATTAGTAAGATACACGATGCAACAAGCAGGTACAATATCACTTGTTTAACCCTCCCCTCTAATGTGTTCATCCCTCCCCCAGTAGCTCTGTGAGACTTCAGATAGTATTGATATTATTATTAGTCATATACTTATTGGTTAATGTAAAATATTCATATTTAAAGATTTTCCTTTTCTAGTTTTTGTTGTTTTTCTTGGTGTTTATAGTTGTAAAAGAAGGCTGCGACAGACAGACAGACAGACAGGTTAATTTCCAATTGATTTCTATGAGGATGTTTCAACTCATTACTTCAAAACTGAATTAACCCTGACAGACATGACACATTAACTTCTTAGTCGGAACTTGGAAACTCCAAAATCTCTGACATGCTAATTGTTGTAGTTATACACTTGCCACATTCAACAAATTAGCAAGTCGGAAATGTCAGACCTTCCTAGTTCCGACTAGCATAGAGCAGAGGCTGGAGCAAGACCAGAGAGGAGTCTATAGAGCGTATTGGGTTCATTCCAGTTTGTCTATATTGCGGTCTCTCTGCTCACAATGCCGTTAAAAGTGTTCAACCACATTAATATGACATATAAATCTTCTGAGATGCCCAGGGACACTGCTATAAAGGTGGCCTGGAACAACACCCCAAACTGGCCTCTGTGCTCTGGGACAGTCAGGTTTCTCTCCTGTTCCTCTTTTCCCTGCCCACTTTTCAAAAGACGTGATGCGTTGGGCTTCTGCTCCTGTCGATGATGTAATGATGATATCATGTTCTTTTAATGTTGGCTGAACATTGGTTTGCCCATTTTGTTTCACAGGTATGACATTTCTTATCAACAATCAGTGTTAACTAATAAATTGTTACAGGTATGACATTTCTTATCAATAATCTATAGCTGCTGTTTATCTAACATACAGAATTATCTAACATACAGAAACATAAATTGAAAGATTTTCTAGGCTCTAAACACAAGCGTCTGGACCTCAAGCGTCTGGACCACAAGCGTCTGGACCACAAGCGTCTGGACCACAAGCGTCTGGACCACAAGCGTCTGGACGACAAGCCAATACAGAAAGAGTGGAACCATACAGGTTGTAATGATTATTATCATAGATATGACAATACACAGGAACAGCAGTCGAACTGAAGAGAGCAGTGAGAACTACAAAACCAAGTGAGATTCAAATAATCACTTTTAAAAAGGATCAATTGAACTGATCAAATAATGATAGATAACAATCTTCAGCTTCTATTTACATTCAGAGAATGATACTGATTCTCCCCTTTCTCCCCCCTCCCCTCTCTCTCTCTCCTCCCCTCTCCCTCCCTCCCTCCCCTCTCTCCTCCCTCCCTCCTCTCTCTCCTCCCTCCTCCCTCCTCCCCTCCTCCTCCCCTCCACCTCTCTCCCGTCCCTCTCTTCCCTCCCCTCTCTTCCCTCCCCCTCTCTCTCCTCCCTCCCCTCTCTCCTCCCTCCCCTCTCCTCCCTCCCCCTCTCCCCCTCTCTCTTCCCTCCCCCCTCTCCTCCTCTCCCCCTCTCTCCTCCCTCTCCCCTCTCCTCCTCTCTCCCCTCTCCTCCCTCCCCTCTCTCCTCCCTCCCCTCCCCTCTCTCCCTGTCCCTCTCCCTCTCCTCCCTCCCTCTCTCTCTCCCCCTCTCCTCCCCTCTCTCTCTCTCTCCCCCTCTCCTCCCTCCCCTCTCTCCTCCCTCCCCCTCTCTCCCTCCCCTCTCCCCCTCTCCTCCCTCCCCTCTCTCTCCTCCCTCACCTTCCTCCAGTGTCTCCTCCTCCTCTTATCCTCCTTCAGCCCAGTAGTAGAAGTTTGCTACAGAGCTTGACTAGTCCATGGATTCCATAGGCCTCTAATGTGTGTGTGTGTGTGTGTGTGTTTTTGGGGGTTTACTATCCTTAGGGGTACCATAAGTAAAACAGGATCATTCAGACAAGTGGGGACACTTTTCCGGTCCCCACAAGGAAAAAGGCTATTTTAAGTTTAGGGGTTAGGTTTAGAGTTACAATTATAGATTAGGATTAGGATAAGGAAAAAGGCTATTTTAAATTTAGGGGTTAGGTTTAGAGTTACAATTATAGATTAGGATTAGGATAAGTGAATAAGGGATAGGATTAGGGGTTAAAGGTTAGGGTTAGGATAAGGGTTAGGGTTAGGATAAGGGTTAGGGTTAGTATAATGGTTAGGGTTAGGATAAGGGTTAGGTTTAGGTTTAGAGAAAATAGGATTTTGAATGGGAATCACACATATGTGTGTGTACTGACACCCTATTTCTGCATATTTCTGTAGGACGGGTAGGGAGGATGGATGGATAAACGTACAGAGGAAGGAGAGGAGGAGAGGAGCATGAACTTTCTTAGATATTAGTATTTGTTTTCTCTTCACTGCATGGTTGTGAGCAGGAAGAGAGCACACAGACACACACACACACACAGAGAAAGAAACACCACATATCTCCAAAATAAATTAATTTTAAATGTTTCACCAAAAATGATGTAAAAACCCCAAACATAATGTCTTTGTGAATACACACTCACCTTTTCTTTCTCCTCTCCTCTTACCTCCTCTCCTCCGCTCTCCTACCCCTTCTCTCTCAGGGGAGGAGAGACGGAGATAAGATGAGATGGAGAGGAGATGAAGAGAAGAGGAGGAATGGAGAGAAGAGGAGAGATGGACTAAGAGTGTCAAGGTTTGGTCGGTGTGTGTTTTTTATTGAACTGTTATCTATTCAGGGAAGCCCAATTAAAATCAGGCTCTCATTCTCAATGCTGAGAACAAACAATTCCCAAATCAACATGATAATTCAATAAAACCGCAAAAAGCAGCAGTTCCAGAAACACTACATTACCACAACACGAATACATGATTACAGTCACCCAACATCCTGTCCACTCTTCATCAGCCTTCTGCCCTATTGGCACCAGGGATTCAAGATGTAACGAGGTTAGCACATGGTTCCAAACACGGGGGGCGTTAAAACTAAAGGCTGATTGGTTGGTAGAGACGCGAGGGACCTCAAGAGTTAACCAACCCTGTGAGCGGGTTTGGTGCTTTGCATTTTATACTATAAAGAGAAGTGAGATATGTTGGATGCTTTGTCAACAACAAGGGAGTAATGAAGTGATCTACGAGATTTTAGTGAGGTCCAGCAGACCTTCTGATAAAGGACGCAGAGCTAAAGAATAAACCTGTTACCTGTGATAAAGCGCGCTACGGTTTTAGAGTGGTGGCTGCTGCATTCTGAGTGTGTGGATTACTGTCTGTTACTGTGTGTGGATTACTGTCTGTTACTGTGTGTGGATTACTGTCTGTTACTGTGTGTGGATTACTGTCTGTTACTGTGTGTGGATTACGGTCTGTTACTGTGTGTGGATTACTGTCTGTTACTGTGTGTGGATTACTGTCTGTTACTGTGTGTGGATTACGGTCTGTTACTGTGTGTGGATTACTGTCTGTTACTGTGTGTGGATTACTGTCTGTTACTGTGTGTGGATTACTGTCTGTTACTGTGTGTGGATTACTGTCTGTTACTGTGTGTGGATTACTGTCTGTTACTGTGTGTGGATTACTGTCTGTTACTGTGTGTGGATTACTGTCTGTTACTGTGTGTGGATTACTGTCTGTTACTGTGTGTGGATTACTGTCTGTTACTGTGTGTGGATTACGGTCTGTTACTGTGTGTGGATTACGGTCTGTTACTGTGTGTGTGTATTACTGTGTGTGTGTGTATTACTGTGTGTGTGTATTACTGTGTGCATATGTTACTGTGTGCATATGTTACTGTGTGCATATGTTACTGTGTGTATATATTACTGTGTGTATATATTACTGTGTGTGTATATTACTGTGTGTGTATATTACTGTGTGTATATATTACTGTGTGTATATATTACTGTGTGTATATTACTGTGTGTGTAAACGTGGAGTAGAGAATGCAAGCTGATCTGTAAACGGCTTCCCTACATACTGTACCCCCATGGAATGTACTGGACTTGTGTATGTCTGGCAGGCAGGCAGGCAGTGATGTCAGGAATGATGTGTCTTCATGCAGGCAGTCTGACGGCAGTGTGTGTCTGTTCTATTTAACTGGTCCTGTCCAGTATTCCGGCGAAGGAGGGGCCTATCGGAGGAGGCGGAGGGACTAGATTGACAGGGGAGGCGGGGCCAGAGCTCTCATTTCCTGTAGGGGCGGGCCCTCGGCCACTGTATTGACCGATGAAAGAGCCGTCCTCGTTGAACTGGATGTCGACACTGTCTCCGTATTCAGCGAGGGAGTCGTCACTCCCCAGTTTACTCTCCACACACAGAGACGGTTGACTGACTGACCGCTTCTCATCACCATCACTATGGAGACAGAGGAAACAGTAACAGAGAAATAGCTACATATGAACACCATGTTACAACAATATAGAAGAAAGAGCTCGCGCGAGCGCGAGCGCGCGAGCGCGAGAGCTCTCACCTTTCCAGAGATCTGCAGAAAGGAAGCAGCATGGGGAAGAGAGGGACGTTGTATTTAGAGGTCAGGGTTATTGGAGATAAAAACACTGATGTTGTGTGTGTGTTGTGTAAAGATGTGTGTGTGTTGTGTAAAGATGTGTGTGTGTTGTGTAAAGATGTGTGTGTGTTGTGTAAAGATGTGTGTGTGTTGTGTAAAGATGTATGTGTGTGTTGTGTAAAGATGTGTGTGTGTTGTGTAAAGATGGGGGGGTGTTGTGTAAAGATGGGGGTGTTGTGTAAAGATGGGAGGGTGTTGTGTAAAGATGGGTGGGTGTTGTGTAAAGATGGGTGTGTGTTGTGTAAAGATGTATGTGTGTTGTGTAAAGATGGGGGTGTTGTGTAAAGATGGGGGTGTTGTGTAAAGATGGGGGTGTTGTGTAAAGATGGGGGTGTTGTGTAAAGATGGGTGTGTGTGTTGTGTAAAGATGGGTGTGTGTTGTGTAAAGATGGGGGGTGTTGTGTAAAGATGGGGGTGTTGTGTAAAGATGGGGGTGTTGTGTAAAGATGGGGAGTGTTGTGTAAAGATGGGGGTGTTGTGTAAAGATGGGTGTGTGTTGTGTAAAGATGGGTGTGTGTTGTGTAAAGATGGGTGTGTGTTGTGTAAAGATGGGGTGTTGTGTAAAGATGGGGGGGTGTTGTGTAAAGATGTATGTGTGTTGTGTAAAGATGGGTGTGGGTTGTGTAAAGATGGGTGTGTGTTGTGTAAAGATGTATGTGTGTTGTGTAAAGATGGGGGGGTGTTGTGTAAAGATGGGTGTGTGTTGTGTAAAGATGGGGGGTGTTGTGTAAAGATGGGGAGTGTTGTGTAAAGATGTATGTGTGTTGTGTAAAGATGTATGTGTGTTGTGTAAAGATGGGTGTGGGTTGTGTAAAGATGGGTGTGTGTTGTGTAAAGATGGGTGTGTGTTGTGTAAAGATGTATGGGTGTTGTGTAAAGATGGGGGGGTGTTGTGTAAAGATGGGGTGTTGTGTAAAGATGGGGGGTGTTGTGTAAAGATGTGTGTGTTGTGTAAAGATGTGTGTGTGTTGTGTAAAGATGGGGTGTTGTGTAAAGATGGGGAGTGTTGTGTAAAGATTTGGGGGTGTTGTGTAAAGATGGGGGTGTTGTGTAAAGATGGGTGTGTGTTGTGTAAAGATGGGTGTGTGTTGTGTAAAGATGTATGTGTGTTGTGTAAAGATGGGGGGGTGTTGTGTAAAGATGGGGGTGTTGTGTAAAGATGGGTGTGTGTTGTGTAAAGATGGGTGTGTGTTGTGTAAAGATGGGGGTGTTGTGTAAAGATTTGGGGGGTGTTGTGTAAAGATGTATGTGTGTTGTGTAAAGATGGGTGTGGGTTGTGTAAAGATGGGTGTGTGTTGTGTAAAGATGTATGTGTGTTGTGTAAAGATGGGGGTGTTGTGTAAAGATGGGTGTGTGTTGTGTAAAGATTTGGGGGTGTTGTGTAAAGATGGGGTGTTGTGTAAAGATGTATGTGTTGTGTGTAAAGATGGGTGTGGGTTGTGTAAAGATGTGTGTGTGTTGTGTAAAGATGGGTGTGTGTTGTGTAAAGATGGGTGTGTGTTGTGTAAAGATGGGGGGGTGTTGTGTAAAGATGGGGGGGTGTTGTGTAAAGATGTATGTGTGTTGTGTAAAGATGGGTGTGGGTTGTGTAAAGATGGGTGTGTGTTGTGTAAAGATGTATGTGTGTTGTGTAAAGATGGGGGGGTGTTGTGTAAAGATGGGTGTGTGTTGTGTAAAGATGGGGGGGTGTTGTGTAAAGATGGGGGGGTGTTGTGTAAAGATGGGGGGTGTTGTGTAAAGATGTATGTGTGTTGTGTAAAGATGGGTGTGTGTTGTGTAAAGATGGGTGTGTGTTGTGTAAAGATGGGTGTGTGTTGTGTAAAGATGGGGTGTTGTGTAAAGATGGGGGTGTTGTGTAAAGATGGGGGTGTTGTGTAAAGATGTATGTGTGTTGTGTAAAGATGTATGTGTGTTGTGTAAAGATGGGTGTGGGTTGTGTAAAGATGTGTGTGTGTTGTGTAAAGATGGGTGTGTGTTGTGTAAAGATGGGTGTGTGTTGTGTAAAGATGTATGGGTGTTGTGTAAAGATGGGGGGGTGTTGTGTAAAGATGGGGGGGTGTTGTGTAAAGATGTGTGTGTGTGTGTGTTGTGTAAATATGTTTGTTTTTTGTGTAAATAATTGTGTGTTGTGTAAATCTGTGTGTGTTGTGTAAAGATGTGTGTGTGTGTTGTGTAAAGATGGGTGTGTGTTGTGTAAAGATGGGTGTGTGTTGTGTAAAGATGGGGGTGTTGTGTAAAGATGGGGGTGTTGTGTAAATATGTGTGTTGTGTAAAGATGTGTGTGTGTTGTGTAAAGATGTATGTGTGTTGTGTAAAGATGTGTGTGTGTTGTGTAAAGATGTGTGTGTGTTGTGTAAAGATGGGGTGTTGTGTAAAGATGGGGGGGTGTTGTGTAAAGATGGGGGGTGTTGTGTAAAGATGGGGGTGTTGTGTAAAGATGGGGATGTTGTGTAAAGATGGGGTGTGTGTTGTGTAAAGATGGGGGTTGGGTAAAGATGTATGTGTGTTGTGTAAAGATGTGTGTGTGTTGTGTAAAGATGGGGGTGTGGGGGAAAGATGTGTGTGTGTTGTGTAAAGATGTGTGTGTGTTGTGTAAAGATGGGGGTGTTGTGTAAAGATGGGTGTGTATTGTGTAAAGATGGGGTGTGTTGTGTAAAGATGTGTGTGTTGTGTAAAGATGGGGGTGTTGTGTAAAGATGGGGGTGTTGTGTAAAGATGTATGTGTGTTGTGTAAAGATGGGTGTGGGTTGTGTAAAGATGGGTGTGTGTTGTGTAAAGATGTATGTGTGTTGTGTAAAGATGGGGGGGTGTTGTGTAAAGATGGGGGGGTGTTGTGTAAAGATGGGTGTTGTGTAAAGATGTGTGTGTGTTGTGCAAATATGTGTGTGTGTGTTGTGTAAAGATGTGTGTGTTTTGTAAAGATATGCGTGTTGTGTAAAGATGTATGTGTGTTGTGTAAAGATGTGTGTGTGTGTGTGTGTTTTGTAAAGATGCGTGTGTGTGTGTGTGTTTGTTTTGTAAAGATGTGTGTGTTTGTTTTGTAAAGATGTGTGTGTTGTGTAAAGTTATATGTGTGTGTGTGTTATGTAAAGATGTGTGTGTTATATAAAGGTGTGTGTGTGTGTTGTGTAAAGATGTGTGCGTTGTGTAAAGATGTGTGTGTTGTGTAAAGATGTGTGTGTGTTATGTAAAGATGTGTGTTTTGTGTAAAGATGTGTGTGTTTTGTGTAAAGATGTGTGTGTTGTGTAAAGATGTGTGTGTTGTCTAAAGAGTGTGTGTGTTGTGTAAAGGTGTGTTGTGTAAAGGTGTGTGTGTGTAAAGGTTACCCAGAATGTTGTTGTTCTCTGAATATCCTATTAGAATGTTCTAGACACGTTTAATTGGAATTTCGGAAGAACATTTCTTTTATATCAGTTGTCAGGACATCACCTGTTGGTCCCAAAGAAACGTTTTCCAAAATAAAATGTGTTTCATCATTACACATCAATAATCAAAAGGGAAGCATCTCCCAGAGGCTTGGCTGGTGAGTAGCCGCCTTCAGTGTGTAGGTACAACTGTTTTTACATCACCCCTTGCTATTGTTGCTGAGCCCATCAAGGCCTTGATCAGTGGTATACCCCACCAACATTAGACCACTATACAGCAAGCCCTAAAATTGCTGAAATAATTAAATCAAATCAATTATGAGAATATTCAGATTAACTGGTACGTGATACGAACATGGTGACATAGCAGGAAGATCAGAGTACCATGAACCAAGAGGTTGTGAGTTCAAATCCCAGGTGAGAATAATAATTACTGTATAAATTAACATGCACCATGTAATCATGTTTGTCAAACTGTCAAATATGTTAGTTGAAAACAGTATGTTAAAATCACTGTGTGTGTGAGTATCCTTGACAACAGACAAAGAACTATGTGTGGATCAGTGGTTCACCAAGGGCCTTGATTGGCTCAGCAACAGTAACAAGGCGTAATGTGTAATGAAAACATTTCTTTGGGACCATCAGTTGATGTCCTGACTACTGACACAAAAATTTCCTGCAAAGTTCCCATGAAACCTATCTAACATTCAAACAGGCTATTCTGAGAACATGGCAACCACATTCTGGGTAAGTTCTGTCTAACATGAAGGGAATCTTCTCCTGACAAAACATGCTAAACAAGTTGCTAACATACATAGAATGTTCCCCTAACATTCTACTAACAGAAAACTGGACCCTCAAACATGTGTGATTAGATATGACAAACCTGTACTCTCCAAACGTCTCGTCTTTCATTGGCCGAGCCTCGGAGTCCATCTGACTCTCTTCCTTGTCTTTCACTGGAGGAGAGATACACGTTAGTACTCAGCTGGAACAAACACAGCCTGCAACTCAAGTTAGTGTGAAAACGTAGAGTAGACGGAGGGACAGACAGACACCTAATTCATCCCAGAGGGGAAAGCGTGTGTGTAGTTACTGCGTAGACGGAGGGACAGACAGACACCTAATTCATCCCAGAGGGGAAAGCGTGTGTGTAGTTACTGCGTAGACGGAGGGACAGACAGACACCTAATTCATCCCAGAGGGGAAAGCGTGTGTGTAGTTACTGCGTAGACGGAGGGACAGACAGACACCTAATTCATCCCAGAGGGGAAAGCGTGTGTGTAGTTACTGCGTAGACGGAGGGGAAAGCGTGTGTGTAGTTACTGCGTAGACGGAGGGGAAAGCGTGTGTGTAGTTACCTGCGTACTTGCCCCCTTTGCTCCTCTTGATGAAACAGAGAACAAGAAGCAGCAACAACAGCAACACCACAGCACTGATCAGCCCTATGAACCAGCCTTGAGTAGCAAAATCACCTTCCACACCTTGTAGCTCTGGGGAGACAGAGAGTGAGACAGAGAGAGCGAGTGAGTGCAGAGAGAGACAGAGACAGAGACAGAGACAGAGACAGAGAGACAGAGACCAGACCTTTTTATTAAACAATCCCACAGACGAGCAACCCCAAGCGGAAAGTCAACCTCCCAGCTTGGAGTACTACTCCCTCATTGAAATTAAGGATAAATTCAACAGCAGGTGAACACACTCCAGTCAGCACAAAAAAACACCCCCTCGACCAGACCCGGAGAGCTGCAGGTGGAGAGAGACATATCTGCACTCTGGACTGTGGTGAGACAACATCAACAGGAGAATGAGCAGGAGAAGAACAGAGCTCTAGAGGAGACGATCAGACTGCTGGAGGAGAGGAGCAGAACAGAGCACTAGAGGAGAGGATCAGACTGCTGGAGGAGAGGAGCAGAACAGAGCGCTAGGAGAGAGGATCAGAGTGCTGGAGGAGAGGAGCAGAACAGAGCGCTAGGAGAGGATCAGACTGCTGGAGGAGAGGAGCAGAACAGAGCGCTAGGAGAGGATCAGACTGCTGGAGGAGAGGGTGAGGTGGATGGCGTGTGACAGAGAACAACCCATTAGAGAGCTGGCCACCCCCACAGAGAAGCCAGCAGAACAGTCCACCCCAGACCCTGACCATAGCCTCGACATCACCACTAGAATCCCTGTACTTTAATGAAGACAGCTTCTCCATCCTGGAGGGGGAGATCAATCATTTCCAGGCCCAGGGACATGTACTAGTCTGTGGTGACCTAAATGCCAGAACTGGACAAGAACCTGACACCCTCAGCACACAGGGGGACAAACACCTGCCTGGAGGTGACAGCATTCCCTCCCCCATATTCCCTCCTAGGCACAACTATGATAACATAACCAACAAAAACGGGTCACACTCCTGCAGCTCTGTCGCACGCTGGGTATTGACTAAGCAAACCCACAGCGTGAGCTGTGATTGTGAATAGTTATTGCATTCCTTACCATACCACGTGGAGCATTGGCTACACGGCTGGAAATGGTTAAACTCTGAGACTATCGATCCCTACAGAACAAGAGCAAATCTTAGATAATAATTACTAGTCTGCAGCTAGAAATTATGTAAACCTGGGATGAGATTACAGGCAACCGCCGAAACATCTATTCTATGAAAACATTTCTGAATGGTACTCTGAAGTATCAATTTTAACCATGAAGGACTTCAGGGAAGCCGAGAGAAAGAGACGCTGATGAACTGACTCTCCAGCAGACGGACCGGATTCCAACAGAAAAGATCACGACACATTCGCGTAAATATATATATTGATTGCAATTATTCCCGAATGAGTGAGCGTTCATGTGCAAAGGATTAGCATTTCAACTAATATAATTATAGTAGTAGTGTGTGTAGTGATCCCTCTGGTCTTTCCCGCTCAGTCCACACCCACTTCCCTTTGTCCACCAAGCCGTCATATCGGCTTAGCCCACTAGGGAATCTTTCCTGTCATTTGTTAGTAAAAGATCTACTGTTTGTTTGTTTATGCATTTCTGTGACTATTTAGTTAGTTAGTAAATAAATGATTGAGCCAATTGGTGTATGGATGATTATAGTAAAGGCTGGGTTCGTGCAGATAACCAACAATGTACGACGTTTGGAATTAGACTGACATGAGGCAAATAGTAATTCATTAATTAGAAGACTATAAAATAAATATCTGAAGAGTTATATTAGGAAAATTATAACTTTGTAATCTGAAGATTTTCCTTGGTGCCCCGACTTCCTATTTAATTACATTTACATGATTAGTTTAATCACGTAATAATAATTACAGAGATTGGAGAATTGATTTGATAAAATAACAGTCTTGACTTTTAATGATGCCAAAGACACAACGTATTATGACACCCTGTGCCAGGAATCTAAGATAGAATTGGACTTTGCTGTTGAGTTATATATACGTAAATATCAATTGTGCAAACAGAAGTGTGCAAACAGACTGTTGTATGCGAATAGAGAAAGATATTGGTTGTATGTCTTTCCATTTGAACAAGCTATTTGGAAGCGCCTCCGGTCGTGTGTCGATAGCGTCAGAGCAATGACTTGTACATTTCTAGAACAAGGGCATAGAGCCAGTAAGGTTAGAAATTAGAGGATAGTTTGGTGACCAAGCCAAAGTTATCTGGGTAGGCCACAGCCGTATCTGTTTTTATGGACCGTGCGCTCCAGTAATATAATGCTAGCAAATAGTATGCCGAATGGGTTAATGTAAGACGTCACTAGTAAACCTTCTTTCCATGGTGAAGGGGACCCTATTTTGTGCTTGGAAGTGAGATTTCTGTAAAAATAGGATTAGCTTAGCACTAGATGTTACAGCAAACAAAGGTAAAACAGCATTTTCTTTTTCCTGTGTCACGCTGAAATTCCTCTGCCTTGCGCAATGGAAGTCCCACCCTTTGTACTTCCGTGGATTTCAGCTTTCTGTGATCAGTGACCCCCTGGTGGTGAAGAATCGCCAGTACATTTTCTTCAAAAATAATTAGGTGACACCCAAACGTGGAGTACTTAGGATATCCAGCCAATCAATGGATTGGATATCGAAGTCTCATTCAATTGAACTAACAAGTGAAATTGCCCGATTTACCTTTAAAGTGGATCTTTTAAATATTATCCAAATTGATTGGTTTTCTACAATGTGACAATTTAGACTTTTCACATTAACCTAGATCGACAAGGTTCAGGTTAATTTAAAGTTAGTTCCCAAATAGCTTATTCAGGTTTGATTTATCATTCAAATTGATCGATCAGTAAAGTGTACTTTTGCAAAGCACATTCAGTAAACCCCAGTACTGACGTAAGTCCCACCTCCAGCGGAATCCCATGTGGCTTTGGCCTTAGGGTACATTCACCACTAGGTTCACTTCTCCCTAACATTTAAACTACTGGTTACTTTTATGATAATCCAGACAATCCCAATTGCTTGATATCAGTCTCATTCAATTTAATAAGTTAAATTGTCAAACATACCTTTCTAGATTCTTCCAATTAAATGAGACATTTTAAACTTTGCAATAGTAACCTAGATGAACCAACTTCCCAGGTTCAGTAAAGTTTAATTCCCAGTCTATCCAGGTATGATTAATCGTTATCAATTGTCAATTAATTAAATTTGCTTTTGCAAATTCATTCACGTCCATCTCCCAGATTACTGGTACAGCACTGATGATTCATTAACGTCTATAAATAGATTAAAATTGTCTTTGCAGCTTACAACATATTCCAAAACCAAACTTTGGAAAATTAGGAAAAACATTTTTCCTTTCAAATGTTCTAATAAGGTGCAAGCTAACAGAGGGGGTGGTCCCCACTCGCCCGCTAATCAGAGGCCTGGTGCGTGGAGCAGGAACAGTACGTACCAGGCTGGGACGACACCCTAGAGGCCTGGTGCGTGGAGCAGGAACAGTACGTACCAGGCTGGGACGACACCCTAGAGGCCTAGTACGTGGAGCAGAAACAGTATGTACCAGGCTCTCGATGCCCACAGGGGTCCTGGTGCGCGGAGCAGGAACAGGACGTGCTGGGCTCGCGATGCGCACAGGGGACCTGATGCGTGGAGCAGGAACAGGACGTGCTGGGCTCTCGATGCGCACAGGGGGCCTGATGCATGGAGCAGAACAAGGACCTACCGGGCTCTCGATGCGCACAGGGGGCCTGATGCGTGGAGCAGGGACAGGACGTGCTGGGCTATCGATGCGCACAGGGGGCCTGATGCATGGAGCAGGGACAGGTCGTGCTGGGCTCTAGATGCGCACAGGGGACCTGATGCGTGGAGCAGGGACAGGACGTGCCAGGCTCTCGATGCGCACAGGGGGCCTGGTGCGTGGAGCAGGAACAGGCCGTACAGGGCTGTGGAGACGAATCGGAGACATCCTGGTCCAAGGAGGCGCACTGGAGACCAATAGCGCTGAGTCAACACCCTCCTTCCAGGCTGCAAACTCCCCCTAGCTCGACAGATGCGGGGAGCTGGCATGTCGCGCACCGGGCTGTGAACGCGCACTGGAGACACCGTGTGCTTCACCGCATAACACGGTGCCTTACCAGTGCGACGCTCCCTCCGGTAAGCACGGGGAGTTGGCTCAGGTCTCCAACCTGGCTCAACCAACCTTCCTGTGTGCCTCTCAGGCTTCCTTGCTCCGTACTTCTCTTCGTAGAAGCACCGCTCTGCCTTCGCTGCTTCCAACTCCTCCCTGGGACGGCGATACTCCCCAGCCTGACTCCAGGGTCCCTTTCCATCCAAAATCTCCCATGTCCAGGACTCCTGCTGACCCCGCTGCTTGGTCCTTTTTGGGTGGGTCATTCTGTCACGATCTTTGGAAGGAGCGGACCAAAACGCAGCGAGGGTTCCAGTGTACATACTTTTATTTACGTAATGCAACTGACAAAACAATAAACAAATAGAGATCGCAACGCAGGTGTGGCTCAACACAGGCACACACACAAATACAAATAAATAATGACCCACAACCCCAGTGAAGAAAATAACAAACATGTATATGCTTTCCAATTAGAGGTAACGACAATCAGCTGCCTCTAATTGGGAACCATCAACCCAACATAGAAATACACCACCTAGAACTAAAAACCCCTCCTAACCAAAACACAAATGAAACACCAGCCTGCTATCCCAGGCCAGGACGTGACAGGTGAATTTTAGGTACTGGAGCTTTGAGAGATGACGCACAACAACGGTTTCTACCACGAAACCACGATTCCAATAACCTTCACGGTCTAAATAACTGTAAAGGACGTCGGCATCAAAACGACAACTGACCTGTTCGCTACGTTCCTGCACACAACCCACACAAAGTGTCAGAGCACAAGGGTAACAAAGGGTTAAAGGACGATCAAATCATAGACCAATGTTCTCCAGAAGTTCCACTACGTGAAGAACTAAAGCGAGATTTTGAGAAAAGGGTAAAAGATAAGTCACAAGGACTAGACGGGGATTTACGGGACACCAGGTCCGCAGGAATTAACACCCATAGCAAGGAAGTTAAAAATAGAATTTCTCCCGCTCTCACTCGAGACCCTATCCAGGGCCCGCTTGATCAAGAAACAAGCCCACAGGCTTTGTCTATAGACTCTGATAGAAAGGTTGCGAAGAAAAATGTAAAATGCTTCGTTAAAGCCAAGCCCACTCAAAATCCGAAAAGTCGATCAGCTTTCACCTTGAACAGAAATGGCACATCATGTCGTTGCGAACGACCACTCCACTTCGTGAGGAATGTGTTCCCTAAACACGAATCTAAACGCCCATACCTGGAGGACTGCTTAACTTGTCATCCGCGAATTGATTCGGGTGCGGCAATATCGCTCATCTCTCAAACATTGTTTGATGATCTCAAAAGGGCTTTGAAACCAACTAAACGTTGGTTAAAAGTGGAACGATGCGACACTACACTTCGAGGTTTCACTCAGACTACCTCGCCACTCACATTGAGAGTCATGCTGAAACTACACTTCCAGAACGTATCGCTTGTTCACCCTCTGTATGTTACCAGCCTCGAATCTGAACCCCTGCTACTCAGAGCAGACTTGATGGAGCGGTTACTCCCACTGATGGATTGGAAAACCATTCACGAGGGGTATCTGTCGAAAGCACCCATTGGGAAAAAGACGTTTCGAAACCTCTTGGTGCAGAATCCGATCCAAAGAGATATTACGATATCTCGACACATGCCATCAGCAAACCTGATTGACCATTATTTTCATGATTTGGAGCCAGCAGTCTATGTGAATGAGCAACTTCCCTCCTCCTTGCAGTCAAGCAATACAGTAGATAAACTTCTCTTGCCCTTTGGACACTCTCAGCAAGTAAAATATCGATGCGCAGAGTATACTCTGCTTCCGATGATACACCTTCCGCTTTGTGGGGGACTGTCACCCTTCACAATGACACTAATGGAGCAAGATGGAGTCATGGTCAGATTTGCATTGTAACCATTCCGGAAGTTTGAATAGCAATGTTCGAGAGTCTTAGTACTGCAAGTAGGACAGGCAATATGTTGATAGAATTTCAGCAGCCAAGTCCTCAGATTTGCTTTGTTAAAATCCCCAGCTTCAATAAATGCAGCCTCAGGATATGTGGTTTCCAGTTTGCATAAAGTCCAGTGAAGTTCTTTGAGGTCCGTCGAGGTTTTGGCTTGAGGTGGGATGTAAACGGCCGTGGCGATGACGTTGGAGAATTCTCTTGGGAGATAATACGGTCAGCATTTAATTGTGAGGTATTCTAGGTCGGGGGAACAAAATAACTTGAGTTCCTGTACGTTCCTAGAATTACACCATGAGTCGTTAATTATGAAACACACCCCTGAGTGATGTACTGAGAATCCTGCTGACTTGACTGACTCCGACAGAGTATCCCGAGAGAGCAATGTTACCGTGAAACAAAGTGTTACAGGCCCCGATGTCTCTCTGGAAAGAAATCCTTGCTCTAAGCTGAAAGACTGAACATTAGCGAGTAATATACTCGGAAGCGGTGGGTGGTGTGCGCACCTCCTAAGTCGAACCAGCAGGCCACCTCAAGTGCCTCTCCTCTGCCGGCGATGTTTTGGGTCGGCCTCTGGAATAAGTCAAATTGCTCTGGGGAGAGTGAACAAAGGATCTGCTCCAGGGAAGTCCTTTCCCGGTCCTAATGCTGGTAGTTCTGGTGAGTTATCGCCGCTCTAATATCCAATAGTTCTTCCTGGCTGTATGTAATGACACAAAACATTTCCTGAGCTAATAATATAAGAAAAAACTAAATACTGCAACGTTTTCTAAGAGCTAGTAGCGATGCTGCCATCTCCGCCGGCGCCATCTCCCACCATATATATAAATGAATTGGGGAGGGCCCTAGAACAGTCTGCAGCACCCGATCTCAACCTTCTAGAATCTGAAGTCAAATGTCTCCTGTTTGCCGATGATCTGGTGCTTCTGTCCCCAACCAGGGAGGACCTACAGCAGCACCTAGATCTTCTGCACAGATTCTGTCAGACCTGGGCCCTGTCAGTAAGATACAGACCTGGGCCCTGACAGTAAGATACAGACCTGGGCCCTGACAGTAAGATACAGACCTGGGCCCTGACAGTAAGATACAGACCTGGGCCCTGACAGTAAGATACAGACCATCTAGACACCGTTGCCCTAGAGAACACTATACACACCTCAGCCGAAACATCAGCGCCACAGGTAACTTCCACAAAGCTGTGAATGATCTGAGAGGCAAGGCAAGAAGGGCCTTCTATGCCATCAAAAGGAATATAAATTTGACATACCAATTATGATCTGGCAAAAAATACTTGAATCCGTTATAGAACCCAATGCCCTTTATGGTTGTGAGGTCTGGGGTCCGCTCACCAACCGAGAATTTAACCATATTGAAACTCTTCATGGAGATTTCTGCAAAAATATCCTCTGTGTACAACGTAAAATACCAAATAATGCATGCAGAGCAGAATTAGGACGGTACTTCCTAATGATCAAAAT
>CM059802.1:822831-825331 GCA_030435695.1 Brachymystax lenok tsinlingensis
ATACTCTCCTCCCCTCTATCTGTATATACTCTCCTCCCCTCTATCTGTATATACTCTCCTCCCCTCTATCTGTATATAATCTTCTCCCCTCTATCTGTATATACTCTCCTCCCCTCTATCTGTATATACTCTCCTCCCCTCTATCTGTATATACTCTCCTCCCCTCTATCTGTATATAATCTTCTCCCCTCTATCTGTATATACTCTTCTCCCCTCTATCTGTATATACTCTCCTCCCCTCTATCTGTATATACTCTTCAACCCTCTATCTGTAAATAATCTCCTCCCCTCCCTCCCTGCCTCCTTCCTTAACTCCCTCCCTATACATATAATCTCCTCCCCTCCCTGCCTGCCTCCCTGCCTCTACATATACTCTCCTCCTCTCCCTCCCTCCCTACCTTCCTGCCTAATATATACTATCCTCCCTCCCTCCCTGCCTAATATATACTATCCTCCCTACCTACCTAATATATACTATCCTCCCTCCCTGCCTAATATATACTATCCTCCCTCCCTCCCTACCTAATATATACTATCCTCCCTCCCTCCCTACCTAATATATATACTATCCTCCCTCCCTGCCTAATATATACTATCCTCCCTCCCTCCCTACCTAATATATACTATCCTCCCTCCCTGCCTAATATATACTATCCTCCCTCCCTGCCTAATATATACTATCCTCCCTCCCTCCCTCCCTACCTAATATATACTATCCTCCCTCCCTCCCTGCCTAATATATACTATCCTCCCTCCCTCCCTCCCTGCCTAATATATACTATCCTCCCTCCCTACCTAATATATACTATCCTCCCTCCCTACCTAATATATACTATCCTCCCTCCCTCCCTCCCTCCCTGCCTAATATATACTCTCCTCCCTCCCTACCTAATATATACTATCCTCCCTCCCTCCCTACCTAATATATACTATCCTCCCTCCCTGCCTAATATATACTATCCTCCCTCCCTGCCTAATATATACTATCCTCCCTCCCTCCCTACCTAATATATACTATCCTCCTCCCTCCCTGCCTAATATATACTATCCTCCTCCCTCCCTACCTAATATATACTATCCTCCCTCCCTGCCTAATATATACTATCCTCCCTCCCTGCCTAATATATACTATCCTCCCTCCCTCCCTCCCTACCTAATATATACTATCCTCCCTCCCTCCCTGCCTAATATATACTATCCTCCCTCCCTCCCTCCCTGCCTAATATATACTATCCTCCCTCCCTGCCTAATATATACTATCCTCCCTCCCTCCCTACCTAATATATACTATCCTCCCTCCCTACCTAATATATACTATCCTCCCTCCCTCCCTGCCTAATATATACTATCCTCCCTCCCTCCCTCCCTGCCTAATATATACTATCCTCCCTCCCTACCTAATATATACTATCCTCCCTCCCTCCCTCCCTGCCTAATATATACTCTCCTCCCTCCCTACCTAATATATACTATCCTCCCTCCCTCCCTACCTAATATATACTATCCTCCCTCCCTGCCTAATATATACTATCCTCCCTCCCTCCCTCCCTGCCTAATATATACTATCCTCCCTGCCTCCCTGCCTAAAATATACTATCCTCCCTCCCTCCCTACCTAATATATACTATCCTCCCTCCCTCCCTCCCTGCCTAATATATACTATCCTCCCTCCCTCCCTCCCTACCTAATATATACTATCCTCCCTCCCTCCCTGCCTAATATATACTATCCTCCCTCCCTCCCTACCTAATATATACTATCCTCCCTCCCTCCCTCCCTGCCTAATATATACTATCCTCCCTCCCTCCCTGCCTAATATATACTATCCTCCCTGCCTCCCTGCCTAATATATACTATCCTCCCTCCCTCCCTGCCTAATATATACTATCCTCCCTCCCTCCCTGCCTAATATATACTATCCTCCCTCCCTCCCTCCCTGCCTAATATATACTATCCTCCCTCCCTCCCTACCTAATATATACTATCCTCCCTCCCTCCCTCCCTCCCTGCCTAATATATACTATCCTCCCTCCCTCCCTGCCTAATATATACTATCCTCCCTGCCTCCCTGCCTAATATATACTATCCTCCCTCCCTCCCTCCCTTCCTAATATATACTATCCTCCCTCCCTCCCTGCCTAATATATACTATCCTCCCTCCCTCCCTACCTAATATATACTATCCTCCCTCCCTCCCTCCCTGCCTAATATATACTATCCTCCCTCCCTCCCTTCCTAATATATACTATCCTCCCTCCCTCCCTCCCTGCCTCCCTGCCTAATATATACTATCCTCCCTCCTTCCCTGCCTAATATATACTATCCTCCCTCCCTCCCTACCTAATATATACTATCCTCCCTCCCTCCCTGCCTCCCTGCCTAATATATACTATCCTCCCTCCCTGCCTACCTAATATATACTATCCTCCCTCCCTCCCTCCCTCCCTGCCTAATATATACTATCCTCCCTCCCTCCCTACCTAATATATACTATCCTCCC
>CM059802.1:827831-862831 GCA_030435695.1 Brachymystax lenok tsinlingensis
GAGAGAGAAGGAGAGAGGGGAGAAGGGAGAGGAGAGAGAGAGAGAGAGAGAGAGAGAGGGAGAAGGGAGAGGGAGAGAGAGGGGGAGAGGGAGAGAGAGAGAGAGAGAGAGAGAGAGAGAGAGAGAGAGAGAGAGAGAGAGAGAGAGAGAGAGAGAGAGAGAGAGAGAAGGAGAGAGGGGGAGAAGGGGAGAGGGGAGAGAGAGAGAGAGAGAGAGAGAGAGAGAGAGAGAGAGGGAGAAGGGGAGAGGGAGAGAGAGGGGGATAAAATCAGAGAAGGGAAGGGATTGATTGGTCGGTTCCTTGACCACTACATAAGGGGCCCTTTTCCCAGACAGTGAACATTCTCCTTTCTTAGTCCAGTCATGGTCTACTTGCATGTGGAATGTTGTGGAAGTGTAGTGGTTGTTACCTTATAACCCAGCAGGTGACCCTGGACCGTGGGTGTGTCAACCGGCTGCCACTTTACACTGGCTGAGCTGTTAGCTACTGACACACTGATGTTAGATGGGGAGGCCAGCGGGTCTGGGAGACAGAGGAGATTATTGTTATTTGTTTTACAATGCTGGAGTGATAGGAGATTAACTACAAGAGACAGAGACAGAGAGACAGAGACAGAGACAGAGACAGAGAGAGAGAGAGAGAGAGAGAGAGAGAGAGAGAGAGAGAGAGAGAGAGAGAGAGAGAGACAGAGAGAGACAGAGAGAGAGAGAGACATTGGAGAGAGAGAGAGAGAGAGAGAGACATTGGAGAGAGAGAGAGAGATGGATGTGTCCTCAGAACATCCAATCAATCAGAATAAAACAAATTACATCACAATCAAAACAAAACGACATTGCTTATTGGGAAACACAAGCACAAGCACAAAGCAAAATGCAGTGCTATCTGGCCCTAAATTGACAGTACACCATGGCAAACTATTTGACCATGGTTACTGATCAAAACCTTAGAAAAACCTTGACAAAGTACAGGCTCAGTGAGCACAGCCTTGCCATTGAGAAGGGTAGACACAGGAAAACCTGGCTCCCTGTAGAATAATGTAATTTCCCCTCATTTGAAACCCTTATTCAAGGTTTCAAAGACCTCTGTGATGAGAGTAGGCTACCCATCCTGTTGGGGGAGGACGCAGAGAGCTGTGGGTTGGCAGCGCACTACATTGCTGCCTGCCATAAGATGAGGGACAGTGTCTGACAGACCAATCAACCTGCACATGGCCTCTATGCTTATTGTTATTGTTCAATGTATGGTTGTTACTGTTATCCCATTGACAATAGTGATTATTATTATTAATGATGTTCATATTGTAAATATCCAAAGCAAGCTTTGGCATTATGTACATTGTTACGTCATGCCAATAAAGCACATTGAATTGAGACAAACAGAGAGACATAGAGTAATGGGCCAAGCCAAAATGACACTAGATACTATGGACCACAAAGCTTTAAATCTCTCATCCTGGAACATACAAGGTCTGAGGTCATCTGCCTTCATCCTAAAGAGCAGGAACCCAGACTACATCAAAGAAATTGGAAATACAGACATTGTCATGTTCCTCCAATAAACATGATATAAAGGAGATGGACCCACTGGTTGCCCTCTAGGTTTCAGAGAGCTGGTGTAGAGGAGACGGACCCACTGGTTGCCCTCTAGGTTACAGAGAGCTGGTATAGAGGAGACGGACCCACTGGTTGCCCTCTAGGTTACAGAGAGCTGGTATAGAGGAGACGGACCCACTGGTTGCCCTCTAGGTTACAGAGAGCTGGTGTAGAGGAGACAGACCCACTGGTTGCCCTCTAGGTTACAGAGAGCTGGTGCAGAGGAGACGGACCCACTGGTTACCCTCTAGGTTACAGAGAGCTGGTGCAGAGGAGACGGACCCACTGGTTGCCCTCTAGGTTACAGAGAGCTGGTGCAGAGGAGACGGACCCACTGGTTGCCCTCTAGGTTACAGAGAGCTGGTGTAGAGGAGATGGACCCACTGGTTGCCTTCTAGGTTACAGAGAGCTGGTGTAGAGGAGACGGACCCACTGGTTGCCCTCTAGGTTACAGAGAGCTGGTATAGAGGAGACGGACCCACTGGTTGCCCTCTAGGTTACAGAGAGCTGGTGTAGAGGAGACGGACCCACTGGTTGCCCTCTAGGTTACAGAGAGCTGGTATAGAGGAGACGGACCCACTGGTTACCCTCTAGGTTACAGAGAGCTGGTGCAGAGGAGACGGACCCACTGGTTACCCTCTAGGTTACAGAGAGCTGGTGCAGAGGAGACGGACCCACTGGTTACCCTCTAGGTTACAGAGAGCTGGTATAGAGGAGACGGACCCACTGGTTGCCCTCTAGGTTACAGAGAGCTGGTGTAGAGGAGACGGAGCCACTGGTTGCCCTCTAGGTTACAGAGAGCTGGTAGTCCCATCCACCAAACTACCAGGTGTGAAACAGGGAAGGGACTTCGGGGGTATGCTAATTTGGTATAGAACAGACCTAAATCACTATTAAATTAATCAAAACAGGAACATTTAACATCTGGCTAGACATTCCAAAGGAAATGATCTCAACAGAGACAAATGTCCCCCTGTGTGCTACCTTTATCCCCCCACTAGAATCCCTGTACTTTAATGAAGACGGCTTCTCCATCCTGGAGGGGGAAATCAATCATTTCCAGACCCAGGGACATGTACTAGTCTGTGGCGACCTAAATGCCAGAACTGGACAAGAACCTGACACCCTCAGCACACAGGGGGACAAACACCTACCTGGAGGTGACAGCATTCCCTCCCCCATATGTCCCCCTGGGCACAACTAGGACAACATAACCAACAGAAACGAGGAGACTCTTCGAGGAGGACGTGGGGAAAAGGGTTGAGTGTTCTGTCTCCTAGAGATGAATGAGATCAATGTAAATAGTCTGGGTGTCCATGTGATTAATTGTTCAGCAGTTTTATGGCTTGGTGGTAGAAGCTGTTAAGTACCATTTGGACCTAGACTTGGCACTCCAGTACTGCTTGCCATGCGGTAACAGAGAGAACAATCTATGACTAGGGTTACTGGAGTCTTTGACTATTTTTGGGGCCTTCCTCTGACACCGCCTAGTATAAGGTCCTGGATGGCAGGATGCTTAGCCCCAGTAATGTACTGGGCCGTACACACTACCCTCTGTAGTGCCTTGCGGTCAGCTGCCGAGCAATTGCCATACCAGGCGGCGATGCAACTGGTCAGGATGCTCTCGATGGTGCAGCTGTATAACTTTTTGAGGATCTGGGGACCCATGCCAATTATTTTCAGTCTCCAGAGGGGGAAAAGGTTTTGTCGTGCCCTCTTCACGACTGTCTTGGTGTGCTTGGACCATGATCGTTTGTTGGTGATGTGGACATCAAGGAACTTGAAACTCTCTACCCGCTCCACTACAACATCGTCGATGTGAATGTGGGTGTGTCCGGCCCTCCTTTTCCTGTACCCCACGATCATCTCCTTTGTCTTGCTCACATTGAGGGAGAGGTTGTTGTCCTGGCACCACACGGCCAGGTCTCTCTCCCTATATGCTGTCTCATCGTTGTCGGTGATCAGGCCTACCACTGTTGAGTCATCAGCAAACTTAATGATGGTGTTGGAGTCGTGCCTGGCCGTGCAGTCGTCGGTGAACAGGGAGTACAGGAGGGGACTGAGCACTCACCCCTGAGGGGCATCCGTGTTGCGTATCAGCGTGGCAGATTTTTTTGTTGCCTACCTATACCACCTGGGGGCGGACCGTCAGGAAGTCCAGGATCCAGTTGCAGAGGGGGAACTTTAGTCCCAGGGTCCTTAGCTTAGTGATGAGATATGCGGGTACTATGGTGATGAATGCTGAGCTGTAGTCAATGAACAGCATTCTCACATAGGTATTCCTTTTGTCCAGGTGGGAAAGGGCAGTGTGGAGTGCGATTGAGATTGTGCCATCTGTGGATGGCGGTATGCGATTTGGAGTGGGTCTAGGGTTTCCGGGATGATGGTGTTGATGTGAGCCTTTCAAAGCACCTCATGTCTACCAACGTGAGTGCTACGGTGCGGTAGTCATTTTGGCAGGTTACCTTCGCTTTCTTGGGCACAGGGACTATGGTGGTCGAAACATGTAGGTATTACAGACTCAGTCAGGGAGAGGTTGAAAACGTCAGTGAAGACACTAGCCAGTTGGTCAGCGCATGCTCGGAGTACACGTCTGGCCCTGCGGCCTTGTGAATGTTGTCCTGTTTAAAGGTCTTGCTCACATTGGCTACGGAGAGCGTGATCACACAGTCGTCCGGTACAGCTGATTCAGTGTGGCTTGCCTTGAAGCGAGCATAAAAGGCATTTAGCCAATATGATATTTGACACCACTGATCCGCTCAAGTCATTACCACAAGCCCGTCCTCCCCAAATCAGATTCCAACGACCTCCTGACAGACATGTATCCTATATATGCTGTAGCACGTTACTGCAGGACACGCTTCATTCTGCAGGAGTTCATAATAAGGCTATTTAAAAGGTTATAGAACTATAGTCAGTGTCCAGATTTCAGTTTAACCCATCTGAACAGCAGGCTTGACATGCCATAAGCCTATTTGAAGTCCCCATCTTGTGACTGTCTAATTTGTACGGCGCCTCACAATCGTAACCGGGCTATCTATCTGCATTGTGTCCCGCCACCCCCTCTTTTACGCTACTGCTATGCATAGTCCCTTTAACCATAACTACATGTACATATACTACCTCAATCAGCCTGACTAACCGGTGTCTGTATATAGCCTCTCTACTGCTACTCTCTGTTCATCATATATGCATAGTCACTTTAACCATAACTACATGTACATATACTACCTCAATCAGCCTGACTAACCGGTGTCTGTATATAGCCTCTCTACTGCTACTCTCTGTTCATCATATATGCATAGTCACTTTAACCATAACTACATGTACATATACTACCTCAATCAGCCTGACTAACCGGTGTCTGTATATAGCCCCTCTACTGGTACTCTCTGTTCATCATATATGCATAGTCACTTTAACCATAACTACATGTACATATACTACCTCAATCAGCCTGACTAACCGGTGTCTGTATGTAGCCTCTCTCCTAGGGAGGGTGACGTGTTCAATGCCGATATAACGCAGAGATGAAATCGAGTGGTTTGCTTCAAAAAAATGGGCCGAAACTGGGTAAGTCAAGTTTTTGCACCTAATGGTGCTACGATGCTCTGAGATACGTACTTTTAATTCGCGCTTTGTTTTACCCACATCATGTTTACCACAAGGACAAGTTATAAGGTAAATAACTGCCTTAGTGGAGCACGTGATAACACCTTTGATTGGGGTCTGTTTCCCTGTCTGGGGGTGTTTGAAGGATCTACATTTATAAGTGCCATTGCATTGAGCACAGCCATTACACTTGTAATTTCCATCCAGTAGGGGCGCAAATAGACGTTGTTCAGGAATATCTTGGGGTGGTAAATCAGAGTTTACCAATTGGTCTCTGAGATTTCTGCCCCTCGAGAATACGACCAAGGGAAGGTCCGAAAACATATTACCGAGACTATCATGGGATCATTTGTTCAGAGCACTTTGAATAGCGGGTGGTTAGAACGCAAGAATGCTTCTTTTTACGAGACTGACCTTGAAAAAGGTCATGTCTCGTCTTGTTTTGAATTTTCTCAATGGCAATATTAATCTGATCATTTTTGTACCCCCTCTCCTTGAACTTTCTTTGCGTCTCAGACATATTTCTGTCGAAATCTGATTGCTTTTTGCAAATTCTTTTGATTCGACGGAAATGTGTGTGTGTGTGTGTGTGTGTGTGTGTGAGTGTGTGAGTACATACAGTCCTCTCCAGAGTGTGAGTGTGAGTGTGTGAGTGTGTGTGAGTGTGTGTGTGTGTGTGTGTGTGTGTGAGTGTGTGAGTACATACAGTCCTCTCCAGAGTGTGAGTGTGAGTGTGAGTGTGTGAGTGTGTGTGAGTGTGTGTGTGTGTGTGTGTGTGTGTGTGTGTGTGTGTGTGTGTGTGTGTGTGTGTGTGTGTGTGAGTGTGTGAGTACATACAGTCCTCTCCAGAGTGTGTGTGTGTGTGTGTGAGTGTGTGTGTGTGTGAGTGTGTGTGTGTGTGAGTACATACAGTCCTCTCCAGAGTGTGTGTGTGTGTGTGTGTGTGTGTGTGTGTATGAGTGAGTACATACAGTCCTCTCCAGAGTGTCCTATAACGGGTACAGGATGCGGCCCGTCTCCCAGAGAGTTGACAGCCTGGACCTTCATCTCATACCGAGAGAACGGTCTGGTTCCGTTCACCAGGTAGGGAGGACGTAGAACGTGGGTGTGGCTCCAGTGTTGTTCCTGAACCTGTCGCCATGACACCTTATACTGGAACCCCGACCCGTTGTACAAACGCCGGTCAATCTCCTACACACACAAAACACACACACGCAACACACACACACAATACACACACACAATACACACACACAATACACACACACAATACACACACACAATACACACACAGGCAAGCAAGTTATACAGACGTAAGTCCATTTTTGTCACACACGCATGCACACAGAGAGACAGACAAAGACACACACACAGAGACAGACAAAACACAGAGAGAGAGAGAGAGAGAGAGAGAGAGAGAGAGAGAGAGAGAGAGAGAGAGAGAGAGAGAGAGAGAGAGAGAGAGAGAGAGACACACGCAGAGAGAGACAGAAAAACACACACACACAGAAAGAGACAGACAGACAAAGACACACAGAGAGACAGACAGACACACAGAGAGACAGACAGACACACAGAGAGACAGACAGACTCACAGAGAGACAGACAGACACACAGAGAGACAGACAGACGTTGTGTACCTCCCACATGATGACCAGTGTTCCTGGTTCGGTAGACTCACTATGCACATTTCCAGGGTAACTTTCGGGAACTAGAGAGAGAGAGAATAAGGGAGAGAGTTATAACAGCAACATACTCTAATGTAATCAGAGAGAGAGAGTTACAACATACTCTAACGTAATTAGAGAGAGAGAGAGTTACAACATACTCTAACGTAATCAGAGAGAGAGAGAGAGTTACAACAGACTCTAATGTACTCAGAGAGAGAGAGAGAGTTACAACAACAGACTCTAATGTAATCAGAGACAGAGAGTTACAACAACAGACTCTAATGTAATCAGAGAGAGAGAGAGAGTTACAACAGACTCTAATGTACTCAGAGAGAGAGAGAGAGTTACAACAACAGACTCTAATGTAATCAGAGACAGAGAGTTACAACAACAGACTCTAATGTAATCAGAGAGAGAGAGAGAGTTACAACAACAGACTCGAATGTACTCAGAGAGAGAGAGTTACAACAACAGACTCGAATGTACTCAGAGAGAGAGAGTTACAACAACAGACTCTAATGTAATCAGAGAGAGAGAGAGTTACAACAACAGACTCTAATGTACTCAGAGAGAGAGTTACAACAACAGACTCTAATGTACTCAGAGAGAGAGAGAGTTACAACAACAGACTAATGAAATCAGAGAGAGAGAGAGTTACAACAACAGACTCTAATGTACTCAGAGAGAGAGAGTTACAACAACAGACTCTAATGTACTCAGAGAGAGAGAGAGTTACAACAACAGACTAATGAAATCAGAGACAGAGAGTTACAACAACAGACTCTAATGTACTCAGAGAGAGAGAGAGAGTTACAACAACAGACTAATGAAATCAGAGAGAGAGTTACAACAACAGACTCTAATGTAATCAGAGAGAGAGAGAGTTACAACAACAGACTCTAATGTACTCAGAGAGAGAGAGAGTTACAACAACAGACTCTAATGTACTCAGAGAGAGAGAGAGTTACAACAACAGACTAATGAAATCAGAGAGAGAGAGAGTTACAACAACAGACTAATGTAATCAGAGAGAGAGAGAGTTACAACAACAGACTCTAATGTACTCAGAGAGAGAGAGTTACAACAACAGACTAATGAAATCAGAGAGAGAGTTACAACAACAGACTCTAATGTACTCAGAGAGAGAGAGAGTTACAACAACAGACTAATGAAATCAGAGAGAGAGATAGTTACAACAACAGACTAATGTAATCAGAGAGAGAGAGAGTTACAACAACAGACTCTAATGTACTCAGAGAGAGAGAGAGTTACAACAACAGACTAATGAAATCAGAGAGAGAGTTACAACAACAGACTCTAATGTACTCAGAGAGAGAGAGAGTTACAACAACAGACTAATGAAATCAGAGAGAGAGTTACAACAACAGACTCTAATGTACTCAGAGAGAGAGAGAGTTACAACAACAGACTAATGAAATCAGAGAGAGAGTTACAACAACAGACTCTAATGTACTCAGAGAGAGAGAGAGTTACAACAACAGACTAATGAAATCAGAGAGAGAGAGTTACAACAACAGACTCTAATGTACTCAGAGAGAGAGAGAGTTACAACAACAGACTAATGAAATCAGAGAGAGAGAGTTACAACAACAGACTAATGAAATCAGAGAGAGAGTTACAACAACAGACTCTAATGTACTCAGAGAGAGAGAGAGTTACAACAACAGACTAATGAAATCAGAGAGAGAGAGTTACAACAACAGACTCTAATGTACTCAGAGAGAGAGAGAGTTACAACAACAGACTCTAATGTACTCAGAGAGAGAGAGAGTTACAACAACAGACTCTGAAGTAACCCGCCTCATGCAATGTGGTAAGGATCTGCTATTTTTTTACACTTTAGAACCGGAACCAGAAGCTAGCCAGCTAACTAGTTACTAGCTAGTAGTCAGTTAGCCACTGCTAGCGGTCATCATCGTTAACTCGGACATCAGCCAGAGTCAGCCCGGTCAACTCCTGCCAGTCTGCACAGCGCGATATCAACCCAGAGCATAGCGGACTGCTTTTCTCTACCTCTCCTCCGGATTCCTACCGCAAGCTCTGAACCTTTTCACCTGGATCATCGCAGCTAGCTGCTATCCGGGTGGCTACCCCTGGCTAACGTCTCCGAAGCAAGCACCAGTGAGCCTGGAGCTAGCCTCGTGCTAGGCCCATCTCCCGGCTAGCTGAATAGGTCCATCGGACAATTCTTGGGCTACAATACCTATTTTGCCAATTGGCCTGGACCCTTTTACTGCCAACACGGAGCCCTGCCGATCCATCACGACTGGTCTGCCGACGTAACGTCCCCAAGGCTGCTAGCCTCGGCCCGTTAGCTGTCTGAATCGCCGTGTCTCCAACCCGTCTAGCTACTCACTGGACCCTATGATCACTCGGCTACACATGCCTCTCCCTAATGTCAATATGCCTTGTCCATTGCTGTTCTGGTTAGTGATTATTGTCTTAGTTCACTGTAGAGACTCCAGCACTGCTCAATATGCCTTAGCTAGCCATTTAGTTCCACCCCCCACACATGCAGTGACCTCACCTGACCTTTTATTTCACCTTTATTTAACCAGGTAGTTCTATATGATGTCATAATACACCTTTATTTAACCAGGTAGTTCTATATGATGTCATAATACACCTTTATTTAACCAGGTAGTTCTATATGATGTCATAATACACCTTTATTTAACCAGGTAGTTCTATATGATGTCATAATACAGGTAGGCCAGTTGAGAACAGGTTCTCATTTACAACTGCGACCTGGCCAAGATAAAGCAAAGCAGTTCGACACAAACAACAAGACAGAGTTACACATTGGAGTAAACAAACATACAGTCAATAATACAGTAGAAAAACAAATCTATATACAATGTGTGCAAATGAGGTAAGATAAGGAACGTAAGGCAATAAATAGGCCATAGTGGTGAAGTAATTACAGTATAGCAATTTAACACTGGAATGGTAAATGTGCAGTAGATTAATGTGCAAAGTAAAAAAAAAAGCCTGGGGTGCAAAGGAGCAAGATAAATAAATGACTACGGTAGGGGATGAGGTAGTTGGATGGGCTATGTACAGGTGCAGTGATCTGTGAGCTGCTCTGACAGCTGGTGCTTAAAGCTGGTGAGGGAGATAAGTGTCTCCAGTTTCAGGGATTTTTGTATTCTCCAATCCAAAATTAAATCTAGAATCGACTTCCTATTTCGCAACAAAGCCTCCTTCACTCATGCTTCCAAACATACCATCGTAAAACTGACTATCCTACTGGACCTTGACTTCGGCGATGCCATTTACAAAATAGCCTCCAACACTCTACTCAGCAAGCTGGATGCAGTTTATCACAGTGCCATCCGTGTTGTCACCAAAGCCCCATATACCACCCACCACTGCGACCTGTATGCTCTCGTTGGCTGCCCCTCACCACATATTCGCCGCCAAACCCACTGGCTCCAGGTCATCTATAAGTCTATGCTAGGTAAAGCACCGCCTGATCTCAGCTCACTGGTCACCATAGCAACACCCACCCGTAGCACACGCTCCAGCAGGTATATTTCACTGGTCATCTCCAAAGCCAACACCTCCTTTGGCTGCCTTTCCTTCCAGTTCTCTGCTGCAAATGACTGGAACGAATTGTAAAAATCACTGAAGCTGGAGTCTTATATCTTCCTCTCTAACTTTAAGCACCAGCTGTCAGAGCAGCTTACCGATCACTGCACCTGTACACAGCCCATCCGTAAATAGCACATCCAACTACCTCATCCCCATATTGTTATTTATCGTCTTGCTCTTTTGCACCCCAGTATCTCTACTTGCACATCATCTGCACATCCATCACTCCAGTATTAATGCTAAATTGTAATAATTTCGCCTCCATGGCCTATTTATTGCCTTACCTCCCCACTCTTCTACATTTGCACACACTGTACATAGATTTTTCTATTGTGTTATTGACTGCATGTTTGTTTATGTGTAACTCTGTGTTTTTGCTTTTGTCGCACTGCTTTGCTTTAACTTGTTCTCAACTGGCCTACCTGGTTAAATAAAGGTAAAATATATATATGTACATAAATAAATAAAGAGATTACAACAACATGCTCTAATGTAATAAGAGTGAGAGAGTTATAACAACAGACTCTAATGTAATCAGAGAGAGAGAGAGTTACAACAACAGACTCTAATGTACTCAGAGAGAGTGAGAGAGTTATAACAACAGACTCTAACGTAATCAGAGAGAGAGAGTTACAACAACAGACTCTAATGTAATCAGAGAGAGAGAGTTACAACAACAGACTCTAATGTAATCAGAGACAGAGAGTTACAACAACAGACTCTAATGTAATCAGAGTGAGAAAGAGTTACAACAACAGACTCTAATGTAATCAGAGAGAGAGATTACAACAACAACAGACTCTAATGTAATCAGAGAGAGAGAGTTATGTCGAGAGCATCCTGACCGGTGGCATCTCCCTCTGTTATGGCATCTGACCATAAGGCACTACTGAGGGTAGTGCGTATGGCCCAGTACATCACTGGAGCCAAGCTTCCTGCCATCAAGGACCTCTATACCAGGCGGATTAAGTGGAAGGCCCTAAACATTTTCAAAGACTCCAGCAACCAATTCATAGACTGTTCTCTCTGTTAAAGCACAGCAAGCGGTACCAGAGCGCCAAGTCTAGGTCCAAAAGGCTCCTTCAAAGGTTCTGCCCCAAGCCATAAGACTGCTGAACAAATAATCAAATGGCTACACAGACAATTAACATTTTGTTACACTGCTGCTACTCACTGTTTGTTATCTATGCCTAGTCACTTTCATGCACCGAATACAACAGGTGTAGACCTTACATTGAAATGCTTACTTACAAGCCCTTAACCAACAATTCAGTTTTAAGAAAATACGTTAAAAAAGTAAAAGATAAGACTAACAAATAATTAAAGAGCAGCAGTAAATACCAATAGCGAGGCTATATACCGTACCGGTACCCCGTGGATATAGTCTCCACATTGACTCTGTACCGGTAACCCGTGTATATAGTCTCCACATTGACTCTGTACCGGTACCCCCTGTATATAGTCTCCACATTGACTCTGTACCAGTACCCCCTGTATATAGCCTCCACATTGACTCTGTACCGGTACCCCGTGTATATAGTCTCCACATTGACTCTGTACCGGTACCCCGTGTATATAGTCTCCACATTGACTCTGTACCGGTACCCCGTGTATATAGTCTCCACATTGACTCTGTACCGGTACCCCGTGTATATAGTCTCCACATTGACTCTGTACCGGTACCCCTGTATATAGCCTCCACATTGACTCTGTACGGAACCCCTGTATATAGCCTCCACATTGACTCTGTACAGGTACCCCCTGTATATAGCCTCCACATTGACTCTGTACCGGTACCCCCTGTATATAGTCTCCACATTAACTCTGTACCGGTACCCCCTGTATATAGTCTCCACATTGACTCTGTACCGGTACCCTGTGTATATAGCCTCCAAATTGACTTGGTACCCGTACCCCCTGTATATAGCCTCCACCTTGACTCTGTACCCGTACCCCCTGTATATAGCCTCCACATTGACTCTGTACCGGTACCCCCTGTATATAGCCTCCACATTGACTCTGTACCGGTACCCCCTGTATATAGCCTCCACATTGACTCTGTACCGGTACCCCCTGTATATAGCCTCCACATTGACTCTGTGCAGTACCCCCTGTATATAGCCTCCACATTGATTCTGTACAGTACCCCTGTATATAGCCTCCACATTGACTCTGTACCGGTACCCCCTGTTTATAGCCTCCACATTGACTCTGTGCAGTACCCCCTGTATATAGCCTCCACATTGACTCTGTACCGGTACCCCTGTATATAGCCTCCACATTGACTCTGTACCGGTACCCCCTGTATATAGCCTCCACATTGACTCTGTACCGGTACCCCCTGTATATAGCCTCCACATTGACTCGGTACCCGTACCCCCTGTATATAGCCTCCACATTGACTCTGTACCGGTACCCCCTGTATATAGCCTCCACATTGACTCTGTACCGGTACCCCCTGTATATAGTCTCCACATTGACTCTGTACCGGTACCCCCTGTATATAGCCTCCACATTGACTCTGTACCGGTACCCCCTGTATATAGCCTCCACATTGACTCTGTACCGGTACCCCCCTGTATATAGCCTCCACATTGACTCTGTACCGGTACCCTGTATATAGCCTCCACATTGACTCTGTACCGGTACTCCCTGTATATAGCCTCCACATTGACTCTGTGCAGGTACCCCCTGTATATAGCCTCCACATTGACTCTGTACCGGTACCCCCTGTATATAGCCTCCACATTGACTCTGTGCAGTACCCCCTGTATATAGCCTCCACATTGACTCTGTACCGGTACCCCCTGTATATAGCCTCCACATTGACTCTGTGCAGGTACCCCCTGTATATAGCCTCCACATTGACTCTGTACCGTACCCTGTATATAGCCTCCACATTGACTCTGTACCGCAGTACCCCCTGTATATAGCCTCCACATTGACTCTGTACCGGTACCCCTGTATATAGTCTCCACATTGACTCTGTACCGTACCCCCTGTATATAGCCTCCATATTAACTCTGTACCAGTACCCCCTGTATATAGCCTCCACATTGACTCTGTACCGGTACCCCCTGTATATAGCCTCCACATTGACTCTGTACCGGTACCCCTGTATATAGTCTCCACATTGACTCTGTACCGTACCCCCTGTATATAGCCTCCACATTGACTCTGTACCGTACCCCTGTATATAGCCTCCACATTGACTCTGTACCGGTACCCCCTGTATATAGTCTCCACATTGACTCTGTACCGGTACCCCCTGTATATAGCCTCCACATTGACTCTGTACCGGTACCCTCTGTATATAGCCTCCACATTGACTCTGTACTGGTACCCCCTGTATATAGCCTCCACATTGACTCTGTACCGGTACCCTGTATATAGCCTCCACATTGACTCTGTACCGGTACCCCGTATATAGCCTCCACATTGACTCTGTACAGTACCCCCTGTATATAGTCTCCACATTGACTCTGTACAGTACCCCCTGTATATAGCCTCCACATTGACTCTGTACCGGTACCCTCTGTATATAGCCTCCACATTGACTCTGTACTGGTACCCCTGTATATAGCCTCCACATTGACTCTGTACAGTACCCTCTGTATATAGCCTCCACATTGACTCTGTACCGGTACCCTCTGTATATAGTCTCCACATTGACTCTGTACAGGTACCCCCTGTATATAGCCTCCACATTGACTCTGTACTGGTACCCTCTGTATATAGCCTCCACATTGACTCTGTACTGGTACCCCCTGTATATAGCCTCCACATTGACTCTGTACTGGTACCCCCTGTATATAGCCTCCACATTGACTCTGTACCGGTACCCCCTGTATATAGCCTCCACATTGACTCTGTACCGGTACCCTCTGTATATAGTCTTGTTATTGTTATTCTATTGTGTTATTTTTTTTTTTACATTCGTTTATTTTTGTAAATATTTTCTTAACTCCTTTTTTCTCAAAACTGCATTGTTGGTTAAGGTCTTCATGGTAAAGTCTACACCTGTTGTATTCGCCGCATTTGACAAATACAATTTGATTTGATTTGACTGGCGTCTCTGCGTGTGTGTGTATATGTGTCAGACCTGCGGGTAGGGTGCTGTAGGCCTCAGAGAGTTCTGACGGGTCGCTCCTCCCCAGTCTGTTGACCCCGCTGACCCGGAAGCGGTAGGTGGAGTACGGGAGGAGGTGTAACTCCAGGTGATTGACATCTCCGTTCACACGGTGTGAATCCCACTTCCCCTCAGAGTGTTTCTCCTCCTTCACCTCCACCACAAACTCTACAGAGAAATAAACAGTCTGACGTAAATATACGTTTACAATTCAGTCAATTCAGGAAGGCAACTGAATTTCCAAATACATTCACATTTAGCTGACTAGATGCTTTCATCTAACTGACGGTCTTTAATGCTTCTCTGAAAGTAGAAATCTCAGATCCTCTGACAGGAATACAGATGTATAGTAAATAAGTATAGTAAAGTCCATGTGTGTGTTGGTCGGTGCGTGTGTGTACCTGTGGTGGGGGAGTTGTGTGTGTTGGTCGGTGCGTGTGTGTACCTGTGGTGGGGGAGTTGTGTGTGTTTCCAGGTGTCCAGCTGAGAGTCGGGTTGCGGTCCTGCTCTTCAGACATAGACAGAAACACTGGAGGGCTGGGACAGGCTGCAGAAGAGGAGAGGTTAGAAGCACACACACACACACGCATACGCACACAGACCCACACACACACACACACACACACACACACACACACACACACACACACACACACACACACTCACATTTACCCCCCCACACACACACACACATTTACCCACACACACACACCCACATACACACGTCACGTACCCACTACAGTGATGGAACCACTGGCCAATACGCTGTCCAGATCTGTGATGACCTCACAGGAGTAAAGCCCTCCGTCTGCTGATTGGACGTCTGTCACTCTGAGGGTTCCATTCTCAAATATAGTGTACCTGGTCACCATGACAACAACACAAATCAATCATCTGATTTCAATACATACATGTTCATTCACATGTTCAGAAGGTTGTGTCTGGGTTGTACCCAGACCTCGGTTTAAATACTATTTGAAATCATTTCAAATGCTTTATCTGGGCTTGATTGAGCTTGCCTGGCGCAGTGCAAGCCCTGCTAATCTGGGGCTCCAGGCCGGCCAACTGCTAGAAGTATTTGAAAGATTTAAAAGAGCGTTTGAACACAGGTCTTAATACCAGTTTGGTGTGTTTTTTTCTAAATTCATCATTCCCCGATGTCTTGCTTCCTCTCTCCTCATGTTCGTGGGGTCTGAGGAGTGCGGACATGCTGATCGAATATGGAGGAGGGGTCTGAGGAGTGCGGACATACTGATCGAATATGGAGGAGGGGTCTGAGGAGTGCGGACATACTGATCGAATATGGAGGAGGGGTCTGAGGAGTGAGGACATACTGATCGAATACGGAGGAGGGGTCTGAGGAGTGCGGACATACTGATCGAATATGGAGGAGGGGTCTGAGGAGTGCGGACATACTGATCGAATATGGAGGAGGGGTCTGAGGAGTGCGGACATACTGATCGAATATGGAGGAGGGGTCTGAGGAGTGAGGACATACTGATCGAATACGGAGGAGGGGTCTGAGGAGTGCGGACATACTGATCGAATATGGAGGAGGGGTCTGAGGAGTGCGGACATACTGATCGAATATGGAGGAGGGTCTGAGGAGTGCGGACATACTGATCGAATATGGAGGAGGGGTCTGAGGAGTGAGGACATACTGATCGAATACGGAGGAGGGGTCTGAGGAGTGCGGACATACTGATCGAATATGGAGGAGGGGTCTGAGGAGATAGAGGCGTGTGTTTACTTGTCTCCCGGTGATGACTCCATGATCTTCTGTCCGTCTTTCCTCCAGAGGATCAGGGGTCGGTTCAGATGGGGGTCAAAGGTGAAATGACAGTCCAACCAGGAGTCTCCTCCCCTCGTAACCTGTACAGCCTGGGGACCAATCAGCATCACCGTAGGGTCTGGGGGAGTGGGGGGAGAGGAGGAAAGAAGAGGAGAGTGGAGGAGAGGAAATGACTTAAGGCATGACTAATACAGTATCTGATATCTTGGTTTAATTGAAAGAAACCTTTTACTGTCCTGAAGGGAATTAGTTTAGAACAACATCAGTAAATACAATGGGGTTTGAGACCGATCGAGGAGTAGACAGAGAGAGAGAGAGAGAGAGAGTGAGAGACTGGTATTATGTGGTATTATGTGGTGCTGTGTGGTGCTGTGTGGTGCTGTGTGGTACTGTGTGGTGCTGTGTGGTGCTGTGTGGTGCTGTGTGGTACTGTGTGGTGCTGTGTGGTGCTGTGTGGTACTGTGTGGTGCTGTATGGTGCTGTGTGGTGCTGTGGGGTGCTGTGTGGTGCTGTGTGGTGCTGTGGGGTACTGTGTGGTGCTGTGTGGTACTGTGTGGTGCTGTGTGGTGCTGTTTGGTGCTGTGTGGTACTGTGTGTTACTGTGTGTTACTGTGTGGTACTGTGTGGTGCTGTGTGGTGCTGTGTGGTACTGTGTGGTACTGTGTGGTGCTGTGTGGTGCTGTTTGGTGCTGTGTGGTACTGTGTGTTACTGTGTGTTACTGTGTGGTACTGTGTGGTGCTGTGTGGTACTGTGTGGTACTGTGTGGTGCTGTGTGGTACTGTGTGGTGCTGTGTGGTACTGTGTGGTACTGTGTGGTGCTGTGTGGTGCTGTGTGGTATTGTGTGGTGCTGTGTGGTGCTGTGTGGTACTGTGTGGTGCTGTGTGGTACTGTGTGGTGCAGTGTGGTGCTGTGTGGTGCTGTCTGGTACTCACTGAGGACCTCCAGGTGAGCGGTGATGGAGGTGTTGCTGTGTGTAATGGAGCAGGTGTAGACTCCACTGTCCTCTCTGCTAGTATTAAACAGTTCTAACGTCCCATTGGTCAGCTGAGACACACGACTGTCCGACAGCAAGACGTCCTGGAGATCCTCACTCTCTACACACACACACACACACACACACACACACACACACAGGGTTAGCGTATTACACAGAGCACTGTCCCAATGAGACACAGGGTTACCACAGTAACCCCACATCTCAGATTACAACATGAGTCTCACCATGTGACCTGTGGACGGGGTGACCCGAAGGCCTCACAATGCAGTCTGGCCACGCCCCCCTCCGTAACTTGATACACCACCCCATCAGAGGACAGGATCTGAGCTGGCAGCTCTGAGAGAAAGAGAAGAGAGATATTTTCATTTAAATTAGACATTTAGAAATATTTCCAAAATATTAGACGAGATCAGAAATGTATTGTTACCGCTCTATAAAGGTATCCTGTGTGTCAGTCTGGTTCTGCTCTATAAAGGTATCCTGGGTGTCAGTCTGGTTCTGCTCTATAAAGGTATCCTGGGTGTCAGTCTGGTTCTGCTCTATAAAGGTATCCTGGGTGTCAGTCTGGTTCTGCTCTATAAAGGTATCCTGGGTGTCAGTCTGGTTCTGCTCTATAAAGGTATCCTGGGTGTCAGTCTGGTTCTGCTCTATAAAGGTATCCTGGGTGTCAGTTTGGTTACTGCTGTAATTTTGGCAAGTCGGTTAGGAAATCTACTTTATGCATGACACAAGTAATTTTTCCAACAATTGTTTACAGACTGATTATTTCACTTATAATTCACTGTATCACAATTCCAGAGGGTCAGAAGTTTACATACATTAAGTTGACTGTGCTTTTAAACAGCTTGGAAAATTCCAGAAAATGATGGCATGGCTTTAAAAGCTTCTGATTGGCTAATTAACATAAATTGATTCAATTGGAGGTGTACCTGCGGCTCTTTGCTTGACATCATGGGAAATTCACAAGAAATCAGCCAAGACCTCAGAAAAAATTCTTAGACCTCCACAAGTCTGGTTCATCCTTGGGGGCAATTTCCAAACGCCTTAAGGTACCACGTTCATCTGTACAAACAATATTACGCAAGTATAAACACCATGGGACCACGTAGCCGTCATACCGCTCAGAAAGGAGACGCGTTCTTTAATGCGAAAAGTGCGAAAAGTGCAAATCAATCCCAGAACAACAGCAAAGGACCTTGTGAAGATGCTGGAGGAAACAGGTACAAATGTATCTATATCCACAGTAAAACGAGTCCTATATCAACATAACCAGAAAGGCCGCTCAGCAAGGAAGAAGCCACTGCTCCGAAACCGCAATGAAAAAGCCAGACTACGGTTTGCAACTGTGCATAGGGACAAAGATCGTACTTTTTGGAGAATTGTCCTCTTGTCTGATGGAACAAAAATAGAACGTACCATCGTTAAGAAAAAGGGGGAGGCTTGCAAGCCGAAGAACACCATCCCAACCGTGAAGCACGGGGGTGGCAGCATCATGTTGTGGGGGTGCTTTGCTGCAGGAGGGATTGGTGCACTTCACAAAATAGATGGCCTCATGAGGCAGGAACATTATGTGGATATATTGAAGCAACATCTCAAGACATCAGTCAGGAAGTTAAAGCTTGGTCGCAAATGGGTCTTCCAAATGGACAGTGACCCCAAGCATACTTCCAAAGTTGTGGCAAAATGGCTTAAGGACAACAAAGTCAAGGTATTGGAGGGGCCATCACAAAGCCCAGACCTCAATCCTATAGAACATTTGTAGGCAGAACTGAAAAAGCGTGTGCGAGCAAGGAGGCCTACAAACCTGACTCAGTTACACCAGCTCTGTCAGGAGGAATGGGACAAAATTCACCCAAACTATTGTGGGAAGCTTGTGGAAGGCTACCCGAAACGTTTGATCCAAGTTAAACAATTTAAAGGCAATGCTACCAAATACTAATTGAGTGTATGCAAACTTCTGACCCCACTGGGAATGTGATGAAATACATAAAAGCTGAAATAAATCATTCTCTCTACTATTATTCTGACATTTCACATTCTTAAAATAAAGTGGTGATCCTAACTGGCCTAAGGCAGGGAATTTTTACTAGGATTAAATGTCAGGAATTGTTAAAGACTGAGTTGAAATGTATTATTTGGCTAAGGTGTACGTAAACTTCCGACTTCAACTGTGTGTGTGTGTGTGTGTGTGTGTCTCACCAATAATATAGATGTATGTATTGTTGAGGATGTTTCCGTGTTTGTTGGTGGCTTCACACTGGTACACAGCCGTATCACCAAACACTACATCTTTTAGGACCAACACCCCTCCGCTCACCTTCCGCCTAGGGTCAATGTCTACCTCTATACAGAGGGGAGGTGGGAGAGAGAGAGGGGAATAGGATAGAAGGAGAGAAGAGGAGGTGGGAAGGAGTGGAGGAGAGAAAGAGAAAGGGATTATCAAAGTCATAATATCATTGATCAGCAGAAACAGGGGTTAGACGTTAGAGGTCAGTGATTAGAGGTTAAGGGTTAGAGGTCAGCGGTTAGATGTCAAGGGATAGAGGTTAGAGGTCAGGTCAAAATGTTGCTCCCAACAAAGGGAACTAACAAAGAAAGTCACTTAATCAACCACAACAAAGCACAAAGGGGTTCAACAGGAGTTCTAACAGACGCCCACCATGGATGTTCTGAAATGCCCACTAGGTTTGTCTCTGAAAGTCCCACAACTACTTAGGATAGGGGGTAAAAACAATATGGAGCAAAACAAACAGGGGAAAACAAAACTCAGACTTCCTTCAAACTTATATAGGTTGAGCTCGAAATCAAGCCTAACTCTTCCCAAGTCTCACCTTCCCACTATCCAGATGGCAACCAGCACAGGGGTAATACATACTGAATGACGACGTGACATGAATCAGTCCAACCTTAAAACATAAATGGAAAAACCAAAGCCTGTAACACCTTCCCCCTTAAGACAACAAATATATCCTACATTTTTTTTGGACAAGTTTTCTCACCAGCAAAACAACTTCCATTGCACAACATAATCAACTTAAATGCGTTGCTACTTATGCGTCATTCATAAAATATAAGACAAAAACAGACCCCTTTGGTTTTGTAAATCAATTTTTATTGTATCGTTTTTACAGCTTCCTCAAACTAAGTTTTGAGAAAACTCAATGATGTTATCGTCCTTCTGTAGAGCTCCTGCTCCTACATTGCTGGCATCAATGTACAAAGCAAATGGACGACAGAAATACAGAGCAGCTAACACCGATGCAGAGTCTTCTCAAAAGCTTCCTGACAGTCGGGGCTCCAACTTTTGGGCTGGTCAAATCTGTAAGTGGCTCAACAACCTGGGCAAAGTTCTTACAAAAAGCCTGGGAGTAATCAGCCATTCCCTTGAATCGGTGCAGTTCTTGGTGAGAAGCTGGAAGGCTATTGATGGCCTTTTGCCAGGACTGGTAGAACTTCCCCTTGCTCCACCACCTTCCCTAGATATTTGACTGTTGCTCTGGAAATGTTGTACTGGTTGACTGTCAGGTTGGCAGCTGCGAAACATCCAAACAGACTCCC
This sequence comes from Brachymystax lenok tsinlingensis, assembly GCA_030435695.1. Lineage (NCBI taxonomy): Eukaryota > Metazoa > Chordata > Actinopteri > Salmoniformes > Salmonidae > Brachymystax > Brachymystax lenok. Next base: position 848,800 of record CM059802.1, read on the forward strand.
AATATCCTGAAGGTGTTGGGGACCGGTCATGCTAAATACGACCATATAATCTAAATATGCCTCAGCATTTTCTAGCCCACATACCACAATGTGCATGAGCCTTTGTTCTTAACTGACTTGCCTAGTTAAATAAAGTGGTTTTGACACATTGCCTCATTTAGAACCCCTCCCCTTATGAAAATGCCCATATAAGGGCATATGAATGCAGTACCTATCGCTTCCTCTGGATGTCAACAGTCTCGAGAAAGTGTTCTGATTCTTATTAGATGCTTTTAGAGCAGAGAAGAAGACGAATAAGGAAGTGTCCATGCAGATGTCAATAGAGTAAAACGCGCGTTCACGGCTGGCACGCTCTGTGTTTTTTTCCTTTCTTATCGCCCAGTTTATATTCCGGTTGAAATATTATACTATTTATACATAAAAGTGTTCCTAAGGATACAATTAAAATTATATTTGATTGTTCTTGGACAAGTTTATAGGTATAAGTTGAACGAGTTCTCTTCACGTTTCAATGGAGAGTCGATGCTCTATTTTCTCATTATAACGCGCGCCAACCAAACGGAGATTTATGGATATAATACATTACTTTTTCTAACAAAAGAACCATGGATTGTCTTTGTTGGACACTTGGGAAGCCCTCAGCAGAAGTTCTTCAAAAGGTAATTGATTTGTTTTTGCTGTGAAATGTGTTATGTGTGAACCGTGATGGCTTATGAATTCATGCTAATGGAAAAATATTTGGGGTGCTATCCTCAAACAATCAAATGTGGTGTTTTCGCCATAAAGCCGTGATATTGATATTGCCAAGAAGCAGAGCTTTTGATGACTATGAAACACTTGTATATTGATGCATGTTTAATAATTCAACTTTTGGATTTTGAATTTGGCGTCTTGCATTTCACCAGGTAGTGTCGGGAGTGCCCCACTGCTAGCACCCCACCGCTCCCTAAGAAGTTAACGGCATTGAGTTTCTTAAAATCAGAACAAAACCGCAGCGACCCATCCGCCTTAGGTACTTATATACAAGGCGACCTCTACGGACTGTTGCCATGTGCATGAACTCCACCTCCCTGCGGATCTTCTCTCTCTTTTCAGGATTCACTCAATAGGCATGTTGTCCCCAATGTCAATGTCATGCTCTAGTTCATTTGTCTGAGTTGGCACAATTAAGAATAAACCCTGATATTCTAAAAGCAGTGCAACAATGTCACCTTTTTCCTCCGGAGTCAAGTGTGCCAAGAGTTACTCAACCGTCCAACCGGAACAGGATGTATTAGGCTTTCCTCGTACCCTTGAGGAAGACTATAGTCAACGGTGACAGCAGTGGCCACAGGCAGAACATGACTACCGTTTTCCACCGACTTCGCCGCCTGATTGTAGCAAGTGAAGTATGGTTTCAACTTGTTGACATGACACAGCCAAGTAGTTCTCCTGCGCTCCGGTGTGGTGTTGATGTAATCCAGATTACTATGGTGTAAGGGAATGAAAAGCGAGTCTGCAACAGTGACCCCAGAACGGGAAACAAAACCAGGACTTGGTCACCCACATCGAAAGTGCGGTTTCGGCCTTTCGATCATACCAAACTATAATTTTTGTTTGTGCCTTCTCCAGATTCTCACTGGCAAACTCACAGGCACGGTGCAATCTGTATCAAAAAGCGCTAACTTGCTCCAACAGATTTGTTTTTTAAGGTGTCGCCCTGCAACAACCTCTCTCTCAGGAAACTCAAAGGACCTCTGACATGATGTCCAATCACGAGTTAATTCAGACTTAAGAGATTCCTGAATAACCTCCCGTGCTGCAAACAGCACAAGACCCATTCATCCCAGTCTTTATCAAACTCGAAGCAGTAAGCAATCAACATAGACTTCAAAGTCTGATGAAATCTCTCAAGAGCACCTTGAGACTCTGGGTGGTAGGCACTAGAGGGGAAATGGGTTGCACCCAATTATTGTAGCACTTGCTGGAAGACCCTTGACAAGAAATTCTAACCTTGGTCTGACTGCACTAACTGCGGAAGTCCAAACGTTGGAAATAATTTCTCCAGGGCCTTAACAATACTGGGAGCCATGATTTTCCTCAGTGGAATGACCTCAGGGAAACAAGTGGCAGCACACATTATGGTTAAGAGAAACTGGTTACCACTCTTGGCTTTGGACAAACGACCAACACAATCCACAAGAATCCTGCTGAAAGGTTTGTCAAAAGCAGGAATAGTCTGCAAAGGTGCCACTGGTACAGCTTGGTTCGGTTTACCCATCTGCTGGCAAACACAACATGATTTACAGTAAACCACAAAATCCTGTTTCAGACCAGGCCAGAAGTTACACAAAACACGGTCATATGTCTTGTTGACCCCAAGATGGCCTGCAATACTACCATTGTGAGCCAACCTCAGTATCCATTGTCGAAGTGTAACTGGAACGACTTGAGACACACTGGGCCAATCGCCTTGCCCAGAAGTGTCACCAGAATGCAATTTTTTCTAATTAGAACACCATCTCTGTCAAAGTAACCCACACTAACTTCATTAAACTCCTCAGCAAAAAGAGGGAGAGGAAACAGATTGACAATGGTGGGATCGCTGACATCCTCCACAACACTAGACTTGCTCCCGGTGACTTTCTTAGACATAGCACGTGTAATGGCACACACTTGGAACACTCTAGGGTACTTTTCTGATAATAACCCATCAGGTTCCTATACTGTGGTTCCTGACAAATGACAGGATTTGGCACAACCTTCCCTCCAGCCAAATTGTTTCCCAAAATGAATGAGATCCCCTTCACTGGCAGGCTAGGCCTCACTCCAACGGCAATGGAACCAGAAATAAGATCAGACTCCAGTTCCACATTATACAAAGGAACAACCCATCTCCACGTCTTGTACTAACACACTGTAACCAGTTGCTGAAGTGTCAGACAAAGGCAAAACACCCTCCAAAATGAAGGACAGTGTCTCGCAGTATCTTCACTGGCTGCTTAACAGTAATGACAAACTGGCGGATACAAAAAACCTGTTTCCTGACGATCTTTATCTTTGGGCACTGTGGAAATGGACTGAAACCTTGCAGTAGGAGGTGACGTCTCTGTATTGCTTTTTGCACAGGGATAACTAATGGTGCTTTGTTTGTAAAGGTAGTTTTATGTGTCAACACAAACTCATCTGCAAGAACTGCAGCTTTCTCAAGAGTGAGATCCTTGTGCTCATAAATATAGGTAGCAACCCTTTCGTGAAGGCAATTCTTGAATTGCTCAAGAAGCATGAGTGTTTTTAAATCCTCAAGGTCCTTTAACTCTTGAGAACCACAATACCAATAAAAAATACATGCTTGTTCCCTTGTGAACTCAACATGGCATTGTGATTCTGTATTTCGTTATCTATGGAACTCTTGTCTGTATGCCTCTGGGATTAACTCGTACGCCTGAAGGACAGCAGCTTTACAGTGTCACCTGAGCTGAAGAGGTAAAGCAGCACACACTTTCTGATCCTTTCCCAAAATAACACTTTAGAGGAGGAGTGACTAAATATCTCCCAGCCATTTCAGGGAGGTGGCAATCCGCGCAAACAGTATAAATGTACATCTACCTCCTTTTCGTTGAAAGGCGGTACAAGCCGGCTGTTCTGACCAAGATCAAACTCTGTTGAGGGTGTAAGACTGGATTTAGAGTACTTCCAGATCGATCTCCCTTTGTCCTGCTTCCAGCTCCATCTCTTTTAAGCAAATGGCATGCGCACATTCTTCTTGTACTAGTCTGGCTACACGTTTTTCTTGTTCTTGTCTGGCTACACGTTCTTCTTGTTCTTGTCTGGCTACACGTTCTTCTTGTTCTTGTTCTTGTCTGGCTACACGTTCTTCTTGTTCTAGTCTGGCTACACGTTCTTCTTGTTCTTGTTCTAGTCTGGCTACACGTTCTTCTTGTTCTTGTCTGGCTACACGTTCTTCTTGTTCTTGTTCTTGTCTGGCTAAACATTCTTCTTGTTCTTGTCTGGCTACACGTTCTTCTTGTTCTTGTCTGGCTACACGTTCTTCTTGTTCTTGTTCTAGTCTGGCTGCACATTCTTCTTGTTCTAGTCTGGCTGCACATTCTTCTTGTTCTAGTCTGGCTACACGTTCTTCTTGTTATTTGGCTGCATGCTCATCTTGCCTTTCCCTGTGCTCTAACTAAGTGCTCTAACTCTAACTGCTGCTCCAATTTTGCCTTTAGTTCTGTCTCCCTCAGTCGCACATCTATGGGAATCACCCCACTACCTGAAGGACCCTTTCCATCATCCTCCCTCTATGGGAATCACCCCACTACCTGAAGGACCCTTTCCATCATCCTCCCTCTATGGGAATCACCCCACTACCTGAAGGACCCTTTCCATCATCCTCCCTCTATGGGAATCACCCCACTACCTGAAGGACCCTTTCCATCATCCTCCCTCTATGGGAATCACCCCACTACCTGAAGGACCCTTTCCATCATCCTCCCTCTATGGGAATCACCCCACTACCCGTAGGACCCTTTCCATCATCCTCCCTCTATGGGAATCACCCCACTACCTGAAGGACCCTTTCCATCATCCTCCCTCTATGGGAATAACCCCCTACCTGAAGGACCCTTTCCATCATCCTCCCTCTATGGGAATCACCCCACTACCCGTAGGACCCTTTCCATCATCCTCCCTCTATGGGAATCACCCCACTACCTGAAGGACCCTTTCCATCATCCTCCCTCTATGGGGTGTCCTCTACCACCCGTAGGACCCTTTCCATCATCCTCCCTCTATGGGAATCACCCCACTACCTGAAGGACCCTTTCCATCATCCTCCCTCTATGGGAATCACCCCACTACCTGAAGGACCCTTTCCATCATCCTCCCTCTATGGGGTGTCCTCTACCACCCGTAGGACCCTTTCCATCATCCTCCCTCTATGGGGTGTCCTCTACCAGAGCAACACCAATAAACTCTTTGACTACTACTTTTGGATCGCCAGATGCCACCTTGATGTCATAATGCTTTGCAATGATGAGCGGATTCACCTTTGTACATGTATCTAGCATCTCCCACGTAGGTTTTCCACAAATGTCCATGGCTTTATTTTATTAGCCTGTGTGTTTATGCAACTTTCAAAATTATTCAACCAATCTGATAACCCCTCAAGGTTGATGTCAGTGACAGAAACTCTACCTGAAAGTGTATTTTTAACACTCAAATATCTGGACACAGCAGAGCTTCAGAGTAGGTGATTAGAGCAACTACCATAATCAAGGGACACAATATCATAGATGAGCCTCCATTTTGTTACGTTCCCACAAGACAAACTCAATATGTCGCTCCCAACAAAGGGAACTAACAAAGAAAATCGCTTAATCAACCAAAACAAAGCAGAAAGGGGTTCAAAAGGGGTTCTGAAGGACAACCATGTAGTGCCCACTGAAAGTTGGCAAAGCAACTAGTAAGGGGTTCTGAAGGACAACCATGTGGTGCCCACTGAAAGTTGGCAAAGCCACTAGTAGGGGTTCTGAAGGACAACCATGTGGTGCCCACTGAAAGTTGGCAAAGCCACTAGTAAGGGGTTCTGAAGGACAACCATGTGGTGCCCACTGAAAGTTGGCAAAGCCACTAGTAAGGGGTTCTGAAGGACAACCATGTGGTGCCCACTGAAAGTTGGCAAAGCCACTAGTAAGGGGTTCTGGACAACCATGTGGTGCCCACTGAAAGTTGGCAAAGCTACTAGTACGGGGTTCTGAAGGACAACCATGTGGTGCCCACTGAAAGTTGGCAAAGCCACTAGTAAGGGGTTCTGAAAGACAACCATGTGGTGCCCACTGAAAGTTGGCAAAGCCACTAGTAAGGGGTTCTGAAAGACAACCATGTGGTGCCCACTGAAAGTTGGCAAAGCCACTAGTAAGGGGTTCTGAAGGACAACCATGTGGTGCCCACTGAAAGTTGGCAAAGCCACTAGTAAGGGGTTCTGAAGGACAACCATGTGGTGCCCACTGAAAGTTGGCAAAGCCACTAGTAAGGGGTTCTGAAGGACAACCATGTGGTGCCCACTGAAAGTTGGCAAAGCCACTAGTAAGGGGTTCTGAAGGACAACCATGTGGTGCCCACTGAAAGTTGGCAAAGCCACTAGTAAGGGGTTCTGAAGGACAACCATGTGGTGCCCACTGAAAGTTGGCAAAGCCACTAGTAAGGGTTCTGAAGGACAACCATGTGGTGCCCACTGAAAGTTGGCAAAGCCACTAGTAAGGGGTTCTGAAAGACAACCATGTGGTGCCCACTGAAAGTTGGCAAAGCCACTAGTAAGGGGTTCTGAAAGACAACCATGTGGTTCCCACTGAAAGTTGGCAAAGCCACTAGTAAGGGGTTCTGAAGGACAACCATGTGGTGCCCACTGAAAGTTGGCAAAGCCACTAGTAAGGGGTTCTGAAAGACAACCATGTGGTGCCCACTGAAAGTTGGCAAAGCCACTAGTAAGGGGTTCTGAAGGACAACCATGTGGTGCCCACTGAAAGTTTGCAAAGCCACTAGTAAGGGGTTCTGAAGGACAACCATGTGGTGCCCACTGAAAGTTGGCAAAGCCACTAGTAAAGGGTTCTGAAGGACAACCATGTGGTGCCCACTGAAAGTTGGCAAAGCCACTAGTAAGGGGTTCTGAAGGACAACCCTGTGGTGCCCACTGAAAGTTGGCAAAGCCACTAGTAAGGGGTTCTGAAAGACAACCATGTGGTGCCCACTGAAAGTTGGCAAAGCCACTAGTAAGGGGTTCTGAAGGACAACCATGTGGTGCCCACTGAAAGTTGGCAAAGCCACTAGTAGAGGGGTTCTGAAAGACAACCATGTGGTGCCCACTGAAAGTTGGCAAAGCCACTAGTAAGGGGTTCTGAAGGACAACCATGTGGTGCCCACTGAAAGTTGGCAAAGCCACTAGTAAGGGTTTCTGAAGGACAACCATGTGGTGCCCACTGAAAGTTGGCAAAGCCACTAGTAAGGGGTTCTAAATGGCACCCAACATGGCTGCACAAACTAAAAGAAAAACACACAACAACTTAGGATAGAGAGAAAAATGAATATGGAGCAAAACAGACAAGGGAAACATAAACTGGTTGAGCTTGAAATCTCTCCTCCGCTGATGTGAAGTGTAGCTCTCCTAACATCTCTCAAGCTCCATTGAAGCACTGGGCCAAACACTCCTAAATATCACCTGGGCCAACCACTCCTAAATATCACCTGGGCCAGCCACTCCTAAATATCACCTGGGCCAACCACTCCTAAATATCACCTGGGCCAACCACTCCTAAATATCACCTGGGCCAACCACTCCTAAATATCACCTGGGCCAACCACTCCTAAATATCACCTGGGCCAACCACTCCTAAATATCACCTGGGCCAGCCACTCCTAAATATCACCTGGGCCAGCCACTCCTAAATATCACCTGGGCCAACCACTCCTAAATATCACCTGGGCCAACCACTCCTAAATATCACCTGGGCCAGCCACTCCTAACTATCACCTGGGCCAGCCACTCCTAAATATCACCTGGGCCAACACCTTCTACTAACGAGATGGCAACCAGCACAGGTGTAACACATACCGAATAACGAGGTGACATCAATCGGTGCGCCCTACAAGTTAACAAGCTATACATGCTGAAGTCCAACCTCAAAACATAAATGGAAAAGCCAATGCCTGTAACAAGGGGTCAGAGGTCAAGGGTTAGAGGTTAGGGGTTAGAGGTCAGGGGTCAGATGTCAGATGTCAGGGGGTATAATAGGTCCATGACAACAGAAGCACAATAGCCATTGAGGCAAGAGAGAGAGACATATATTTGGTTGATTTGTCATCAGCTGACAAGATGACAAGATGAAACTAACTAGCTTTCAGAATGTTGATTTAATCATTCAAACTCTGTCTCTGATCTCCATGGTGATTTAGTCAGTCTGGCCTTTACATTAGAACATTATTAGATCAAATATGAAACAAACAAATGGTTGAGTGTACCTGTGACAGGCTCTCCGTTTATGCTCCATGTGACAGTAGGGGTGGGGATGCCCTCGGCCTGACAGTCTAGCCTCACTGTCTCCCCAGGGGAATACAACAGAGACAGGGGCTCCTTCACCCAGTACGGCTCAGCTATACACACACACGCACACACACACACACACACACACACACACACACAATATTCAAACAACTTCATTGTCATCACCATCATAATAAACAGTTTGTGTGTACCTACCTTCCACAGTGACAGTGTAGGTGTGTGTGTGTGTGTGTACCTACCTTCCACAGTGACAGTGTAGGAGTGTGTGTGTGTGTGTACCTACCTTCCACAGTGACAGTGTAGGAGTGTGTGTGTGTGTGTGTGTACCTACCTTCCACAGTGACAGTGTAGGAGTGTGTGACGGATCCATGTATGTTTGAAGCCAGACACTCGTACTCTCCGTCTGCCTTCTGGGTTATGCTGTCGAACCGAAGCCACCTGTTGTGGTTATCTGTCCAGGCTCCTGTCTCCGACAGATTACCATCCATATGCTTCCACAATACCGAAGGAGTAGGACTGGAGGGAGGGAGGGAGGAAGGGAAAGAAGAGCAAGGGAGGGAGGGAAGAGCAAGGGAGGGATGGAGGGAGGGAGGGAAGAGCAAGGGAGGGAGGGAGGGAGGGAGGGAGGGAAGAGCAAGGGAGGGAGGGAGGGAGGGAGGGGCAAGGGAGGGAGGGAGGGAGGGAGGAAGGGAAAGAAGAGCAAGGGAGGGAGGGAAGAGCAAGGGAGGGAGGGAGGGAGAGGAGAGGGGAAGAGCAAAGGGAGGGAGGGAGGGAGGGAGGGAGGGGCAAGGGAGGGAGGGAGGGGCAAGGGAGGGAGGGAGGGAGGGAGGGAGGGAGGGAGGGAGGGAGGGAGGGGAGGAGGGAGGGAGGGAGGGAGGGGCAAGGGAGGGAGGGAGGGAGGGAGGGAGGGAGGGAGGGAGGGAGGGAGGGAGGGAGGGAAGAGCAAGGGAGGGAGGGAGGGAGGGAGGGAGATATACAGACAGATGTGTAAAAGAGAGAGAGAAAGATGGAGAGAGAGAGAGAGAGAGAAATGAAGTGGAGAGATGACCATCAGTCTGTTAACAATGTCATGTCCCGTCTTCTCATCATCATGGTAATATTATTATGACATTTCTCATCATGGCAACGGCAACAGAGCTTTTGATAGCTATGCAGGAATCCCTTGCTGATTTAAAACGTAATACAGGCAAAACAAAATATTTACTGTTTTTAAACTCTCGTAAGGATGTTTCAGATGAACTATATGTTCACTCATTAGATGGTTCTCCAATAAAACGTGTTCCCGAAAATAAATACTGAGGCATTTGGATTGATATGGACTTGACAATTAAAAAACATATACTGTAGATGAGCTGGTTAAGATTTAAAGTTGGCTTTTCCTACAGAAACAGTAGGAAGCAGATTATTCAGTCAACCTTTTTATCTGTTGTTGATTATGATGGTATTATTCATCAAAGTGCAGCTGCTACTACTCTTAAACCTTTGGATGCCGTCTCCCATAGTGCCATTCGTTTTGTTACAGGTGACAGTTTTGATTCTCATTACTGCATCCTGTATCAAAAGGTTGCCTGGACTTTGTTTAAGACCGTTAGATCTCGACATTACTCCCTACTTCTGAAACTTCTGTCTTTCCTAACTTTGTTGTTGAAGTATAGACACCTCAGTTGCCTAACTCGTTCACAGAATTGGTTAACAGAATTGAGGTTCCTAGGGTCTCCACCGAGCTAGATGAACCTGATTTCAATTTTAATGTACCGTGTTGCTGGAACAAAATTCCAAATACATTTCACCTTGATGTTCTGGTGCCGTTGGGGCAATTGAAAGTACTGATTGGGTATAATGTGTGTATGTCTGGGTATAATGTGTGTATGTCTGGGTATAATGTGTGTATGTCTGGGTATAATGTGTGTATGTCTGGGTATAATGTGTATATGTCTGGGTATAATGTGTGTATGTCTGGGTATAATGTGTGTATGTTTGGGTATAATGTGTATATGTCTGGGTATAATGTGTGTATGTCTGGGTATAATGTGTGTATGTCTGGGTATAATGGGCGGCTGTTTCTGAGATAGTGGAACCGGCGAGCCTGGCAATAACGATCAGACCAAGCTCAAAGTCACTTTGCCCATTCTAACGTTCAATTGAACAGTAACTGAATGCCTCAATGCCTGCTTTATATAGCAAGCCATGGCCACATGACTCACTGTCTGTAGGAGCTAACCATTTTTGTGAGCGGAGTGGTGTTCCTAATCAAATGTAAAACTGTAATATACACAAAGTGTACAAAACATTAAGAACACCTTAATATTGAGTCGCACCCCCCCGCCCCATGTCTCAATTGTCTCAAGGCTAAAAAAATCTTCTTTAACCTGTCTCCTCAACTTCCACTACACTGATTGAGTGTGATCCCTTATTGCCAACCATAAGGGGTCACCTGGATTCACCTGGTCAGTCTGTCATGGAAAGAGTTCCTAACTCAGAGTAATATGTATGCATACGTACAGCCCTTTAGGTATACACTCCAGTACCAGGCTGTGGCCCCTGAGGGCCAGGTGAGAGCTGTGGGGGCCCTGAGGTTGCATCAGCTGGGGCTTCCTGCCACGAGACACGTCATTACCTACAGACAGGAAACACATCACATCATTTTCTATACATAACTTCCTGCTATGAGCCACATCATTGCCAAAGAAGGTGGATATTGATTAAGATGAACAACTCAAGCCGTTTGCCAATGAGATGTCACGCTCTGGGGCACCCCCTCCACAAGGCAGGGGCAATAAGAGAATTACATCTCATGCTGGTTTACATCATGTGTTTGTATCTTTGAGCATGGGTAATGCGTGTGAGTGTGAGTGTGAGTGTGTGTGTGTGTGTGTGTGTGTGTGTGTGTGTGTGTGTGTGTGTGTGTGTGTGTGTGTGTGTGTGTGTATCCATACATGTGTGCGTTAGAGCTGGGATGATAAAGTCACTTATCACAGGCATTTTGCTGATATCGTTCATTATGATAAGTATTAAAGAAATACTAGAGAAGTACTAGATAAATATTAGAGAAATACTAGAGAAGTACTAGATAAATACTAGAGAAATACTAGAGAAGTACTAGATAAATACTAGAGAAATACTAGAGAAGTACTAGATAAATATTAGAGAAATACTAGAGAAATGTGAAATTTGAAATGAAATACATTTGCTAATTTGGATGATTGTTAATGGGACAATTGATGGCCACAACCATCAGACTAATAGTAGTAGTAAAGGAGAATAAGAAAAAACTATAGTTATCGTGGATGGTCCTGGCAGTGATGTATGTGTATACGTACTAGATGTGACAGTGAGAGAGATGGGTGGTTTAGGTAGGATGGTCCTGGCAGTGATGTATGTGTATACGTACTAGATGTGACAGTGAGAGAGATGGGTGGTTTAGGTAGGATGGTCCTGGCAGTGATGTATGTGTATACGTACTAGATGTGACAGTGAGAGAGATGGGTTCTTTAGGTAGGATGGTCCTGGCAGCGATGTATTGAGCATTACAAGTGTAGTCATCTCGACTGTCGTTCTTCAACACATTGGCAAAGTACAAGTTCCCATCCAGACCTGTCGTCACACGCTCACTCTGACCTATATGGAGCAGTTCTGGAGGAGGAGAGGGAGAGAGGGAGAGAGAGTGACAGACCGACAGAGAGAGAGAGAGAGAATGAGAGAGGGGGGTGTTAAAGACAATGCATTATAAATGTCTATAAATTATTCCTACATTAAAGATGTAATGTTTTAAAGCTGGTTGAGAGGAGGTCAGAGACCTGGCCGTGTGGTGCCAGGACAACAACCTCTCCCTCAACGTGATCAAGACAAAGGAGATGATTGTGGACTACAGGAAAAGGAGAAACCGAGAACACCCCCATTCTCATCTCTCTTCCGTGGTGTCCACATCACCAACAAACTACCATGGTCAAAACACACCAAGACAGATGTGAAGAAGGCACGACAAAGCCTATTCCCCCTCAGGAGATTTGGCATGGGTCCTGAGATCCTCAAAAGGTTCTACAGCTGCAACAATGAGAGCATCCTGACTGGTTGCATCACTGCCTGGTATGGCAACTGCTCAGCCTCCGACCGCAAGGCACAACAGAGGGTAGTGTGTACGGTCCAGTACATCACTGGGGCCAAGCTTCCTGCCATCCAGGACCTCCATACCAGGTGGTGTCAGAGGAAGGCCCTAAAAATTATCAAAGACTCCAGCCACCCTAGTCAACCCTACCCAGACATCTTTAATAACACTGCTGCGACTCTCTGTTTATTATATATACATATTCACTTTACCTCTACCTACATGTACAAATTACCTCAATTACCTCGACTAACCGGTGCCCCCGCACATTGACTCTGTACCGGTACCCACTGTATATAGACTCCAAATTGACTCTGTACCGGTAGCCCCTGTATATAGCCTCCACATTGACTCTGTACCGGTACCCCCCCCTGTATATAGCCTCCACATTGACTCTGTACCAGTACCCCCTGTATATAGCCTCCACATTGACTCTGTACCGGTACCCCCTGTATATAGTCTCCACATTGACTCTGTACCAGTACTCCCTGTATATAGTCTCCACATTGACTCTGTACCAGTACCCCCTGTATATAGCCTCCACATTGACTCTGTACCAGTACCCCCTGTATATAGCCTATACATTGACTCTGTACCAGTACCCCCTGTATATAGCCTCCACATTGACTCTGTACCGGTACCCCCTGTATATAGTCTCCACATTGACTCTGTACCAGTACCCCCTGAATATAGCCTCCACATTGACTCTGTACCAGTACCCCCTGTATATAGCCTATACATTGACTCTGTACCAGTACCCCCTGTATATAGCCTCCACATTGACTCTGTACAGTACCCCTGTATATAGTCTCCACATTGACTCTGTACCAGTACCCCTGAATATAGCCTCCACATTGACTCTGTACCAGTACCCCCTGTATATAGCCTATACATTGACTCTGTACAGTACCCCCTGTATATAGCCTCCACATTGACTCTGTACCAGTACCCCCTGTATATAGCCTATACATTGACTCTGTACCGGTACCCCCTGTATATAGCCTCCACATTGACTCTATATCAGTACCCACTGTATATAGCCTCCACATTGACTCTATACCAGTACTCCCTGTATATAGCCTCCACATTGACTCTGTACTGGTACCCCCTGTATATAGCTTCCACATTGACTCTGTACTGGTACCCCCTGTATATAGCCTCCACATTGACTCTGTACCGGTACCCCCTGTATATAGCCTCCACATTGACTCTGTACCGGTACCCCCTGTATATAGCCTCTACATTGACTCTGTACTGGTACCCCCTGTATATAGCCTCCACATTGACTCTGTACCGGTACCCCCTGTATATAGCCTCCACATTGACTCTGTACCAGTACTCCCTGTATATAGCCTCCACATTGACTCTGTACCGGTACCCCCTGTATATGGCCTCCACATTGACTCTGTACTGGTACCCCCTGTATATAGCCTCCACATTGACTCTGTACCAGTACCCCCTGTATATAGCCTCCACATTACCCCTTCACCTCAGCTCCAGTACTCCTATAAACCAGTTTTACACCTCCACCTCAGCTCCAGTACTCCTATAAACCAGGTTTACCCCTTCACCTCAGCTCCAGTACTCCTATAAACCAGTTTTACACCTCCACCTCAGCTCCAGTACTCCTATAAACCAGGTTTACCCCTTCACCTCAGCTCCAGTACTCCTATAAACCAGGTTTACCCCTTCACATCAGCTCCAGTTTTACTATAAACCATGTTAACCCCTGATCCTCAGCTCTAGTACTCCTATAAACTAGGTTTACCCCTTCACCTCAGCTCCAGTACTCCTATAAACCATGTTAACCCCTTCACCTCAGCTCCAGTACTCCTATAAACCAGGTTTACCCCTTCACCTCAGCTCCAGTACTCCTATAAACCATGTTA